>CM067497.1:12268232-12398061 GCA_034552555.1 Semaprochilodus insignis
TATATATATATATATATATATATATATTTTCCAAGTCCGTTTCCCTAAGCTCGGCGTACAGGCAGACCACAGCGCCACCTGTCTGTGAACCACTGGACCCGTGTGCATTTAAATCTAGAAGCGTCAACGCGCATCTATTTTTAATATACAGTACATACAGTAAATTATTGCACGAAAAAATCTAATCGTCTCATGAAAAGACTATTTGCTTATATTTAAATGTACTGTATGCCTCCTAAAGGCAACACAGGGGTGCTACTGGACGTTTTCATCCAGTATTAAGACTAAAGAAATAGAACAGAATAAAACTAGAAGAAATGCGGGTTCTTTCTGAAAAACTTCGCAGGATATGAAATATGAGATATGGCTATTTAAAAGACTCAGTGCATCTATTAGAAAATGCGGAGTAATTGATCACACTGTAACGCGACAATCCGGAAATTTGAAAAAAAGAAAAAAAATCCAGGAAAGCTCTTGAAATTGTTCTGGGCGAATATAAAACGTTCTTTTCGGAACCGAATGTATACAATGCATTTGGATCCAAACGTCTGAGATCACATATGAAATCTTGAAACCTGGAAATAAGAAAGAAAATTCAAAGAAAGAAAAGTTTAGGAAATTAAAAAATCCAAAATCCAAGATTCTGCATTTCTTGAATCTGTGGAGGTGGCCGTGTTAAGGCCGGAGTCAGATTGTTGTGTTGAGAAAATACAGTCGTGTGCAAAGCTTTGTGCGCCCCTGGTCACATGACGTATCAAAGTACATAAATCAAAAATAATACTTAGCTCCCACTCTACATAGCATCGCACAGTTAAACTCACAGTTACTGTTTTTAGTCATCTGAATTGAACACATTGGAGAAAAAAATACAACCTAAAATTGTATCTGTGCAAAACGTATGACACATTTTATATTTTATGTTTTTTTATTTATTTTTTTCCCAATACGCTAAAATCAGCTAATAAGTAAAATTGTGCTCTGAAATGTAAGATAAATATGTCTTATGTAAGTGTGCTGATTGTACAGAAAGCTAACTTTCACTTAGACAATAAATAAAATATGCCATTTAAACACGTCACTTTGCTACACGTTTAAATAGGACTGTACATTTTCACGAAAAACTTAATATGAAATTAGAAAAGAAGACAAAATAGAAGCAAAAATCTAACTTCGCCTTTTTCTTTCTTTGTTTCTTTGTTTCTTTCTTTGTTTGTTTGTTTGTTTCTTTCTTTCTTTCTTTCTTTCTTTCTTTCTTTCTTTCTGTCTTTCTTTCTTTAAGGCCCTCTGTAACGTGGGCGAATTACAACAAACCCATTTGAGTTAAAATTTTAAATGAGTTTAAAGTTAAAATCACACACAAATGAGTCCTGAATATTAATGATCAAATAGTGAATAGTAGTGAATACTAGTGTTTAGTACGATTGTCCTTTACATTCCTCTCTTTTTGCATGTGACCTCATGCCCCTTCAGCGGTGCTTCATACAGACTGTAGTGAAGACTGAACAACTGTTCATATATTAATAACAATAAAAGCCAAATTATCACTGAGCCCTGCTCTGAACTTAATCAGTTATAAACTCATGATTGACCATGGGGATTTTCCACTGAGCATTATCTGTAGCATGCACTCTTAAAAAACAGCTCTTCATTAGTTAAGTGAAGGCAATGGTTCTCCTTAGAACACTGAGGTTTACATAGGACAATGCACCGCACATCTTCAACCAAACTAAAGAACCATTTCAGCATTGAAAGAACTGTTTAAACTGTGTAATGGTTCTTTGAGCGTTAATGTTTTTTCATACAGAACCACTGGGCCTTATTCACCTGTAAAACCCAGCTACGCACAATTTTCACGCTGATTCTGATATTCACCAGTGTTTTCTTATTTGGGTTTTGTTCTTATGTAATAAGAGAATCTACGCACACTCAAGAGCAAGAACGTGCAAACAGTTCTGTGGTTTAAGAGCACGTCATCAATCTGACATAGCCTTTTTCTTTTACCTTTCGCAGGAACACATTTAAGCAATAACATACTGGTAAATAGGGCCCAATGTCTTCACTAAAGAACCCTTGAAGAAACACGATTTTATACAGTATGGGTTTACATTAATTCGTACTAACAGTCTCAGGCCCACTAACTATTGATCAGTTAATTTGCGTCAGTTGCAGACTAAGTCTTATTTATTTATTTATTTATTTATGTGAATATCTATATGCCTGTCTATTTATTTATTAATGTATTTATTTATATAGTTATTTATTTATTTACTCATGTACTTATTTATGACAAAACGAAGGAATCTGTTCAATCCTAACCAGTCTGCTGGGAGAAATAGCTGAAATGTTTGTGTGAATGTGGTTTTTATTAGGAAATCGACGATATTATTCCAATAAAAAAATACATCTAGGCGCTGTCATGTTCACATTTCATAGCCCACCTTGGTAGCTGCATGACAGAATCCAGTCATTATATCTTCAAAACAAAATAGAACATTCTATAAAAGGCTCAACTTATCTTCAAAACATACCGATAAAGGCTCAACAAATATACTTCTTTAGGCTGGGACGTGTTTGCACGCATTTTTTTCCTACTGCAAGCAGTTAAATTGCTATTCCACACAAAAAAATAAATAAATAAATAAAAATAAACGTATCAAGAAATTAACAAGAAATATAACATCAATTTTAGAACTTACAGTTGTTCAGGATGGTATGCTTTATATGAAAGTACCTTAAGGGTGAGCAATATTTCGAGCTTGCTAAGCAGCATCGTGGCCTTTGTTTGAAATACGCAGCTTCTAAACTTCATTGTCCTATCAGAGTTCAATTAAGTACCTGAATAAAGGATAAGCATAAGTTTAGCAGTGTGACGGCTCATGTGTTCATAAAACTTAGCACGGTAAAGTTCTCTCATGATTTGGCTAAATAAATTAACCTGTTTGCCCAAGCTGGCATTACCCAGACTAACGCTCTGAATGAGAGGGGCTAAGGTCCCGCTGTCCACTAACGTCCAGTTAAAAGAGAGTAAAAGTAAAACAAACACAGGAATATATGAATTATCCTGAACGTAGTGTAATGAAGACCTGGTTATAAAATGTTATACATTCAATAGTAATTTAATATTATAGATTTTATATAAGATATGTCATTATTAATATATTATATTAATTTTAAATTATCTTCGGATCTTTCGAACAGTAATTTCGCATTTATTTCCATGTTTTGTTTTTGTCTTCTTACATACTGGCGAGTCAGTTACACAGTGTCTGTAAGGGTCTGGGGGTTCCTCAGTGCAGAAGTGGAGCACTAGAGCTGATCTAATAGCTCACCCTGAGTCAGTTTGTAATCCCCATGAATCTCCACAGTGCTTTGCGCTCTGGCCTTTACCGCGCGCGCTGGTCTCAGGGAATCTGGAGATCTTGTAAAATATACCAGCTCCGGATCCCAAACCCAGCACCGATTACTCCCGGGTTGTTACCATAACAACAGTGACGACTATGCGCTATTTAATTTCCTGCTCGTAGTCCGACAAACCCCGCCTCCTCTTCGGGATTGGCTAATCGTCCCGGTATTCCTGCTATAGGATTAGCCAGTAGTTCATATTCTGAATCGGTTCGCCAATAGGAGGGATGGTAGCCAACCGTGGCGTGGGAGGAGGGGCTTGCGTAAAACAGGTGCGAGAAGAACGTGCGACAGGTATGGAGGTTTGAAGCTTAGTTTGCAGATAAGTTGGAATGTGTAAGATAAATGTTGTTGGTTAATTTTGTCTTTTTTCCTACAGACTTTTTTTACGCTAATGACATCAGTGTGACTTAACTGTGTTCATTTAAGGCTGGAGAGGCAGATGGCCTTAATGCTAGCTAAGCTGAGATAAATGAATCTGGTTATGCCGTTGCGAATGTGCCCATAGCGCCTCTGTAGGAACACAGATTCTACAAGCTGTTTCCCTCTTTGTCCTGACAGACTGGACACTGGTCCTGTGTGCCCAGCTTTGTTTTTATTAATCTAACCATTTATTTCCTAATGTAATATTCCTGACTGGATTATTCAGATGCAAATCAGAACTGAACCTGAACTCTGGGTTTATATAGGCCTTTAGTATTGCCAATGAATGTAGAAATTACTTGAAGCCTTGTTTATTGGTTCTCATTCCTTCATGTCCTTTTTTCATAAACGTTGTTTCATTTAGGCTTGTTTACTCATTCCTTATGTTCCTCATCTCTTCATTCCCATACAAAGTTGAAAAAAAAAACAAACAAAAAAATTAATAATACTAAATAGCCTCCTTACAATCAACCTGGGCAGCAAGCTGTAAACCCAAAATTCATTTCTATAGGGTTTTTTTTCTATCTTACATTTAATAGTTCAGCTTGTTTTACAAAGCAAGAATAACAGTAACCTCCATATTAGGATGAAAGTAATTATTTGCTTGTATTACTGATGATATTGTTGACTGCGCCTTTTCCACTACAGTAGATGTAATTTTGAGAGGTTTGTTTTCAGGCCATAATTCAATAAGCCACCACACTACATAAATCTTTCTGTTTTTCTCTGGATTTTCTGTCTAGTTGAAATGGTCCATTTTTAAAGATGCACCTGACAAATAATAATGAAATGATGCACCTGACAATTTAACAGTTGACATATAGTTGTAAGTATTTTGAAGAATTTATTTTGTGTGTTCTTGAGTCCAAACTCACAACAAGATCTCAAAAAAATAGCCATTTGCAAATACAGACAGAAATTTTGGTCATATCAACATTAATTCGGCAGAATAAAAGGGATAAAATGGCTATGGAGTATAAAAAAAACACATTTAATAGAAAAATTCACAGAAGTCACCATAACTAAATGTAATGTATAGTAATGTACAGCCTTCATTCTTTTCGGGAGAGTTGCTTTCAGCTTCCCAAAGAAATCTGCAGCCACACCTCGAAAGTCATAGAACTTGGTTTAGCAACTACTTCTGCTTCCCACCATCCAATTTGTCTATCTTCTTTCCTCAGGAAGGGCTTCTTGACAGCTGCACAAACGTTCAGACCCATAGAGTTATACAGGGTATAGTTATCTTTCCACAGTTGAAGGATGGACAGAAACACCAGTGGATTTTCTCCACTCTCTCTCTCAAAGACGAACACTTTAAGTGCTGTTTTGGAATAGATTTTTGTGGTTGTCAACTCCAGTTTTGAAAATTTAGAAACTGGATTTCTTTTTTTCACAGCAGAGTAGCATCATGTAGATGAAGGTAATTATTCTTCGTGCTGTACTTTGCTATTACTGTCTTTGGTGTCTTCTCATTACATTTTATTTCAGTACATCATTTGTAGGTCTACAGCTCAATTGCTAGCAAAAGCCTTCAACCCCAATTAAATCACTTTTTCATGTTTTTTTCATTAAAGAGCTTATTTTGCAAAAAAAAACAGAATTTTTTTGGATGTTGGAGTATGGATATATGATGTGAACTTTGTTCAGCTTTCAAAGTAAGCCACCAACCAGTCTGTGAATTCAGTGTTTTTTATAATGTAACAAAAAATAGCATATTTAAATATCCTCCTGTTGGATCCTTGTGTCTCCATTTTTGCCATTTCTTTGTTCTTTATGTAATTTGAAAATGCCTGTTGCTCCTTAAGTTGTGCATAAAATTCATGATGAATGGACTGAAAGAAAGTAGTTGTCATGACTTCTGGTTTTATTGACTTACATTAGAATTTTTTCAGTTTTCAGTATTTATTGTTCATTCTTTACCTTTATTACAGCCTTCATTCTTTTCAGGAGAGTTGCTTTTAATTTCTCAAAGAAATCTGTAGCCACACCTACAAAAGTCTTAAAAGTTGGTTTAGCAACTTATTATTATTATTACCATCCAAATAATCACATATTCAGTAATATTGAGGTGGTCAGTCCATTGTTCTGAGAACATCAGCAGCTTTCTTTTTTTGATTTGTCTATTTCCTTTTCTCAGTGAGAGCTTCCGAACAGATACACATTCTTTCAGACCCATAGGGTTCATTGTAAAAAAAATGAGGTAACATCAACAAAAAAATTGTCAACATTCTGCAATGTGTTTTTTTAATTAAGTAGACCTTTTTTTGCACAAAATTACATAAACTGACAAACACAACTAAGCATAAATTCAAGCTTAGTTAGAATTCAAGTGCACCACACTTATTTAATCAAGTTGCAGCAAACAGCTTTTGGAAACATGTTATTGAAGTTCATGTGACTTATTGCAAGTTATATAAACTCAAACCAATTCAGTATTCAAGTGCACTAAACTTATAAAATTGCATTTAAGAAAACTATGTTTGTTTTAATTTGTCAGCATTGAAACACAGTGATTTAGACTTTGCACTAGTCACTGAAGAGTGTTAGACATGTTGTGACAAATCTTCAGTAGGGGATATGATTTTACAGAATGCAAAAGGTGCCTCTTCAAGACGTTTTGAACACTTACATTAAGACTAACATGATACTGGTAATTCTATTATTATTATTATTTAGAATATGCAGGTACGGCTACCTGCACAGTTTCAGGTAAATAATAGTAGACCAAGGCTTCATCCACTTTGGAATCAACAAGTGGTACAAGTGATGCAATAAAGGCAACTCTGCACCCACACAGTTCGCAACAAGCAGGGCAAAGAAAGTGACCCTGCATTCTCACAATTAGCAACAGTGCAATAAAGTTTACACTGCATCCATATGATAACCAACGGATCAGTGAGATACAAGAAATGCTGCATCCACACAGGTCGCAACAGATTGTGTAACAAATGTAACACGCCATCTACACAGGCCACGACAAGCAGTGCAATAAACCTAACCCTCCATAGCAACAAGCAGGGCAGTAAACATAACCCTGCATCCTACCAATCAGCAACAGTGCAACAACATTAACACTGCATCTAAACTATTGTCAGCAGATGAGCACAATACATGTAATGCTGCATCCACAGACGCAGGTAGCAACAGTCAGCACAATAGCAAGAACACTGCATCTACACAGGACTGCTAGCACTTATAACACACACATTAGCTCAATGCAGAAACAGCACAGATTAAAATATACTGCAATAAAGTGTAAACTCATCTTGTGATTCTGCATCTACAGGCAACACTAGCCAACTGGCATTAGGGCCAGACCAATATTTTGGCTGGCTGATATTCTGGCTCAGCAATATTATCTGTATCAGCTACTTTCAATAATAGAGGGGGCCAAACCCTAATATAGGGCCTACATCAACGTGGAACCTATATTTCTAGTTTACCATAAAAATAGTCTAATAGACTATGATGTATATATTTACAATATAAAATGTTTAGGAGATTTAAATGCAGCTGTCACAAATTGCACTACCACAGTAAGAGCTTTATTATGTATAATTATTAGGTCTAACTAATTACAGTGCTTATAATATTTGTCTTTTTAGTTTGAGAATTTTTTCTGTTTGTGCATTAGAAATTTTAATGATTAATTTTTGATTAATTAACATAAATATGAATGTTGTGCTGCTATCTACATTTTTTGTTCCTTAAAATCAATATCTTTGAGGGGCATAAATAATATCTTTTGAGAAATCAAACCCTTATTAAAAGATTATGCGGGAGTGCTTTGAGAGTCACGTCAACTGGACATGAATGCAGTTTGAGAGATGATAATGGCACATCTGGCCTTCAATATCAGAGCATGCAACACAAGTTTCAACATCAAAGTTGTGATATCATTTAAAAGCGAACACTGAAGAATACAACAGGACATTGTTTTGTGTACTCCACAGCAGGCAGGAGGCGGTCTGAAATTCCAGCAATATTTCTGACAGGTGGTGTGGGGTGAGGTGGGGTTGAAGAAGCCCACAAAAAGTCTTGGCTGAACACATCTCAGGAGCTGAGGAGTTTGTGTTGGAAAGACTGTATGCTTGCTGAAAAATTAGTTCCAAGCCCCCATAAAGGCTTTCTGAATGACCTCAGACTTATACTTCATCTCTTTGGGGTGCTCAACATTCAGGGCATAAAAAAGTCCAAAGAGGAGAAGAAATGCACTTGGCAGATCAATGATGTTTTCCACAACAACATTTTCCTCAAGCACAATAGCAAAGTCAGTGACATTAGTGTAATTATTTTCAGGATCAGTGGTCTGTTGGACACAGCAAGAGGCAAAAAGTCCTGTGTTTAACTACATCCCAACAGGTGAGAACCTGATGAGGAATAAAAAGCATAAGGCCTGTTCCATGTTGCTCAACTGCTCAATATCTACATAAAAAGTAAAAACTTATGTCTTAAGTAAGTTTAAAAGTAGTGATGCAGGTACATTACCTTTTAATTTAGCTGAACTCTAGAAGTAGAAGACAGAAAAGAATTGTACCTTTGATAAATGGCATACATGGCTGCATCTGTTTGAAAGATGGATGGATGGATGGATGGATGGATGGATAGATAGATAGATAGATAGATAGATAGATAGATAGATAGATAGATCGACAGATTTTTAGTGTTTTAGTGTTTAAGTTTTTTTGTGTTGGAAAAAAAATTGGATTTATTGTTATTTTTTCACAGCATAGTAGCATCATGTAGATGAAAGTAGTTATTCATAATGCTGTACTATTTAGTTATTACTGTCTTCAGTGCTTTATTTTTTTTCATTATGATAGCAATATTAATTGTCACTATTGCTATCAAAAGCCTTCAACCCCAATTAAATCTATTTTTTATTAAAAGAGCTTATTTCATGAAAAGCTGAATTTTCTCTTTTTAAAGAGTCGGATGTAGCATGTGAAATTTGTTCAGTTTTCAAAGTGTCAGCAACAGTCTATATAAGCTAAGCTAAGCTACAATCTGTTTTAAATTCAGTGATTTTATAATGCAACAAAAAACAAACAATATTTACATATCACTGCTGTTGGAACAAAACCTTGTACCATTTCAAAAATGTAATTTGAAAATGTCAAGTGCTTTTCCTTCTCTTATAAATCTATAACGCTGGAGATCTTTGCCTGGACAGCAGTGATATATACCTGCTTATTCAGGCTGCAGCCATTTAGTCCCACCCACTCAACCTGAAGTCTTGAAGCCTTAAAGGCACAGTAACAAAGAGAGTGGTTACAAAAAGGTCATGTCAGAATGAATTTCGACTGGTGCTTTTGGATAACACCACATGGATGTTATAAGTGGGTTGTTATGAGTGTCTCAAGGGGAAAAATATAAATTACAAGAAAAATGCAGGATATTTACACTTTAAAGGGTTTAGCTCAATCTATTTCTTTAAGGCTGTGAAACAAATGACTGAATTGAGCACACAGGTCTACACTGTCTCGAGAGGAAGTGGGAATGTTGATTAGAATTACTTTAATTTACCATTTTCCACACACCCCATGTGTTCTTGCTCTGCAATATGTTCTAGTTAAGGCTACTATAATACGAGTGAAAGCTGAGGCAGAAGTGCTGAAGTCTTCCTCCTTTATTTGCTCTCCTCGCTCCTGTTTTCCTCCTCTTACAAACGTGCTCTCGCTCTCTGGCTTAGGTGTAATGTCCCTTCTGAGGCCTCTTCTGTTGGACGCGATCCCAGCTATTCAGCAGACGGCCGCTCTGGCTCTTGAAAAGCTTGCCAAATATAACGACGGCCTGGCTGAGGCAGTAGTAAAGGGAGACGTTCTCTCTCGGCCTGTCTATCCCCTGGCTGAGCAGAATGAAAGACTTCAGATGAGCCTTTTGGGAACAGGTTTGCTTGCAGCCGAATCGCTTTCCGAACTAAGGAGATCCTGCACTTTTGGAGGGTTATGATGGTTTAGTAAGAAGTAAATTTAGGTTTAAAAGTAACATGGATTCATTTGGTTTGGTATTTCTGACATTCTAATAATTTTTTTATTGCTCTTTAAAGGGGAATTTCACTGACTTTTCAAAGTGTATGTTCAATTAAATCATGGAAAAGTAAACAAAGTCATGAGGAGTGGTTTGATGTGAAATGCTCCTTCCTAAAGAACTTACCAAGTCAGAATTGTTCACAATGGGTGGTGATAGGAACCAGATGTCCATCTCTAAAAGCTCCCTAACAGAAAGTTAGCACATGAAATAGTTATGAATATAGTGCCTGATGCTGGTGATGTTGTATTACCATAGTTTTACTACAAGATTTTTGCCCTAAAACATAAGGTGCATTCCAACTGCTCACTTAATACTAATACTAACTAGTTTTTGATGTAGTATGTAGAGTTATGAATGCCAAAGTTGGGTATATTTGAAAATTCCCCAATGCACACCAAGAACTAGTCAATTCTTGAGTGTGATAATGATGGACAGTATTATCGCACAATGCAATGGGAAAAGCAAAGGGAGTAGTTCTCCTGTCTGGAAAATTGTGAATTAAACCCACTCAACAGCCTGTAAAAATAAATGTTTTCTAGTAAATAATAAATTTATTTATGCTTTCTTAAAAAAACAAAAAAATGAGCTGAAGCGACATGCTTGGTATAACGTAAGCTTCATCACTCGCTGTTAGTGAGAAACGATGCAGTATGCCAATAATATTTGTATATATATATATACATGAACAACGTTATTTATTAAAACTCAAATGTGGTGTTCACTGCTGGTAGTAAATAAATTGCATTTGTGTTGTGACCCTTGGTTCCTATCACCTATCAGACCTGTAAAGCAATCTGTGAATCTCTACTCTTAACCATTCTGACTACATCTCAGCATCAGAATTATACTGCAATTTTCTAATTGCCCCTAACAGAAAATCCCCATTTCTACCTTAATCCCACTCCTGGCATTTTAGTGGAAAAGTCATTTAGAGTGGTTTGGGGTGAAATGCTCTATTTAGTAACTCAAATTTGTTCACATTGGTAGTGATAGGAACCAGATGTCTGAAGTGTTTAATGCCTTTAAGTGCTTCCCTACAAACAGCTACAGAAAATAGCTACCAGTACGCAGAGTGATTCCTGAGATTCATACTAGTTTTGAGAAGGGTTTTGGCCTAAAGCATATGTTTTCAAATCCATTATTGGCATAAAGGTATATGCAGAACTTTTTTTTACTTTCTTTTTTTTCGGATTTACCACCATTAAACCATCATCAGCATTACATATAAATACTTAATACACCTCTAGATTCGCTGGAGTTTTTTGGATAGTTAATTAATGGTTGAAGACATTGTGACCCCAGTGCAGGATTCATTACACTTTCCTACCAAACAATTCTGACTTAATTTGTTTACATCTCAGCTGCTGAATTGTGCACATTTAGGAATTGCCCTTTATAGAAAATATGTGTATTTGCAATGTCTATATCTTAATTGTTTTCCTGGAACATTAAACTCTAACAGAACAACAGCACAGTAGATAATGAGTCACTGATGCTTCTAGACAAAGGTTTGGCCTTTGTAAAAGAGGTTTATTGGAAGGTCCTTGCAAAGGACTACTGTTCTCTAAGAGGCCCCTTCAGAGAAGCTGAACACCTTCCAACATTTGGCATTTGCTCTGTGCAAAAGGAACAAGCGTACTGTACATACTGTACAACCCTCACATAACAATAATGAGGAATTATTCCAGAGGTCTGGATTCCAGAGTTTAGCATTTCTTGTATTCATATAGCAGGTGCTCTTGTTTCCCTCTAATTTGGCATTACTGTGCCTTCTGCTGCTACAAGACAGCAGCAGCATTTCTTCATCAGCTGGTTGCTAAGCACTTTCCGGAGCTGACCTAAGTGGGCTGGTGGACTTTTGTCATCTCCCTGAAGGAGAAAGATTGTGAGGTGAAAAGGGCTAAGTCATCCAGCATAATGGGTATGAGTCTGTATCAAGCTTTTTAGACCCTTATGAATGCAGCTAATCCATGATTTTAGAGTGACAGATAAGTGCTATGACTTAATGTTAGTATGTTTTTTTTTTTCGTCTCTCCGTTTGGAATATTCTGCCGAATATCTCACTGCTGGAGCAGTTTTAGGGCAACTTCTCAGCTTCAGCCTCAGAAAAAACAAAACTGGATTTTGATGTATAAACACCTCAGGGGCATTTCTTAACATTGTTTGTACATATTATTGCACTTTTTCTTGTTGTTTAAATTAAAAGGAGCAGCATTACTGAGTCAGGAGGGAAAAAGCTGTGGTATCCATGCACTACAGTGAGTAAGGTCCAAAATACTCAGAGAATACTGGGTTAGGTTTTTGCAGGAGATTTTTTGGGACCATGTTGTACATAATCACATATTAACAGACTCAAAAAGAAGGACCCGCTAAATGTTTAGGTCTCAAAATCAGTTAAATTAATATTATACTGATTAAGATATGATGACAATAGCATATAGTTCATTTGCATCATCAGAAGACATGTCCTTCACCAGGTTTCAACTTGGCTGAAGCACAACCCACGTCACAAACTGCATACACGCATCCAAATCCCCAACACTTAAAACACTTACAACACTTACATAAGCCTCTGTTTGTCTGGAAAGTGAATGTAGTGTACCTTTATGACTCATTTAAGGTACACGATTGAACCATAAGGGAACATAAAGGACCCGCCTCTGCTCTGAGTGACACTGCAAGACAACTCATTGCCAAACATTCTGTGGACGGCAGAGATTTTCCATCTAGTCCTGACCATGCTTTAAGGCCAAATCTGCGTTTTCTTTCTAATTAAGTGGATCTTGTTCTTCTGATCCACAATATGCATGTACAAGATATGTCTTATGAATATTTTCCTAAAGTCAAATATTTCTCTCAACTTGATGTAAACTGTGCAGTCCTACTTTTAGGTAACACTTCCACTTCCTAACACTATTTCCTAACCAATTACAAGGCTGATGTCTCTTGCCCCGCCCACACAAACCCATTTCAGAGTCAGAGAAACAGGAGGTAAAGGTAACCAGCATAACCAACAGCTAGCAAGATAGCAAGTCTGTAGTCACCCATTTATTTGTTTATCTATACAGCAACATTGTTCATTCATCTTCTTCATTAATTTGTTGCTTCATCCTTCTGTTTGTTTGTCTGTCCATCTGTCTACACATTCAATTACCCCTTTTATTTAATTAATGAATTTAGTGGTGTATGAGTGGGGGAGCAGACTAAGAATGTTGGACAGAGAGCTGTCAGTCAAGCTGCTCATTAGCCATTTTACTCAAGCTTAGTATCATACAAATATTTTTAATATTTTACTCTGTGTTCCAAAGTAAAGTTCAGAACAACACCGGAGCCATAATTTCTAGTCTCAAACTTTATTTCAAGGCCAGTAAACAATTCTGAGTTTATATCTCTGTTGTTCAGTTTTATTGTTTTACGTTGTTTTATGATGAGCTTTTGGCTTAAAACCATGGTCACCAACCTTCTCTCTGGAGATCTACTTTTCTGCGAGATTAGTTCCAACCTGCATCTAACATGCTGGTTGGAACTGGCTGGATCAAGTGCTTCAGAAGTCCGTGGTCCAGCCAATCAAAGACTTTGGAACCAGCTGACGTAGTTAATTAGCTGGAGCAGGTGTGGCAGATTGTGGTTGGAACTAGATTCTGGAGGAAGATAGATCTCTAAGGCAGGGTTGGGGACTGCTGCCCTGAAACACACCTTTAAAATATGGTTATGGTGGTGAGGTATGTGCTGGACATTGTAGGGCAAAAATACCTCCAAAGAAAACTTTTTAATTATTTGACCATTATCAATATTCCATATAAAAACTCGGGAGGCACACCACTGGTGGTGATAAAATGACTTTGGCTGCGTCTCAATTGTGTTTATAAAAGCTACGTACTAATCTTAATAGTGTGAGTTCTGCAGGCTAGTACACAAAATATTAGGTGAATGTAGGTGAGGCCAGTCCTTCTCTGAGTAGGGCCATTAATGCCATTTGTGCTTACACACAGAGGAATTTGTCTTCCATATTTAACCCATCTGGGAAATGAAACACCCACATACATACACACACACAAGGGGGCTCATTTCCCCAAAGCAGTGGGCAGTCCTATCCACGGCACCCAGGGAGCAGTTGGGAATTAGGTGCCTTGCTCAAGGGTACTTCAGTCATTACTGTTGGTTCAGGGAACCGAACAGTCAATCCTCAAGTCACAAGGCTGCTTCCCTAACCTCCAGCCCACAACTGCCTATAAGCATACTACATTATTTTTTACTAACAGGAAGTGATATGTCATACCAAGCTGGACTCTGAAGGCTGCTTTGGCCGAGGTTTTATTCAGAAAACACAAACAAATAAATACAATATTTACTAGAATACATGAATATTTACAGGGTGTTGTGACAGATTTGGGTTGAACTCCCATTTACACTACATTTCTGGTTGCTGCCGCATCACCATCCACCATTTTGTTCAGAAATTTCCAGACGTGACAAGCTCCTCCATTTCTGTTTCCCATTGCACTGTGGGAAAATAGTGTCCATCATTACCACACTCAAGAATTGACTAGTTCTATGTGTACATTGTAGATGTTTGAGTATACCCAAATTTGACATACATAACTGTACTATATACTACATACTCATAAACTAATTAGTATTAGTATTAATTATAAACCTATATTTATATTGTAGACATTGTGATGCCTGGTTTCTATCACCACCACTGTAAAAAAAGTTGGTAATTGTCTTCACAATTACCTGTTTCAGATTAAACCACTTTATATGACTTTGTTTTTGTCAGTTGTCTAACAACTGAATGTCCTTCTTCTGAAGTATAGTTCACTGTGTTACTCAATTACTCAAGCTTTACAGTATTGCTTACTGGAGGGAGTATAGCAGATACTATAAAAAACAGAAAAAAGCCTCCTTATTTAAATGGAAGTTGTCATTAAAAATTATATTATATCATATTTAGTTGCTGACGCTTGTGTGTAATTTAATGTTAAATATGTTTTACTGACATTGAAACACGATGACACTGAACTTGATGGCTATTTTGATTGGAAATGAGCTAAATAAAGGGTGGTCTCTGACTTTTGCACAGTACACTTTGCTTTCTTTCACATGCTCTGGCTGCCTGGTGCATTCTAAGTAGCCTAATGCTTCATCTGCTTTTCCACCATTCCTCTCTGACGATGTCCACTATAAAAAGGGCTGTAGCAATATATTGATTTGAACTGAAATAAGATAAACAGCCTGAGAATTCCTCAGTTGCGCTGGTTGCCCAAAGGACCAAGATAAGCATGTGAGGAGGTACGTCAACGTTCTGATTCGGGAAATGACAAAACACGCCCCTGAGGTACCTGCCACACGCACAACATACCTACTAAATCACTTCAAGCTGCATTGTATCTTCTCTCTGTTTCCTCTTTTGTTGCCCCAGATGGTGGTGGAAGTGCAGCAGCTGTGATTGACTACCTCGGGGACTCTAGCAGGAACGCCTGTCTGCCTGGGATTACGATGCTATAGGCCACTGTGGCTGCACAGTCTCTAAGCATCTCCATCGCTGTCAGGCCTTGGCGCTATATCTCCACCTTACACTCAAAAAATGTTTCTTTGAAGCAATGCCACAGAACATTTGGATCCTGGCTACTTCTGGTGTTAAAGGCTTTTCCTCTGATCATTAAGTACTCTGCAAATGTCAGAGACCACCATTTGTTTATCTGACTTCCACTCTAAACAAGGAAATCTGCAGCCACACCTGCAAGATTCATTCTGAGAAGCTAGTTGCATTTTCTGCTTCTCACCATCTAAGTAATCTCATACACATTCAGTGATGTTGAGGTCTGGTGGTCAGTCCATTGTTCTCAGAACACCTGCATCTTCTTTGGTTGATTTCACAGCGGAAGGAAACCTGTGGTTTATTTCAGATCTAAATCGAAGAGTGGAGCTTGATTAAAGCTCTGCTGTTTTTCTGATGGGAATTGTATTCATGGTCTACCAGGTCTTGTTGGCGGTTATTAGGAGTCTTGTTTTCTCTGAAGCTATAATTTTGTGAAGTCCTGTTTCATCACTTCTTTGACTTTCTCCTTCCTTACACAAGTGGACCATTTTATATCTAAATTATGGAATTTATTTGAAATTAACTGCTGTTTCCTAGCTTTATTTCTTTACTCTTAAAAATAAAGGTTCCAAAAAGTGTTCTTTGCATGATACCATGTAAGAACTATTTAATGGACAAATAAAAAAACTTTAGAAATGATTAATGGTCTTTAAATAGTAAAATAGATTTAGTTTTAAGTCACTAAAACAAAATTTGATGAATCTTATATCGATTTTATTGTGGTATTGTTGCTTTTGATTCTTAGATTGTTGTATTTTGGGTCATTTTATTGTTTGGGTTTTCAGCACAGATTATTGTTGTTTAGTGTATCATTTGCTGAATTTTGACTTACTTCGGAGCTTTGATTGCCCTGTTTTCGTTTTTTTATATGATTTTAATGATTGACTTATTTTTGATTGCATTTGCTCTTGTAGGAGCCCCAGGAAGACTAGTTACGACTTTGTGGAAGCTAATGGGGATCCAAATAAAAAATAAAGAATTAAAAATAATTCAAAATTCTTTAAAGAACTGTAAAAAAAAAAAAAAAAAAAAAATATTACATGAAGCCTTTGGAACAGGAACCAAAAGCCATTCTTCCATAGCATCCTGCAAAGAGCACTATCATTCCTATGACTCACTGACATATATTTTGCATTTTGCATTTTGTTTTGTTATTATAATTCATCATAGCTTGTTTGCAATTTTATGCACCAAAGCAGTCAGAATTCCGTTCTACATGACCATTTTCCCATTCATTATCCCATTGAATTAAACAGGTTTTTCTGATATTGTGCCTTCAAGTGTGATACATGCAAATTACCTTTACTCTGATTGGCTGCTCATTTTTGTACCTTATTCAAAAAGCACTTAGGGCTGAAAAACTCCTCATGACTTATACCAGCATGAGTGGACAGAGCTAGATTGTTTTTATATAGACTGTATTTTTTAACACAGTACATCAAACATTTTGTTTAAAGAAAGTGAAGGCATTTTCTATTCCCTTTTCTGATTGCTTGTACAAAAGCCTCCACTCCACTAGGAGGCACCACAGCTGGTTATTTCTCACATGGACAGGCAAATCCGCTGATGCACGTTTCAACACGCATGCACTGCAGCTGGAACAGTGCACTCTTCAAACTCCACAGAGCTCTAAACACCTGCACATTAAGGTGCGCAGATGTGCCAATGAAGTCTGGAAAATAGTTAAGCTTTGTACTATTAAATGGCAGCTGGAATCTGTTTACGAAACCAAAACCACACTAGATCACATACTTAAGCTACTGTAACTTGACAGCAACCATATATCCTTACTGTCTGTGCTTACATCTTCAGCACAGACTAAAGAGCATCTGGTGCAGATGATATATGTCAAGAGAACGGCATTGTTTTGAGATGTGTGGTAACACTTCACTGTGGGGCTTGCTATAATGCCCTGTGCTGGGGTTGCTATAATGCCCTGTGATGTGCTTATTAAATCATTACACGGCAGTAATTGGTTATTATAAGCTGCTAATTACCACTATATAAAAATTATAATGTGTTTGCTAGTTAGGAAGGAATGTACAGTTCATACTGACCAATGCAATTTACATCACCAGTGGAATTAGATTTTTTTTTATTTATATACCTTTTCTTCATCTCAGTTTATTGCAATTTAAATAACATTTGTGTTTACTGGTATCACATTTTGATTTGTTATTAATGCTTGATGAGAATGAACATTAAACAACACTCTGCTGCAGTAAACAAAAAAATATACGTTGCAAAAATCATGAAAGAAGAGAAAACATGAAGAAGCAAAATGAAATCGAAACAGAAATCTTGACGTCCACCAAAGGTTCTAGTGAAGGGAGAGGTGGGGAGTGGGGCTTTGGTAGGTAGCAAAGCAGTAACTAAGGTCAGTTCCATGCTTCACTCTGCATATATATATGTCCTCATAGAGAAAAACAAGATAAAAACAAAAATAAAGAGGCCTGGCACTAAACTTGTCTTGAGAAATAGTCCTCTATATGAACAGCATTAGAGTCAAGACCATTCTGTTATAGTGAATGTTTAACTGTAGTAATTGTGTAATAATGTAATAATAAGCATCATTGTAATTACAAACTATTGCTAAACTATACTATGTTATTAAGGCTGAATGTGTGTTTTGCAAGGGCATCATCATGTCCCCCTACACTGAAGGGTTACCAGATATTCTTGTAAATGCTCTTATTCATGAAATTATGTTGTCAAACCACCACATTTATGACAAACACGAAGAGTCCTGTTGTTACAACCTGCTCAACTACAGGTGGTAAAAGTAGGTGGATTGAAAGAGAGTTGATTGAGGTACGTCCTAAATGGCATTTTTATTCCTTTAAATAGAAAATAGGAAGCAAACATTAGGTTCTTTGGTCAGGCTCCTTTGACTCTACCATACATTAATTACATTAAATTCAACTAGAGACAATACAGTTCTAACTGAGCTTCAGTCCAGGCTTGATATTTAACTTTCTTACATCTGACCTGGCATATATTATGTGGACAAGTTCCTGTTTCACCCCCAACACTTCTCCTGTCAGCTTGGGAGGTGAGTGGTAAGTGCAGTGAACAATGGTTTGTTCAAAATATTTATTTACGTTTAATAAAACGAATTAACTGGCCGGTTACCACACAGCATCCTTTGTTTAATAAACTATTATTATTATTATTATTATTATTATTATTATTATTATTATTATGTTTTTCTATTTATTTGTATTTTTTTTCTAATGCAATTATCATATAGATCCTTACCAACATTTTCATGTAACATGTCTTCCTGAATTTGAATATAAACCAGTAATAATGTTGTTCTCTACAGCAATATGGGATTATCTGGATAGTTTCATGAATTTTGTGCAATTTCTTTGCCTTTTTAAATACATTATTAGCATTAAATCTAATAAAACATGCATATTAAAAATGTGTTGACCAGCACCACTGTTGTTTTACATTCAGTATATTTGTTGTGGTGAAAGAATTGAATTTATAAGTGAAACTCAACATCTGAAGAAGAAACTATTAGAGGACATATTTATAATGTTCAAGAATGGATAGGTCTATCTTCCTGTTGAAGATGTGACTTGAATATCTATAGGGATATATCATAGGGTTTCATGTGTGGTGGTTAATGAACAAAAACTGTCATAATATAACATATAGATGACTCATGAATAAAAAAATTACCTGTTGTTTTAGTGAGCTATATATGATATATTTAGTGATATATCACTAAATATATCATATATAGATCACTAAAACAATGATCAGTGATGATCAGTTTCATTATCAGTGTTCTGACATTCTGATCAGTGACTCAGTAAACCAACCAGAGCTGACCCAGTTGCTGCTGCTGCTTTAAGTCTCTATATCGCCCCCTGCTGTCATGTTTGTGATCAAGGTTACCTATAGATGTAATTAATATTTAAAGCTTATATATATATATATATATATATATATATATATATCAGCTGATTAGATATATTACATATACAGTGGGGAAAATGAGTATTTGATACACTGCCGATTTTGCAAGTTTCCCACCTACAAAGAATGGAGAGGTCTGTCATTTTTATCATAGGTACACTTCAACTGTGAGAGACAGAATCTAAAAAAAATACAGAAAATCACACTGTATGATTTTTAAATAATTAATTTGCATTTTATTGCATGAAATAAGTATTTGATAAAATAGACAAACAGAACTTAATATTTGGTACAGAAACCCTTGTTTGCAATTACAGAGGTCAGACGTTTCCTGTAGTTCTTGACCAAGTTTGCACACACTGCAGCAAGGATTTTGGCCCACTCCTCCATACAGATCTTCTCCAGATCTTTCAGGTTTCGGGGCTGTCGCTGGGCAACATTGAGTTTCAGCTCCCTCCAAAGATTTTCTATTGGGTTCAGGTCTGGAGACTGGCACTCCACGACCTTGAAATGCTTCTTACGGAGCCACTCCTTAGTTGTCCTGGCTGTGTGTTTCGGGTCATCTTCAGTGCTCTTACTGAGGGAAGGAGGTTGTTGGCACAAAATCTCGCGATACATGACCCCATCCATCCTCCCTTCAATACGGTGCAGTCGTCCTGTCCCCTTTGCAGAAAAGAACCCCCAAAGTATGATGTTTCCACCCCTATGCTTCACGGTTGAGACGGTGTTCTTGGGGTTGTACTCATCCTTCTTCTTCCTCCAAACACGGCGAGTGGAGTTGATACCAAAAGACTCTATTTTGGTCTCATCTGACCACATGACCTTCTCCCATGCCTCCTCTGGATCATCCAGATGGTCACTGGCGAACTTCAAACGGGCCTGGACATGTGCTGACGTGAGCAGGGGGACCTTGCGTGCCCTGCAGGATTTTAAACCATGAAGGCGTAGTGTGTTACTAATGGTCCTCTTTGAGACTGTGGTCCCAGCTCTCTTCAGGTCATTGACCAGGTCCTCCCGTGTAGTTCTGGGCTGATTCTTGACTTTTCTCAGAATCATCCTTACCCCACGAGGCGAGATCTTGCATGTAGCCCCAGACCGAGGAAGATTGACAGTCATCTTGTGTTTCTTCCATTTTCTAATAATTGCGCCAACAGTTGTTGTCTTCTCACCAAGCTGCTTGCCTGTTGTCCTGTAGCCCATCCCAGCCTTGTGCAGGTCTACAATTTTGTCTCTGGTGTCCTTAGACAGCTCTTTGGTCTTGGCCATGGTGGAGAGGTTGGAGTGTGATTGATTGAGTGTGTGGACAGGTGTCTTTTATACGGGTAACGAGTTCAAACAGGTGCAATTAATACAGGTAATGAGTGCAGAATAGGAGGGCTTCTTAAAGAAAAACTAACAGGTCTGTGAGAGCCAGAATTCTTGCTGGTTGGTAGGTGATCAAATACTTATTTCATGCAATAAAATGCAAATTAATTATTTAAAAATCATACAATGTGATTTTCTGTTTGTTTTTTTTTGTTTTGTTTTGTTTTGTTTTGTTTTTTGTTTTTTTTGATACTCTCTCTCACAGTTGAAGTGTACCTACGACAAAAATGACAGACCTCTCCATTCTTTGTAGGTGGGAAAACTTGCAAAATCGGCAGTGTATCAAACACTTATTTTCCCCACTGTATATGTATAAAAATAGAAATATAGAAATTCTGATCAGTGACTCATTACATCTGACCTGACCCTGCTGCTGCTTTAAGTCTCTATATCGCCCTCTGCTGTCATGTTTGTGATCAGATCAACCACAAAAACAGATCGAGCAGCTGTTCGGCATATGGCGGTGCCTTCTTTGTTTATTAATTCTGCTCTCAGTCCGGTTACACCGCCAATTAAACGTTTCGTATTTTATTATTTCTTTTTTTTGTCTCTAGAGCTTTTCTCCATCCCACCATTTTGTTTAGATACAGACAATAAACAACCACAGTATCTAGTACAGATGAATAGGTGAGCTGTCCCTCCTGCTGGCTGTAGTTAGTGACTCGGGGTGGTTCCTCAGTAAGCAGTGTGTGTGGTGTGTCGGTGGGTTTTCAGAGTCACACAGAGCTTCTATCTGGAGAAACAGGCCCGTGTGGAGGCTCAAAGTGTGCCCTTACTTCTCGCCTGTGCTAGGAGAGGATGTAGTTCTCTATGTCGTGCTGATCTCTGGTCACTGAGATCAGTAACTTCCTTTTCCCTTAAAGGAGAACTTCACCGAATTATTCATTTTCCGCAGAGCGCTGTTGTTAAGATGTACGCCTTCAGAGTGGTCTGATATGAATCGTTCACAGTGGTGGTGTTAGGAACCAGGGTTATTAAATGCCTCTAAAAGCTCCTCAGAAAGTTAGAACATGTAATGGTTATGACTGCGCTGCTTGATGTCTGAGATATTGTTAATGATGCCTTTGGCCTATTTTTAAAAGTAATTCAGGCCGGATAAATACGTTTAAGGACGTAAAGAAAACATATTTAT
Organism: Semaprochilodus insignis; assembly: GCA_034552555.1. Classification (NCBI taxonomy): domain Eukaryota; kingdom Metazoa; phylum Chordata; class Actinopteri; order Characiformes; family Prochilodontidae; genus Semaprochilodus; species Semaprochilodus insignis. Next base: position 12,290,123 of record CM067497.1, read on the forward strand.
TCAGATTCACCACTATTGTACCACCATCAACAACACACAGAGGAGTCGTGTCGGTTCACTAGTGGGTTGGGATAGTGAATAAAATGGCTGTATTTGTGTTGTAGTCATCGTGACCTCTGGTTCCGATTAGCACCACTGTACAGAACCATTTACTGAATTATACAGTAATTTAGCTTAGCTGGTGGAATTTCGTGAATTAGCTTATATTAATATTAATATTAGTACAGTTGCCTATACAGATGCACCGTTAATGATTGTCTGTTAAGCCATTCAAAGACGCTTTATTCTCAATCCGTTTTCTATCTATCTATTTATTAATTTTTTACTGTACACTGTATGTCAGCATTAAATAAATAAATGCGTTGGGAATACCCAAAGTGTGTAAATATTTATTTATTTGTTTGTTTGTTTGTTGATACTGACTAGTTCAATTGACTCTACATGTACTACATATGTACTTCTTCCAGTTATGAGTCTTAGTTATCTGGTTATTTTTCGGGGTTTAATTTTGGGTTAGAGCTGCGGTCACATCTCTCACGTCACTGAGGAGCTTCAGCTTATCATTCAAGGCTTTACTTTACTGTTACTGAACCACTGTTATTTGCTTTCATAAACCTACTTTATTCTTCCCACCGCTCGCTCACTGCTTCATTCAGCGCCAGAGCTTCACTGAGTCGAGGAGGAGCAGCAAGCACTCACAGCTTCCACTGAATTAATGCCCATCAACGTGAACCGTCCGATAACATGAGACAGATTCTCTGATAGACAAAGGCGAGTAATGATCACAGCGTGTTCACAGATCACAGATAATCAAGAAATAAATATAATACTAATAATACACGAGCAGAAATATTCAAATAAACTGTGCTAGGCTCAAATACGGTTTACTGATTGGGGGTCGTTCATGGATACGATGTCTGGCTTTGCTCTTCTAGTTTTTGGAGACACTTGAGCTGGTCATATCAAACAAAGGCTTGAACAAATCTGCTTTATTCACTAATCTGATTTGGGTGAAAGTAATTTCTTTGGGCAGTTTTGTTGCACGTGTAACACAAGCGGGTGATCTTCACACCGCGATGAGGGAAAGGGTGCAGATAACTACAGAGCATGCCCCCCATTTCCCCTCCTAATCGTGCTGGTGCCTTCACATACTCAGACTAGAACTATTTAGCCGTACAGACAGAGCTTCACCTGGCTCACAGTACATTGACGTCTTCACATAACAGATCTTCAGGACAAGCCTCTGAGAGTAGCCATTCATGTTCATGGATTTAACTCTCATTTTCTCTCAGGGGTAGATTGAGTGTTTCTGGCGGTGTGGGCGAAAGAAACAGAAATGATTACCTCTGGATGCAATTTGCCATCTGCATATATTGACACCAGGTGGCGCAACCATGTACACTGCAAAGTGAAATCATCTTAAATCTGTCTAATATTTCTCATTTTGGTTTTGGAAATTGGTTATTTTTTTCCCATATATGATGTTAACTTTATTTTACATGCCAATTTTGCCACCTCTCTTTATTTCTTATTAAACAGGCTGCTTTCATTAATATATTAATATATGTAAATGAGCTCTGTTCTAATAGACAGTCCTGTATTTGCTTTATTGAAAGTCTGCATATATGAAGATATAGGCACAGTATGTAACTTGTAACTTTCCTTTTGTAATATCACAAAATGCTTGAGTCAAGGCAGGCTGTTTCTGCAGTATAGCTTCCACACATCGTCGCTGTCCAAAGAAAAACAAATATCTCCAAAATGGTAACTTTACAGGAGAGGGCAAAAACCTCATCTAATTTTAATGTAAATCAATGGAACCAGATTTATTTTCAAGCAGTCCTGGGACATTTCTGTTGGTTCATTCGTTATAAAATTTTCACACAGTGTAAACAGCAGCTGCTGTGTTCCAATGGTGCATAAAGAGTTCACGCTGAAACATAAGCAATGTTTACATAATATAATTGTTATGACACACACACACACTTTTTTTTTTAAATGCTAGGACAATATTCCATGTCTTTCATATGGGCTCTTTAAATCCGTCTTTAAACAAGCAAACTATAAAACTAATAAACATTTTAAAAAATTAAATAAAATAACATCCACAGACTACTGCAGCACCAGTGTAGTATAAACTGTAGATGAATATATGACACATGGACGTTTTCCTATTTCTTCTGTTTCAATGGAAATTGCCTCTTTGACTTGCAGATCTCTGTAGGCATTAAGCTGACAGTCATTGTTCTTAGTCTTTGGGTGTACAGAACTACATTTGCACACTGAGGGTGATAGTTAACTAGTTGACACCTTCCTGTTTAGAACAAAAGCATCACTCACTTCCTGCTACCGTCAATAAAAAAGCATTAGCCTCTTTTATTATGACTGCCATGTTTTCCATGTCTGCCATCAGTTTTACTTTATTATATTACATTTAGTATGTATTATATTTTGAAACCATGATCTGAATAATATTCAGTTGACTGTGTTCTCAATACATAAGATACCATAGACTGTGTTGATTTTAATGTAGCATCAATAAAAGTGAGCATGATATTTGTATAATACTCATAACTAAAGAATATGCACATTAGTTTCAAAGTAGGCACTATGTGATAGTCCTAAAGGGGAATTCCACCCATTTTTACACATTTCAGCATAAAAAGTGTAGTGTGGTGCAAACATCTCCATTCTACTCAAAATTGTTCCCAGTAGTAGTGATAGGAACCAGACATCTGTAGAGTTCAATACCTCTAATAGCTCCCTCAGGCTGAAATTCATTAGATGAAACAATTCTGGATATGCTGTCTGTTGTCTCAGAGATTGTTTTATAATAGTTTTGAGAGGGTTTTTGGCCTAAAACATAATGTTTGTTCGGTCCAGGTACATGTAGTGTGTTCAGATTCCCCACTCTTTTACCATCATTGTCATCACTTTTAAACACACAGCAGGTACATATAGGTTCACTGGTGGTTTTGAAAGTAAAGAGAATGTCTATATTTGTGTTGAAGACATTGTGACCTCTGGTTACCATCACCACACCATTGTAAATCTACAATGAACCAACTCACATCAAGCCACTCTGTTTACATCTCAGATATTAAATATATGGATGTAAATAACAGAAATACATAATAAACCTGTAGTTCATTTGGATCAATTACGTAGCAACAAGCAACTATAGAGCTACACACAGCAGGGTAAATTTAGCAGTCAATTTTATTGTATAGGCTGTAATAAAGGCAGGAACAGAGAGATCCCCCTCCCTCCCTCAAGCCGGATAGTGTTGCTCTGCCCCTTCTTAACCACCTCTAATGTGTGAGTTGTCCTGCTGTTGTAAGAATGGAGCTACTGTGGTCAGTGCAGCACCTGTGCTGTGTTTTTACCATCTTCCTCCTTCTTCTGCAGTGTACAGAGGGAAACTCAGAGTCTGGTATGCTATCTGCTCTTAGATTCAGTTTGTGGACTACTGATGCTTTTTATTTGCTCTTAGCTGGGGGGGTTGAGATCAGAATGCCTTTTCAGAGTGTTGGTTTGTTTGCATTGTCGGATTCCTAAAAGTCTGTACGTGTACATATGTGTATGTGATGTGAATGGTGTTTTGTTTGTGTATTTGTTTGTTTTCGTTTGTTTTACACTGTAAGGATCTATATGTGGGTCCACAATTTGGTTCCTCACTGTCCTAATTACAGAACCTGCACATTAACATATACACACAGTAGTTCTGTGAGTAATAACTTTTAAATTCCATCCATGTTTCAATATTTCAGCATAATTGAGTTGTTAAGATGTAAACTGATGTGAACCTTAGAACTTACTTATCTTGTTAAGAGTTCATACTGTTAAAACAGTTTAATGTGCTTAACAGTTCACAACATAATTCATGACATGGTGGCCTAATAGCTGATACATTGTTTTTAGGGATGTATTGAGAAGATTGTAGCTTATATACAGTATATTTTTAGAATCCATTCATGGCAGACAAGTACATGCAAAATGTTTCTAGACAAAACTGCGGCTCATGGTATATATTAGTTTCAAAGTGCTGAATAATAAGTCAGTCCTGTTTAAGGTGTTTTTAATAGACTAATGGATGTGTTCTATATGTTCTCCTACTCTTTAGAGTTCCAGTCTTTGGGCTGCTACAACCAGAGCTCTGCACCCGGTCTGCAGGTGTTCCCTCCTGATCAAGTGACTGAACCTGCCTCATTCTCCAGACTCTGTCTGCAGCAGCGGTGAGAGTATTTCCACAACTGTTACAGCTGAAGACACAGTATAATGCAATATCACATGTAACCAGATGAGTGACAAATTAAGGGAAAAGTGTAAATAAATGAGTGGAGAAACACAACAGCATATAATTTCCCCAGGTATTGCAAAGGGGTTGCATCTCTAGATAGTTAAGAATACCAAGACAGAAACTCATAGACTGTGTGAAGCAAAACAGCTAAACCATTTGTATTTGAGCATCTATTTAGCTCTGATGGACAGCAAAATGTCAAAACAGACTTATTTTCAGGAACCACCCTTATTATTTATATGCAATACAGAGATAACCAAGATGCTCAACTGAGTAAAATATACTCACATTAACATGGTTACCCCAAGATTCACCAATATATTACTAGAAAGCATGGAGGCTCACATGCAAAACCAAAAAGATGTTGTCTGAATTTCTAGAAGCAAGGGGCAATTAACTGACATTGTCAACAATATGTGGTGTTGTTACAAAGTAATTCAAATGGTAGACTTTATTAAAACAAGCTTTGCCTGAAGTCTTAAGCATTTTTTATGATTTTTTATGATCATCACTTGCCCGCTATGGACCACTTGTTCTCCCTTAGGACAATCCAACGGACTATTTGTGATCTGTGGCCCAGTGGTTGAGAAGCCTTCAAACAGAATATAGGTTTAAGTTGAGCAGAGTTCATAGTTTAATTACCTATGTAATGCACAATAGCGCCATTTCAGATTCACTTGATGGTAGAAAGTCTGATGTTGGTAATAACTGTGTAATAACTGTGTAATAACTTATCTATGTGACAGGATGCTCCGACTCCCCTACATCTTGTTTTCTGTGGGTTGTAAGTGTTAAAGAAATGTAAGATATCTGAGAAAACAGCTGAGCCCAGCTGTCTGTAAAAGGAAGGGAAATCATGCAGCCAAGTCACAATGTACTCCTTAAAACTACAGTCTCATTACATCCCTAGCCTTATTACTCAGTAACTACGTGTACTACAGTACAAATTGGCCATTAGAGAAGTGTTAAATGCAATTTTGGATCTTTTAAGAGATTAAAATATATAAATTATTATTAAATATAATAGCAACACTTTTAATAGTAGATAAAATATAATAGTAGACAGAACAGTGGCCTCCATGCCCTATATAATGATGTAATGGCTTAAAACACAAATGACTGCAAACCACAGTATATTATTCTACTTGTTCACAAAAGAGTAAAATATTGCACCTATTCTGACTGCTCTTGGTTTTTGGACAGATGTTGTGGCTCTGGATGTGTTCCCAATGGAGATGGTTTGGGTGTTGGACCGTATGTTCATGATGTTGCTGAGGATGATTCGATTGACAGCCTGCAAGTTGACAAGTCCCACCCACAAATCTCAGCATGTCTGGCTGCATCATCTTTACAAGACACAGGTTAGATCATCTAGTGTCGAATACTGTAACCTGTAATAACCTTAACCGCAGAGCCCACAACACATAGTTGAACTTATTCAGTGTTGTAAATGAAACATGAAGCTTCACTAAAAAAAAGCACATCACAAAGTTGTTTTATTGCTGCTGTAGGTTAGAATAAATCTTCTGTGGCGATTTTAACATTCTCCGGCAACCATGAAAAACATTTCAGTTTTTAATGTTTGACTTCTGATGGGCTGCTGATGAATGCACTTCTCAGCTGTTCAGATCTACACTGAGAAACAGGCATACGCTGCAGGAACTGATGTCACCTTCTTGGCCGTGACAAAAGAAGCTGATCCACTGGAGTTTCACTGGCAGTTTGGGGACTCAGTTACAGTCACAACTAGATCCAGAAACCTCATTAAGAGATTTGTCCTTCCTGAGAGGTATGCATGTGCTTGATGTATATGACTTGATGTATATTTATATTTTTGTATATTTGTTTAATTTTTTAACCATTAGTTTCATAGTGGATGCTGAATAATTCATAGTATCACTCAGTGATTTATAGTTGTAAGATAGTTTAGAGTCATTAGTGAACTATAGTGAATCTATAGTAGGTACTGCATAATTCATAGTAAATGTTGAATAATTTATAGTTAATAATTGATAATTCAAGTAGTTATGAATCATTTATAGTAGGTCCTGAATAATGAATTACTGTTGCTCAACAATTCATAGTAGGCACTGGATAATTCATAGCACTTTCTGAATAATTTATGAATACTGAATAATTCATAGTAGATATTTAATAATTTACACTTGTTACTTAATAATTTATAGAGACAATACAATTGATAGTAGTTACTAAATCATTTACAGCAGTAAATATACTAATTATGTTTCCAAATTCATTCATGTTAGTTACTGAATACATTTTACTCATTATATTATTATATTGAATATGTTGAATAAATAGTACTTGATAAATATGTTATAATATTTACTGAATAGTTCATAATAGTTACTGAAAAATGTATAGTAGTTGCTAAATAGTCCATAGTAGTAAATTAATAATTTATTGCAGTTAATAATAATTGAAGAAGATACTGAATCATGATATGATATGATATGATATGATATGATATGATATGATATGATATGATATGATATTCCTCTATGGTTTGCAGGTACAATGTCACTGTCCGTGTGTCCAGTGCTCTCCACTCTGTTAGTTCAGAGGTTTATCCTGTGGTGATTCAAAATGCAGTCCAGCCCAACAGACTGCTGTTCATGCCTTCAGTGCTGCTAGACACTCCAGTGCAATTCAGCTGCAGAATTGATGCCGGCACAAACGTCTCTTATTTGTGGGATTTTGGAGATGGAACTCAGAGAGTGGGTCACAGCATTGAGCAACATGTGTTTAACAGGTAGAATTTAATCATTTTTATTGCAGATGGAGTATAGATCTGACAGTGGAAGTTATCAGTTTACATATACATTTATATAGCAATTAGTATATAGCAAAAGTATGCATTGTTATGTGTATATTTTATTTTATATATTGTCGCTGTCCAAAGACAAACAAGAATCTCCAAAATAGCAGCTTTACAGTAGAGGGCAAAAACCTACTTTCATTTTAATGTAAGTCAATGGAACCAGACATTCTCCAAGCAATTTGGGTCGTTTCTGTTCTTCCATTTAGTATGAAATTCTCACACTGTGAAAATTGCAGGTGCTTTGTTCAAATGAAGCATGAAAGAAAAATCAACACAAATGGATATACATGTTTCTTTTCGAAAGTGCTGATATTTTTTCCACTATTTTAAATGACAATAAATACAAATTGTGCACTAAAATTGTGCACTTAGCAGAAAAATATGTGTAATCGTGTTGTCTGTAGATGTGTTAACTTATTTTTACTTTAAAAAAAAATCAATGAAACATGTAATTTAACCAGAGTCGCACAAACCTTTGCATACCCCTGTAGTTTGTGGTACAAATCATGCGCCATATTTATGTGTACAATACAAAATCAGGTAGTTACAGTATTAATTACATTTTGAAATATTTCTCCTTTTTAGACCTGGAGAGTTCACAGTAGAAGTAACTGTATTCAACCTGATCAGTTCTGCCTCTTTGAAAGGACATCTGTTCGTAGTTTCTGAGCCATGCCAGCCTCCACCCGTGAAGAACATGGGCCCCAGCACAATACAGGTCAGAGATAATCAAAGGGCAAGCAATGAAAATATATATATATATTTACACGTATACTGGTTACTTTACCAGAAACCCTGCTCTTGTATTTCCTCTCTGGTGTACGGTTACAGACATCTGTTGATGTGCAGTTTTCATGTTCTCCATCTTTCATCAGTAGTCAGTTTCTGACCATGCAGCCACTTTTGGCTGGTGGTCCACTCACAGCCTAGCTGTGTCTGATGGGCACTCACACCAGAAGCACACACACAATATAATGTCAGTGCTATGCTAAGAATGACCCACCACACAAATGATATCTGGGCAGCGGTGGTGGTCCCTTTCCATTGATGGGTGAGATAGAAAGGGGGAGCTGATGAACTGTGCAGAAACAGATGGATTACAGTCTGTAATTGTGCATCTACAAACTGCACCTATTTGGTAGGTGTTTGATACTGTACTTTGGAAACCTGAAAAAAATAAAAGCTGCATTAAAGGAGTGGGCACAAGAGTGGACTTTGCACAGTACTGTGTATAAATTGGTGACATCATGACTTAATGCATAGATCTTTACTTGGGATATTGGGAAATTATCACTTACTAATAAATATTTGTCGCTATACTTTCAGGTGTGGCGCTACCAGCCTGTGTCCCTTGGTGTAACATTTGAATCTCAGATTCAGTGCAACATCTCCAGTGGTCTTCTCTACACCTGGTTTCTCTATACACCAACCGGACTGCAGCTCCACATCCCATTCATTCAAACAAACAGACAGAATCTTGAACTGCCAGAGTATCTGCTTCATTATGGTACATACAAAGCAGTAGCAAAGGTAATAGTCTTCATTTTCTGTCTAAAGTTCTGCACACCATGAAGGTAAAGCAACAGTTCAGCAAAATAAATAAATAAAATAAAAAAAGAATCAAATTTACAGAGATTTCTTCTTAGCCCAAATGCTGCCAATCAGCCAAAACATGTTTGGTATCAAAAATTTACTTTTGAACATGTATTTCTGTCCATAACTATCCATGTTAATAGATAACTGTGCCAGAAACCACATTAGAGATCACTTAACAACTTACCAACATGGTTTAGGGCATGTGTGTGCCGTGCTAATTGGTGCGCTCAAGTTTTTAGCTGCATTGGTCTCATACTATCAGCACAAAACTTACAAATTTGCAAATACGTTTTTTTAATGTGAAATATTCATGAACTATGAACAGGTTTCTTTATTTACCCTAAAGGTTGAGGTTGTGGGCACCATAGTTTACAGCAATTACTCAGTTCAAATTGAGGTGAAGTCCAGCCTTCCAGTCAGCATCATCAGTGGAGGCACTAATGTGTTCATCAACCACAACAACAACAACGTGATCACTCTGGATGGACGGAAGTCATATGACCCCGATTATCCTGATTATGTTATGAGGTATGGAGAAAGTAGTAAGAACAAATGAATCTGTTCATACAGTGAATGTTAAACCCTCAATTTCCCCTTTATTAAATATCAATTGTATCATTATTCAGTTATATACATACATTTACAGTGGATTGCGAAGGTATTAACCCCCCTTGGCTTTTTACCTATTTTGTTACATTACAACCTGTATTTAAATTTTTTTTTTTTTTTATCTGAATTGTATGTGATGCATCTGCACAAAATAGTGTAAGTAGGTGAAGTGAAATGAGAAAAAAAAAATAGGAAGGCTCATTTTGAGTTTGCCAAAAGGCATGTGGGAGACTCCCAAAATTTATAGAGGAAGGTGCTCTGGTCAGATGAGACCAAAATTGAACTTTTCGGCCACCAAGGAAAACACTATGTCTGGCGCAAAACCAACACATCTCATCACCCCAAGAACACCATCCCCACAGTGAAACATGGTGGTGGCAGCAATAGTTTTCTGTTATTTTGTCCTATTTGTTGTTTGCTTCACAATAAAAAATAAATAAATAAAATGTTCATAGTTGTAGGCATGTTCTGCAAATGAAATGATGCAAACCCTCAAGTAATTCACTTTAATTCCAGGTTGTGAGGTAGCAAAACACAAAAAATGCCAAGGGGGTGAATACTTTTGCAAGGCACTGTATAAACAATTACATAAACCAAAAATGGTAAGTGCTGTGGAACTGGTATGTAAACTATGGGCATAATAATAAAAATGAATAAACAAATAAGGTGACAGCATGGAGATATACCACTACATTTTATTCAGTATCACATACAGTGCAGGACATATAACACTGATGATGTGATTGTTTTCACTTCCCTTAAAGTTACAGATGGAGGTGCAGGTCAGTAAACTCAGCCGAAAGCTCTTGTTTCAGAGAGAGCGTTGTTCCAGATTCCTCTGCAGTGCTGACCTTTCCTGCTCGTGCTCTCCAGCCTGACTGTGATTTGTTCAAATTCACTCTGACTGTACACAGCGCTAATCGCTCTTCATCATCTCACATCTTTATTACTGTGAGATCAAAACCAACCAGGTGCACTTTTATGCCTTTAATCACATGTCATGTCAATGGCTGTATTAATATTAGCTTATTAATATTATTGAAATTTAGTGTTATTCTGCCACAATCTCTATCTATCTATCTATCTATCTATCTATCTATCTATCTATCTATCTATCTATCTATCGATCTATCTATGTATCTATCGATCTATCAATCTATCTATGTATCTATCTATCTATCTATCNTTGAAATTTAGTGTTATTCTGCCACAATCTCTATCTATCTATCTATCGATCTATCGATCTATCGATCTATCTATGTATCTATCTATCGATCTATCTATCTATCTATCGATCTATCTATCTATCTATCTATCTATCTATCTATCTATCTATCTATCTATCCTACTAGCTAACTAGCTATGTTTGCTTTGATTGCTTTTTATATATGTTTTTATTTATCTGAATCAAGTAAATTGCACCATGTATTGTATTTTATTGTACTGGTAAAAACAGTTATATAAAGATGAGAATACAGCTGTGATTCATGATTTCTCTGCAGAAGTGTTCATATATTGTGTAGAGAGTGCCGGGGAAACTCTGTCAACTGGAATGAGCTGTTTTCTGTGACTGCTGCTTGTGAAAACTGTCCAGAAACTGTCAGCTATTCCTGGAAATTGTACTCAGTAAACGCATCAAGTAAAACAGTCCCAGAAGGTAAGAACTTATGGATTTTTCCTGTTTCTTTTTTACAACCCCAAATCAGAAAAGGTTGGGACAGTATGGAAATAAATAAAAAAATAATAAAAAAGTAATAATAAAAACGCAGTATTTCTTACATTTACTTTGACCTTTATTTAATTGCAGACAGTATTAACCCAAAATATTCCATGTTTTGTCTAATCAACATAATTTCATATGTTAATGTACATCCATTCCTGCATTTCAGGCCTGCAAAAAAGTAAGCACAGAAGCAGTTTAGGTCTAGTAATGAGATAAAAACTAAATCATGATTTCAAACAGGTGATGTCAACAGGTGACAGTAATTATGATTTGGTACAAAAGTTGTATCCATGAAAGGCTGAGGAGCAAAGATGGACAGGAGACACATAATACATAATAGAATTAAATTATTGAAGTAATCAGGAGAAAATTTAAGTGCACAAAGCTAAACACTGGTGATCTCCAATCCCTCAGACAGCACTCCATCATAAACTGTCATTCAACAACTGCTATATATAATAGCCCATGATATAACCACTTGGGCTCAGGATTACTTTGGCAAACCTTTATCAAGCATTACAATACAGAGTTACATTCACAAATGCCACTTAAAACTGTACTGCGCAAAACAGAAGCCTTATGTTAACCATGTCCAGAAGCGGCATCAACGTCTCTTGTCTCGGAGGCATCTGGAATCGGCCGTCACATGGTGGAAACATGCGGTAAGACGAATCAGTATTCCAGATCTTTTTTGGATGAAATTAATGCCGTGAGTTCCAGACCAAAGATGAAAAGGACCATCCAGACTGTTGTCAGCAACAAGTCCAAAAGCCAGGATCTGTCACGGTATGGGGTTAGTGTGTCAGTGCGATCGACAAAGGTCATTTACACTTCTGTGATGCAGCATTTATGCAGAAAAGTACACTGAGATCTAACAGCATCACATGCTGCCTTTCAATAAGATGTCTTTTTGCCAGAGACGTCCACACATGTTTCAACAAGACAAATGTGCTGCACGCAATACAAAGGCATGGCTGTGGAAGAAGAGGGTACAGGTACTGGACTGGGTTACCTGCAGTTTGACCTACCTAAACCTGTTTGCAGGAGGAATGGGACAAAATAGTACATGAAACGTCTTTTAAGTATTGTGAGAGGGAATGGCAACATTACGAAGTGGCAAATGTTTTATGGTCCCAACCTTTTTTGGACTATGCTACAAGCCTGGAATGCAGGAATGGATGTATATTAACAAATGAATTGGAGTTGATCAGATGAGACATGAAATATCTTGGGTTCGTATTGTCTGCAATGAAATAAAACTCAAAGTAAATGTAAGAAACACTGAGGTTTTTATTTGCATTTTCCATACCCCATACTGTCCCAAATTTTCTGATTTGGAGTTGTACATTGATTAACATCAATCATCATGTTTGTTGGCAACTGTTTTGCTATAAAGTTTTGCTACTACTAATTTCCTCTTCTGCTCTCCCTCCAGCTCCTTTCTGCAGCAGTGTGGACATAAGTTTACCGTCTAAGATGGAGGAGGACACGTTTTTATTACAAAAACCTGTAGTGACCACTCAAACTTCAGCTGTTAGCCACTCTACTCAGATCTCAAGTCTTTATCTTCATGAATCTACTTCTTTGGCTCAGATATGGAATGAAATGTCCAGCAGCTCTGATGATTTACCTGATATGATTAACATACGTCGCAAAACTCTTAGTAGAGTGTCGGAACTCCTATCCACAAGTCCATTTCCTTTGCCTCTACTCAACTCTTTGCCTTTACCTGGGGCAAAGGAGTCTTACATGAACAAGATCAGGTCAGAGCGAACAGTGGAGAACCAAGAGGGACCATTAGCTTCTATTGATCTTCTGTCCAGTCTTGAAAGTGCTTCAGGTATGACATTCTACTGATTTAAATCCTGAAGTCTTCTAAGCATTGTTCTCTCTAACTGGTTTGGAAATTACACTTGATGCTGTTCTATTTGCCCAAATGAACTGTGTTTATACAAATTCTGGTTATTGGCTTGAATGTACAGTTCCAGGAAAAGAAATAGTATAGAATTTTATCTTACATGGCATTTTTTAAAGCTTTTGAACCTATTTTTTACGTTTGCAAAAATGATTTATTAAAGAACCATACATGGAGGTGCATGTTTTCTCTCATTCTTTTGGAGCCACCAGGCTTTTTAACCATGTTTCTGTCACTGCTGCTTCATCATAGCAGTGGAATCCTCAGGAGCTTCAAGTGAAGATGATTTTTCTCCATACCTCTATGCCATAGACACTGGGGATGAAAGCACCAACAAGAGCAATGTCACCTCTGAATATTCCAGAATTCATGAAGAACTAGGTGGGAAAAATAAACCCAAGTTGTGTATTTGTAACTGAAGATAAAGTGTTGTGAAGTGTAAATGTTACCCAGAAATTTCTACTATGTAATTAATGCTGTGTTATGTTTATATGCATTTTTTGCAGATTATGAGTATTTTCATTCTGGACTAGAAGAGGCTGATGCAGGGGAGCCTGTGGGGCGACCCGCAGGTACATACAGACAACATTCCATACACCATAACAATAGCAAAAATAAATAGCAGTAATGCATCATGCTGTGTTTTCAGGCCCCTATGGTTTAGAGGACATGATTCCTTACTCAGACGAGCGTGAGGGGGACAACCTGGTGGACCCAAGCAATGTCGGCCGGGTAGTGATGTCTGAGAAAACTCTGTTGGATTTGGACAGAGAGCTCATCCAGCCAGCCCTGTTTCAGTCTTATACATTCACAGGTATCCATGACATGCACCATATATATATAGACATTTGTGAAAAGTAAAATTTATTTCAATGTACAATATATGTCAAAAAGTGTCCAGATATTCTTCTTATAATGAGTTTAGCTACTTTAAATTGCATTGGGCTATGGAACTGCATTTCGTTGGAGTGATGGAGCTCCACCCTATATCTTTGGGATGAGTTGGAGTGATGTTTATAATCCAGAGCATAAAACAGTCCGTTTAAATGGAGGTTCTAATATGGCCTTGTAAAAAATAAATTATGACTCTTTTTGGTACATGAAACAAGTGGACCTCAGAGAAAGGCAAGAAAACTGTGAGATATGGGTCCTTTAAAGCTTTGATCTGCTCTGTAAAATGAACCCATGATTATAACAGCCTTCAGGTCTATGCTAAATGCCTTTTGATTCATTTCCTGTTTGTGTGTCTGAATGTCTCAGGGACACCCTCCTCCAGTATTACGTTTAAGCCCTCTGTGCTGAAACCCAAAACTCTTTACATGCTGGAGGTTTCTGCAAGTAAGTTCATCTGACTTTGGTGTTTGTGATGGTTGTGCTTTTCCTCATGCTTTTCCTACCACTGAGGCCATAATGTAACATTGTGATTATTTTTAATATATATTGATTATTATTAATAAGACCTATAGTAATTCATGGTCTCCATATGTTAATTTGTTCCTATGAGAAACGTAACTTGTGGCCTCAGCATATTAATTTTGTGCCACAAGAAACTTAATTTATGGGCTCAGTATATTCATTTGTGACCACGAGAACCTTAACTGGTTTCCTCAACATATTCATTTGTGGCCGCTGTATATTATATTGTGGTGCGTATGTGTGTTAGCTTAACCATGTCCAAATATTGACTTCTTCAGTATAATTATAACTTTACTGAAAACAACACTTTTAGTTACCTTTCACTGTATTTATGTTTATTCATATTTATGCTAATGTTTTAGTCCTGTCATGTCTGTCTCTTATATTACAAAATAAAACAACTGTAAAAATAATAATTAATAAAGTTATATTAATTCTGTACAAATAGACATTGTGAGGAACAGCCCTACTCCCTCTGCCCTATTCCCTCTGCCTAGTTGATCCACTATGGGTCAACTAGGGATTTAATCCTAGTCCTGGACAACATATGAAGAATCTCCATTCAATAATGTTATGTATTTCTGTGCAGGTATCACTGTGCAGGTATAATAACAACAAAGCTGAATAGAATGCAGTTAAATCAGTCTAATATAAAAGGTACTGCAGATTGTTCGGGCTGCAGTCTGTTAGTAAGTAAGGTGGGTCCTGAAGTGTTTCTCCTTGTTCCTGTTGTCAGGTTTTGATCGGGCTCTGCTGGGGAAAGCCCAGCTGTTCTTCAACACTCACTCTGCACCTGAGGGAATGGCCTGCCATGTCCAGCCCAGCACAGGCCAGGAGATAAACACGCACTTCAGCATCTTCTGCACTTCAGGAAAACAGGTCTGTATTTCTTTTATCTATCTATCTATCTATCTATCTATCTATCTATCTATCTATCTATCTATCTATCTATCGATTATTATTATAATTCATTCATTCATTCATTCATTCGTTCGTTTGTTTGTTTGTTTGCTTGCTTGCTTATTACTGTTCTCTTCCATTGAATATATTTGCTTGTATCACTGAGTGATGTGCTACATAAATAAAATGTATTATTATGATTATTTGTTGTAGTTTAGGCCTAGATTTGTTTTATCCATACTTAGCAACATTTGAAGCCATGCTTTGGTGAGTTTGTATAATTTCATGTGCCTTTGTTTTTCAGGATCTGCTTTATAAGTACAGCTTTAGTGTCGGAAACTCTACAAAAAAGCTTCTCTACGAGGGCCGTGATTTCCAACACTACTTTAACCTTCCAGCTGGAGACCCTCACAATAATCACGAAGGTAATCAATAGCTGTTTTAAACAACTGACTGTTCACAGCTTAACTGACGGCTCAGACTACTTGGATCCATAACACACATACTAACAGACTAAAAGCACGAAGTTAACTTTAGAAGCACACAAAGGAGAAAACGTGAAACTGCTTCATTTAAACAAACTGACTTTATAAGATATTCAGTGCAAAATACAAATACAAAACTATGTTTGCTGTAACCAGGGCAGGAAAATTATTTAGTCACTCCATATTAAAGCGTCAGTTTTTATGTCTAATGAGCAGATGGTTTTAGTGATTGAAGCTGCCCCTTCAGATGAACTAACGTGATCTGGAGCTTCTCAGAGCAGCGTTAGATGTGTTAGATGCTCAGCGAATGTTAATGAAACAGTTTAAAGAACAGCACATATCTGAGTGTATTAATATTTATCATCACCATCATGAATGTGAGTGCTATGCTGTCTTATTTAATTAGACTGATTTATCAAGCTGTCCATCAGCTAAGCTAAGAAGAGAACCTGGCTTATCTGTAACGTTACGTACCATTAGATGTCATATTAAACTGATTTTTACCAAATACAGCAACCTAGGTAAAGTGTATCTTACCTTAAAACTAAAACAAGTCTGTCTTTGAGTTTAATCCCAAACATTTTCAGCTTCAGGAATGATCAGGAATGAGCCCTCTATCAGTGATCAGAATGAGCCTTCCGAATGATCAAAACAGCATGGGTCAGGCATCCTTTGTTCCTTACTTACAACTTCCACCATCCTTACTCTACTGATTCTGACTAATGTACTGCCACCACTGTTATCACTGCATGTTTGTTTAAAAGAGTTCTGCTTCAGGTTTCTCTATGTGATTGTGATTGGCTGAGAAGTTAGCCAATCATAATTTTGCAAATGGTCAATTGCTTATTATCACGTAAAAATATTTTGTGCTTTCTTATTATAAGGGCTTTGATATGGAGTACTCTTGTTTTATGTTTTATATATTGGGTCTTATTGTACTGTGCAGGCCAGACACACTGTTTTAGGACCGTAATGTTCCGAATGGACATTATACTGACTCTTCAACATTTAAAAATGGAATTCCACCAATTTTCCAAAACATCTGCGCAGTTCAGTAGTTGAGATACAAAGTCATTCAGAGTGGTTTGATGTGAGATGATTAATTGTAGAGAAACTTACTGACTGATTTCTTTGCAGTGATGGTGATAGGATCCAGGGGTCATGATGTCTGCAACACAAATATAGCTATTTTATTTACTATTCAAAGCACCAGTGAACCTATTATGTAAAGCTGATGATGGAAAATAGTGGAAAATCTGATCTAAAAAAAGATTTTTTTTACGTTTTTTGCCTAAGAACACCCTTCATGTATCCCTCCACCATAAACAGACTGGTCTGAGACAGATCTCAGATGTTGGGTTTCTATCACCACCACTGTGGACATTTTACATTTTGATGATTTCTCATTTCTGCTTCGTTCTTTTGTCCTGCTTTTTCCAACACAGTCACCATCTACATTGAAATTCGGAATAGATTTGGATCAGCTACCAGACCGTGTCCTGTAGCAGTTACAGTCCATCCAAGCTTCCAGAGAACTTTATCTTCTAATCCTGACCAGGAGCTGTAAGAATCAGTACAGTAATACTAAAATATAAGTTAAACCGTTCCCTCTTTACCATACATATAGTCAAGTCTGTACTACAGTATGTCTACTATTAGAAAATGTTTTTAGGTTTTTAGCCATGGTAATACACATTTACCCATGTTAATTACAGTATGTCACACGGTGTCATAAACAAAGAAATAGGTTTATTAGAGATGTAAAGACATTCAAAGTGAGATGTGTGATGATTTAAACATTTAGACAATAAAGAATACAAAGCATTTTTAATTTAAATATGCTCAGTATACTTCTTTGCACTCAGGATTAATTTACAGAAAGTGTGCTGTTGTCAATCTATTATCTATGTACTTAGTATGCAAAATATAATCATTAGTGCTAGACACCACTAAGATTCACTTAGATATACTTAAAGTACCATTTATAGTACATTAAAATATATTTTAATTTACTTGAGCTGTTAGGTACGTTAGCGTCGTAACTCCAGTGTTGTGTTTTTGGCAAGAAGAGTTACTAAAGTTTCCCCTTTCACAGGTCTGTTTATGGTCTAGGTAATCTCACCAGCCTGATGCAAATGAGGAACAGTAGAGACATCATTAACTACGTTTATCTCCTTACTGTGGTGTTGAACCGACTTAGTTTGGACCCAGAATCATCTGTGACACTGCAGACACATACACGGGCTGCTCTAATTTCAGCAGTGTGTCAGTTGACCGTCACCAGCAAGGTATTATCTCTCACTGACCTTTGAGCTCATTTGCTGTCATTTGCTGTCTTCTCATAATGGCTCAAAGACGTAGCACTGGGTACATTAGAGGCTGACCAATACATTAGTTGGCCAAAAATGTTAGCCGATATGGTCAGACAGATTTATTGGTACTAAATGTAACATTTCTTCTTCATGTTCATCTTTGGGTCCTAGATAAAGCATTCTTTAGGAGATTCTGATGTGTTTCATATTCTGTATTTCATTATAACTTTTATTCTTACAGGATTTGTTGCTTGATATCTCCCACACTCTCACAGATCTTTTGAACATTTCTAATCAAGTAAGTAAAGATCTTTACACAACCAATTAATTCATGTCTCCTTCCGAACAACAACGTTAATTGTTTCCATATACAATATTCTTGTTTAGGTGACGTTTGAAAGTGCCAAACTGGTGACAAAATACATTCAGCACTTATCATCCCTGCATGAGGCCAACTTGCCTATGAGTCACATATTGGATCTGAATGTGGTGAAAGCAGTGGTGTTTGTTCTCTCCAATGTCCTGGAAGCTCCAATCCCTTCTTCCAGGCCTGGCATCCAACTGACACAAAATGTTCTCCACCTTATCACTGACTCAGCGCTGGTAAGATTAGTATCATTGAAAGACATCAGTCAGTGCGCTGTACTACTGTGTCGCAGTCTTGGATGTGTTGAGAAGAAAAGTATGCAGGTGTAACAGTAGAAGCTCACTTCTTAGGAGCTATTGTGGCTTGCTTAACCCATTTAAGACATTTAGCCTTATTAAATCCATGCACTTATGGTATAATACTGTACTGTACTGTACTGTACTGTACTAATATATTGTTGCTGTCCAAAGAAAAACAAATATTTCCAAAATGGCAACTTTACTCTCACTGTATACTCTCCCAGAAGAAAAGTGGGGACATGAAGTTTTCTCTGAATATGTATAAGTTAATTTATCTAATTATTTAATTACTTATTTTTAATTTATTTTTCTTATTAATCTTATTTCTCTGTTTGCAACGACATGAATGTCCTTATATGCCATCACGCTCATATGTGAGTGTACCACTAACCATAAATTTTGTCATTATTAATATCCTACTATTGGAATCCAATAGTAAATACTAATTATATGCTATGCCTATTGTGAAGAACCTTACAGGCATATGTTGGGCTCTCTGAGCACAGTCCCTGCTTATAAAATAAAATATTGATCCCAAAATAGCAAGTTTTCAGGAGAGGGCAAAAACCTAATTTAATTTTAATGTAAGTCAGTGGAACCAGACTTTTTTCAAAGCAATTTTGGTGTTCAGATGATGCATAACAGTTGAAATCAAAATTGAGATACATGTTTTATTTTGCACAGTAAGATCTAGGCAGAAGACGGGAATGGGGTATATATAATATGCTAATAGCTCATATGTGCTTTTATAGGGCCTCTGGTCATGTGCGGTCTATTCCTCTGCCTACATTCACCCATTACAAAAACCTGCCCTGACTATACCAAGGTTTCTCGACCACTGGGCCATGGACCACAAGCACCCCCTTGTGGTCATCAGGACAATTCTGAGAAATCAAATGAAAAATTAAAAAGTGAAATAAATAATTGACTGAATTATGAGAATGAAAATATTACAAAATATAAAATGTTTTTCAAAGAAAAATAAAATTAATACAAACTGTAGAAAATAAACAAAGCAGCTTTGTTATTTTACATCCTGCATGTCCAATCAAAATTCTCACCATTTCAGTCATTACCTACTCACAAGTACAACAGAAATATTCCTTTTAGTTTGCTGCCATTACACCTGATTTTGTTTGTGGCTTTTTTTGGATTTTGTTTTGTTGTTATGGCTCTTTATACTTTCTTCTGACAAATAGGTTTGACTTGGAAAAGGCACATACTATGGTATATACTGTATAGTATTTAATATAGAGTATATTCTGTGTTCTATACTGTACTATATTACATTATGCTATGTACTATACAATCCCATTCAAAAGTTTGGATACACCTATTTGAATATGTAGTTCTCATCGTAAACGCATTTGATTGGAAGGCTTAAGCTTAAATGCAAAAGAAACTGTTTAAAAGAAAAATATTGAAGCTGTATATATTTTCAAAACATGTAATTAATGTAAATTTAAACATTAATGTAAATTTAAATATTGCTTATTGTTTATTATATCGTTATTTAATACATTATTATTTATTTATTTTTATTTATCATGTTATTATATCATTTTAAGCTGTCCTCCAATAAGTAGTTCACAGCATTAATAAGGTTTCAGTATATGTCTGTCTTCTTCAGTCCTGTTTATTATTATTATTTTTAAAGTGTGGAAAGCACTGAAAATAAGCAAAACCCTTCTATGAGTAGGCAAGTTTGAACTTTTGATACTATATTATACAATACTGTGCACGAATGCATAAGTCACTGTATAGTTGTCTAAAACTGATCTAAAAACTTCATTACTGGTGTATAACTCATATATTTAATTAACAATAAAAATAATAAAATATTTAGTTGCTGACAAAACATCGAAATCCATTTATTATCATTATTATTATATTATATGTTATACTATGATGTGTTGTCATGCCTTGATATTTTCATCTGGAAAAATATAATAGCCACAGTCTAAAAATGTAGCGATGACAGTTATGTATTTCAAGGTTAAAATAAGAATTAGAGCCTCTTTATTTGACATTTATCAACCCGTTTTCCATTTTAGATGTTTATGCATTCCAGCAAAGACCCACAGTGGACCGTGAACACCACAACCTTGAATCTGATTGCTTGGCAGCATTCCAGTTCACCTCCAGCAGTGAAAACTGTTCATAAGACCACATTTTACATCCCTAATATGCTGGATGCGCACATTAAACAAGGGACGAACACTTACGACCAAAGTCTATGCTTCATCACTCAACTCATAGCATACAAGCAGAACCCATATCACTGGGCCAGGACACCTGTACAGGTAAACTATTGAACATAAAAGATCATTTCAGTGCGCGTGTCTCACTTTATGAACCAGATCATGTAAGTAACGTTGTGTTTTACAGCTGAATGGAGATGTGGCTGACATGAAACTCTTTAACTGCACCAATAGAAGAGAGATCAAAAGGAGATACCTCTCCACTCTAGTCATTGTGGAGTTCCAGAAGCACGACGAGATGAATGTACACTTTTCAATGAATATTTACATTTTCACCTTTCATTTTTGCTATTTAATGTTTTTTTTTGTGTGGATCTTAAGTCTGCTCCTGCCTCATATGTATCAAATGAGCACTACTCTGAAACCTTATTACCTCCTTCCAGAAGAAGAGTGGAGACATGAAGTTCACTCTTGCTCGCTCTGAGGTGAACAACCACCTGTTCAACATCACACCTGACCTCCTCCAGAAGACCCTTCTGCTCAGAGTGGAGTTCAGCAGGCCGACACAGCGCCCATTTCCCATCATGCTGTTCTTCAGGTAACCTCTATGTAACCTCTGTATTGTTTATCACTTCAGGTGGATCAGTTGGGCCAGTGCTAGCTGCCACAAGCCAATGCTATGTGGATCACTGGAATGATGAGTTTAAAAGACTTTAGACCAATGGTCTCCCACCCTAGTCCTGGAGAGCTACTTTCCTGCAGAGTTCAGTTCCAACCTGCATCAAATAAGGTATTACTTAACTCTAATACATTTGATCCTACCATTGAGGGATTTGGCAAGAGGTTGCTTTTTTGTATTTGGAGCTAGGTACTGCAGGAAGCCAATGAAGGTAGCTCTCCAGGACTAGGGTTGACCACTGCTTTAGAATTTTTTAATTGATCAATCAGCATTTTTTAACCAGCATAGGATTTTAGTCTGCTGTTGATTCTGTTGTTAATGCAAAATATAATTCAGTGTTTTTCTGAAACAGTAATTAGCATCCGTTAGATTGCTGTTATCAGCTGTAATTAAATATCAGACTGATAATAATGATTACGTTTTCCCATTTCTTTGGTTAATTGCTATCAGCCAGTAAGGCATAGTACACTTTTCGCATGTTATTTTTTCTTGCCGTGTCACAGGATGTATAAGAAACCGACACTAACTTTGTACAACATGAAGAAAGTGTATCATTGGAAAGAACAGATGGTGCAGATCTACCTGTCCCCTTCATCCCTGAAAGGTTGGTCTACTTTTTTTTTATCCTGTTCTAGTTTTTGCTGCACTTGCATATTGCCATATTGCATATTGCAGAGCTTTTGGACGCTGTTACCATGCTCTCTGTAACTGGTCTACGATACATAGTCTCTATATCTGGAATATATACTGCCTTCATGGGAGTAGTCTGAACAAGCTAACAGGCAGGCTTTAATTTTTGGTCTTTGCTGAAAACTCCTTGTTATTAAGGCTTGGCTTAAATGCCATAAAATATGATTTATACACCACTGTTAGCTTGGTGGTAACATGACATAGGGACTCCCTTAGAACGTACCGTTATTCTAGCTGTGGCAATTGGATAAAAATGGAATTATGGAATAACTGGAGGTCTAAAGTAAAGAAAAATGAAACAAAGGAGAAAAAACTAAATTACGCCATTGCATAGGATAGATATTGATTATGCAATACACATCGCATTAGCATTGACACAAAATAAACACTTCTTCACACGTCTTCTTAATCTGGTGGGCAGATGCAGGGATGGCCTATTTGATGCTTCTCGATGCTGACTACAATAAAAGTCCCATCAATAAGTACACAGCAAATGCAGTGAATTACACACTGAGCATTCAGTCCATTCAGTGTTTGGCCTGGGACGGGCTGAGAGAGTGGAGACCCGATGGCTGTTCTGTACTAAACAGCTTCACTTCAACCAAAATCAACTGCAGGTATGGTACATTCCGAAATCACTGTGCCTTTAACAATCATTTGGGTACTTGGACATTTTGCATATAGGCAGATTTTAAATTATTAAATTATTAATTATAATAAATCCCTTGTACCTCCAAAATAAACATTTGTAAAGATCATTTACAATAAGATATGTTTGCTTTGAGAACTTCGATTGGTCAGTTTATCACAAAATGTTCACAGAATGGACAACTTTTCAAACCGAGTATAACTATATCAGTGTAATATGGTACATTATGTACTTTCTTATGACACATGAGAAAGGTGATACATTGAATGTACTTGATTCCAATTTATACATTATGTCCACATTATTACATATAGCCATATTCAAAAGTTTGGGTGTTTCCAGTTAAATGACATGTTTTGTTGGCTTTTTAAGTGAAAATAAGAGAACACATTCTCTGCAGAGAACATACTTCTGCACATTTTAATACAAAATGACTGTGTATTTACTGAATTTAACATATTGGAAACAATGAATATTGTTAATATATGAAATATTTACCATGACACTTATTTCCTACACATATACTATGGCCAAATGGATAAAATAATTGTACCATCAAAAAGAAACCTTAGTGACTATATCATTTCCAGTCAAAACAGCTACTAAGTACATTAATTTGTGTAAGATATTGCTGACGAGACTAATTAAAAGATAACCCACTAACTGAGAAAATAAATATAAAGAACAGGATTTTCCAAAATGTTAGTTCTAAAGATGATTAAAGGCTACTGGGAAAATACTGGCTACTGACTACTGGGGCTCCTAACAACCACCTGTAAGATCTGGTAGACATTACAGTGCAATATATTACGTGGAATTAAATAAGAATATTTAATATTATAAAGTCTGGTCTCTTGCAGAATTCAATGTAGAATTGAAGAATTAAGAAGTCAGTTCATTTGTAATGCAGTTGTGATATGAGCATATGTCCTTGTTTTAATATATATGTACATTTTAGACAGTTTATACATATGACCCTCTCTGTATATTTAGTGCATTTGTGTGTATATTTAATATATTTCTGTGTATTTAGTATTATTAGTTAGTATGTATATTAATGCTGCTCTGCTGCCTCACCACAAGCTTTTTAATGCATGAATGTCCTGACATGTCATGCAAATGACAAATAAACTTGAACTTAAAATATTTACTGCAACATTTTTCTTTCTTGATATTTCAGTTGTAGCCACCTGACATCATTCAGTGTTACACATCAGACCATTCACAGCAATTACAGTGTTACAAACATCACTGAGTACGCAAGGTAATGTTAACACTTCTTTATCCTCTTTTACTCTCAGAGCTTCATAGCTGAGGCCTGATCTAAACACTCTGTTGTGCTTTTCAGCACTCGTTCCAGCCTGACGTCATGCATCCTAATAGGAGTGTCAGTGGTTGTGTATGCAGTGCTGTTGGTCTTTTGTAAACGTGCTGATGTGCGTACTGAGAAGAGCTCAGGATCGTTCCTTCTGCCAGATAACAATCCTTCAGACCAGTTCCTCTATGCTGTTACCATCCACACAGGCCTCAGATCTACAGGCACTATGACAGCAAAGGTAACATTGCAAGCACCTACCATGTACTTCCACTTGGTGTTCACGTTATTACAATCACCTACCTTGTACTTCCACTTAGTGGTCACGTTATTAAAAACCTATTTTGTATTTGTGGTCATATGGTGGTCACTTTTTTAGAATTGCCTACCTTATAAGGCACTTGGTGGCCACTTCACTGGAAAAACCTACCTTGTACTTCAACTTGGTGGTCCCTTTTTTAGAAACATCTACCTTGTACTTCAACTTGGTGGTCCCTTTTTTAGAAACATCTACCTTGTACTTCAACTTGGTGGTCCCTTTTTAGAAACATCTACCTTGTACGTCAATTTGGTGGGCACTTTATTAGAAACACCTACCTTATAGTTCCACTTGGTGGTCACTTTATTAGAAACACCTACCTTGTACTTCAACTTGGTGGCCACATTATTAGAAACACCCGTTTTGTACTTCCACTTGGTGGTCACATTATTAGAGCCATTGGTCTTGTACTTCCACTCACTGGTCACTTTATCAGAAACACCTAATTACCTATTGGTGTACATGTGGTTGTCCATCTGTTGCTGCTCAGTTTATCAGCCTCTCATATGCAATTCATCTTTGGTCAGTATCTAACCACATAACACCTGCTGTCCACATATTATTTGGGTGGTGCATCATTCTCTGCACAGCAGTGACATTGATATGATAGTGTGTGTGGAGCTGTTAACTGCTGGGATTTTTACACATACCAGTGGTCACCGCACGGTGCACTACCAAATAAACAGCTCTGAAGACAGAACCTGACCACTAATGAATGCAGAAGAAGGCAAATGCAAACTGTGCATCAGCAGACAAGCTAGAGTCTTCATGTGAACACCAACAAGGTGGAGCTACAAGAGAGGGGTTTCTAATGAAGCAGCCAGTAACCATATTTTATTTATCCGTTTCAGGTTTATATCATTTTGTATGGTGAAAATGGAGCTTCACAGACAAGGGAGCTCAGCAGTTCTGACCACCAGCTCTTTACCTCCAATTCTACAAACACATTCATCCTGAGGTAACACCTTCCTCAACTGCCAAGCCTTTATAAAAACCAGAAAATTAATTTTTGCTATAATCAGTGCACATTGTTTAAAAGTGAGTGCTTTTGAATCACCGCCTTCAGATGCTTTTTTCAGCACACCAAGCAGTCTGGGCTGCGTACGGCAGGTGTACCTGTGGCATGACAGTTCAGGTCCATCTCCCAGCTGGTATCTGAGCCACGTGCTAGTGAAGGATCTGCGTCAGGGCTGTAGTTGGATCTTCCAAGCTCAGTGCTGGTTGGCTGTGGCTGAAGGAGACGGCCGGGTGGAGAGGAGACTGCAGGCTTTAGAACGGAAGCTCACGTTCAGAGAGGTGGCCATTAGAATGAATCACTGTTAACTGCTGTATGATGTGATCATAATTTTTAAACAGTGTAATCAATACGATAATGTGCAAAAGTCAGAAGAAAAGTAGAAGCCGTTCATTTTTTTGAAAAAAGGAGAAAAAATTACACAGAAGCCTGAACAGCAACATAGAACAACAAATCTATCAGTATATAACTTGTCTCGTCTTTGCTTTTGTACACCTACTGCTACTGTAACACCTTCCAATTCTAAATCTGGGAAAAGGAAAATAGACAAAACAGAATAAAACTAGCACCAGAACACAAGGAAGTAACAGAAGTCAGTAAGTTCCATGCTGAAGCAATGAAAGATTCATATCTTCAAGAATCAGGGTGAAGTTTTGTAGAGAACTTCTGGAGTTGGGGATTTGTCATCATTAATGCTGATAAGTGCAAACTAATCCTAATACATCATACAGTAGCTTCTGGAAAACATTTGATTGGGAAGAAAATTAATTCTGCCACAAGATAATGACCTCAAGCACAGTCATTATCCAGACACATCACTGAACATATTTGGGATTATTTGCATCATGACAAGTCTAAAAAGCTAAACCAACTTTTAAGACTGAACTTTGCAAGCTATAATAAAGAGTGGACACAATAAGTACTGAAAAAAAATTAAAAAGCACCATACTGTATACTGTATACAGCATAAGTGGGGCAGTGGGGAAGTTAGTTTGTTTGTGGGAAAGCTGCTATTTTAATTGCGTTATCAGTATAGTTTCTTTTAGTATAACATTTTTATTAATACATTATATTTTATTAGGGGGATATATTTGCTTCTTTGTTGGTGAATACGTGTTTATAAACCTTTATAACGGTATTTAATAGGGGATTTTTATTCTGAGGTATCTGTTTGATTAGGCATTTAACATTGATTATTATTATTATTATTATTATTATTGTGCTGTATGTGATTCTGTGTATAATTGTCTTCTAATTTTGGTCCAGTTGGTGTATCTGAAGCTTGTGGAGTATTTAGCGGATTTCCATCCATGGTTGTCTGTCTACAGTCGTCCATCGCACAGCGTGCATACGCACACTCAGCGCTTCAGTGTGTGTTTTCTGCTCCTGCAGGCTTACATGTGTGCAAACACAGTGCTTGTATGTCTGCAGGAAGAGCAGGTAAACCAGTTAGCACTAGACATACAATGCTGTGAATGCATTATACCTTACCCTTACCTATGTTTCTGTTCCACAGTGTTGAAACAATGACATGTTATTCTCTCTTTCATTAATGACATCAGTACACCTCAGAGCTGGGCCTGATCGGTGTGTCACTGGGCTCAGTGGTAACAGGACTGTGTGCTTTAACTCTGCTGCCAGTAGGGAGTCTGGTATCCTACCTGTTTCGCATCAGCAAGGTTAGAAAAATTTCCCTGTGACCCCCCAAACTCTAAGGGTCTGTCCAGGGGTTCACATTTCAGTTCCTCACTATCACAACTAGTTACAGTTACAGATAGCAATAACAGAATAATGAACAATTTTTCATTTCCAGTCATTACAAGATCAGGGAAACAAGAGAAAATACGTATTTAGCAGGTAGTCCTAGTCAGCCTGATCATCCAAGCCGGGAACCATTTAGGAACCTTTTATTTTTAATTGGACTGAATAATTTATAGTACTTGTTGAATAATACATCTACAGTTTAAATGGTTAAAGTTGTTTCATATTGTATGAACCTGTTCTTTTTGCTGTTGACAGTCCTATTTTTCTACCTTGCATTTGTAGCCAAATAAAAGCAGAAGTAACTCTGGGGATCAGTATATGGTCAGATTGCCCCATGTCTACACTGTGGAAGGTATATTTAAGCAGGATCTCCTTTACAGTAAGAGTACTAATTTGTTGCCCTAGTGTTCAACATAGAATAATAAATATGTGATTATTTCACAGATCATCATGATGGCCTTCTGCTGAGGGACAGACGTTCTGAGCCAAGCCTTTCATGGACACAGAACAGAGAGAAAAGTGAGGTAGGGTAGTAAAAACGTGGAATCATCTTTCAATGATGAATACCTATGCTGCTTGCATAAACATTCAACCAATATATACCAATATAACTTGGTAGAGCCACCTTTTGTTGCAATAACAGCTTTAAGTTGGGGTTTCTTCCACCATTGCACACATATTGTTCCCAGCAGACTTGCTTCAGGGTGTTCAGATTGGTTGGATGATGCTTGTGGACTGCAGTTTTCAAATAGTGCCACATACTCTTGATTGGATTGGACTTTGCCATTGCAGAACACTCATCATTTGTTCACCATTTAGTTGGATTCGGTATTGTGCTTGGGATTACTGTGCGGAAAGGGGAGGTTTTGTCCAAACTTTAGTTTTTTAGCAGACTGAGGCAGGTTGTCTTGCTGTATCTCCCTGTATTTTGCAATATCCAGCCATTGTTCAATTTTAAACAGATGTCCAGTCCCTGCTAAGGAAAAGCACCGCCACAACAGGATGCTGCCACCATCATACTTCTTTATTGAGTAATGGGCATCAATAGGTTTACACCACACAAAGTGTTTTGAATGTTGTCCAAAAAGCTCAACTTCTGTCTCATCTGATCACAAAACCTTTTTCCATATTTTGGCTGGGTCACTCTGTGTTTACTGTGTGTTTATTCTTTTCCACGTCCATAACTTTATGTCTGATTGCTTTAGGGTCCTCCTAAGTGTATATGATAACACTTTTCCTTTAGATTCACAGTCTTTTTATAGAGGCCAATTGTAAGCCAACTGTGTCCTTGTTAGGGTAATAACTTTCATCTGTGTAAACTAGGAGCTTTCACAGCACAGGGGTTGAACACTTATGCAAACAGGTTTTGTTTTTTGTTTTTTTTACACATTATTGTACACCACATCCTCTACAACAAACAAACTTAAATATGGCATTTTCTGATGTCTCATTGGTTCACAGTTTCTATTTATCAGCTGAGAAAAAAAAAAAAAAACATGGCCCTGTTTTTGTTTTATTTTACCCCCAATATTTCAGCAAAAAACACAGTAACTGTGTACTAAAGTTTTTACTTAGAAAATCAACAGACTGTCATTTGATCAGTATTGGCCAACCTTAAAAACATAAAACAGTACAGTATATACAATTAAATGTTATTAACTAGGGACAATGGATTACCCACCTTGTAACTCAAGCTTAAATTCCTTTAGAAGGAAATCATACCAGTGCTGAGTTTTGCTACTCTGTACTGTACAGTGTTGGTGTAATGTGGATCAGATTTTTTGTTATGTATAATTAGATGTTATTAACATTGTGTTTAACAGCAGGGAGTCCAGGACTGGAAAGATACCTATGATTTTGTGTCTGGAACTCGCAACAAACTGGCCAATGACTCAAAGTTGCTGAAAACCACAGACTCCAGCTCTTGCATTGAAATCTTTGAAGAAAATATCCCAGAGAACAACGAGAAATTACAAGACCATCCTTTCAAACACAGTCTGCTCAATCTCCAATCAAGCTCTAATACAGGTTCTTTTGCACTCATCATGTATTAGACTAAAACTCTACTAGTGCTGTGTAACTTTTACTTGAGAAGGCTCTAAAATTCAGGTGATTAGTAATGAGATCTATGAAAGCAATCCAGTATGAATTTACAGTGTGTGTAATTTCTACAGTCTGGCAGTAATAATTGTGAGGTGATTCATCCAGTATTAATCCCGTATAAATATGCAGCACATAGCTTTTACAGTCTGACAGTATTATTTGTCAAATGATTTTAATCCAGTATGAATCTGTAGCTTTTACAGCCTGACAGTAATAACTGTATAGTGATTTTAATCCAGTATGAATCTCCAGTGTATGTGGAGTTACAATTTAACAGTGATAACTGGGGAGCATTTTAATCCAGCATGAACCTGTGGCATTATCTTTTTGACTGAACTGTACAACATTTATGTCATTTTGCAGTAAAAGCTTCCTCAAAGAATCATGAGCCTTATGGGAGCAAAATCAACACTCTGCAGGTGTGGTGCTACTACACAGCATGGGCTGTTTGGCTGTGTTTGTGCTTAGCTTTCATGATCATCACTGCAATTCTGGGATTAAAGTAGGTCCTTAATAATAATAATGATATTTTCTTTGATGTTTAGAGCAATGACGATAAAGCATCCTAGCAAATCAACTGAAAGTGCAAGCATTTTCCTTTTCAGGTTCAACTCTACAAAGTGTCTTCTCTGGATTCAGTCTGTTGTTTTCTCCCTGCTCTTCTGTGCTTTTGCAGTACATCCAGTCATGGTGACTCTTCAAATCATCCACACTTACTTGTAGCACTTTGTTAGACAAAGATTTCACTGGAGCTGTTTAACATCATCTACACTCTCTAGTTGATGTTTTCAATAACACCTTTTGTACTATCACTAAATTCTATGTATTAATTTCTGAGGTCTAAACAAAGTAAGGAAAAGGTGGTTTGGTGTGAAATGGTACATTGTAGAAAAACATAAGGTCTCAGATCAGAATCAGAATCAGGTTTATTGGCCAAGTATGTTGACACACACAAGGAATTTGGTTTCAGCAGTTTGTGTCTCTCTAGTACTGACAGTCCACAATATACACAATGACTCCACATATACACCATATACACAATAAATACAGACAGTTACAATATACAATCTTCACAATATACACAATATACAAGCAATAAAGAAACTACAAATAATATACAGTTTACACATTATTTACAAACAGTATAGGGCAGTAGTGTCGAGGTAGAGGTAGTAGTGTTATGGTAGTGCAGCAGTATTAGCGTACATGTATGGGGAAGAGACTGTGGTGTATAATCTGGCATGAAACTATGGTCCAGCAAATGATGTGACTGGTCAGCTGTTTATGAAGGTGATGGCCTGGGGAAAGAAGCTGTTCCTGTGGCTGGTTGTCTTGGGAAATGGGTGGTGATGGGAACCAGGGGTCATAATGTCCATCCATCTTCTAAACCACTTTATCCTTCTCGGTCGCGGGGTAGAGGGCAGGAGGGTCACAGTGTCAATACCACACATTATGCCATTTTATTTACTGTCCTAAACCACCAGAGATAAAGAAGGGATCTGGTGTAAAGAGAAAGGAAATGCATTATGCGTGTTTCTAGTAATAAAATAATGTATATGTTATAATTGTACCTTATAAAGAAAGAAGTAAATACAATAAAAACTATAAAAATGTAGGATATGAACCTCTTAATCCTGTATTACATGTTTTCTTAAATCCAACCAGACTTCAGACATTTGGTTCCTATCACTGTGAGCAGTTCTGACCTAGTAAGTTTCTCTAGAACAGAGCATTTCACATCAAACCACTTTGTTTATATCCTAACCATTTAATTATGCAGAAGGTTTTAAGAATCTATGAATTTACCCCTTTTGACTTATACACTGTAAATGCTTGATTTGTATATGTACATCATTACTCCCTGTAATATATGTATATTCCCCAAATCATCAGTGCATCACAGGGTAGTAAATACACAATTAGGCAAAATATTATATATTACATATAAATATATTATTACATTCATATTGTTATATATTTATTGATGTGGAAATTATGCACAGATATATATTTACTGCATTACTTTTCCTAGTGTGATATTCGGTTATAGGATTAGAATTGTTTGTGAGAATGCAGTGAACAGGTTTTATTTCCCTGATGCAGATTCTTATCGGTGCAATCTACGCGACTCTGCAGTGTGGAGAGCAAAGTTATTTTTATCAAAGCTCTACTTTCGAAGAGCCCGTCACTGAGCTGCTGAAACAGAACAAGCAGAGCAAAGTTGGTTTCAAAAAGTATTTCACATCCTGCTCCCACCATCAGCCCGAGGAGATCAGTATGCAATATAAGAAGGTAAGCTTCATGTACTGTCACTCTGATTCTTTAAATGCTATAGCATACTGTGCTTATACTTTGATATAACTGATATGTAAAATTGCTTATATTACCCCACCTGAAGTTAATATTACCTTTATTGAAATGCATTATTACCCATACCAATTTCTTGTTATGAAGGTTTATTAAACTGTTGTTTGTAGTGTAGCTAAACGTTGCTTCCTAATTGTGTTAGCCACCTGGTGCACATTTACTAGAGCACAATAGCTGCAGGAATAAAATGATACATCAGCTTAGTTTTACTTTAGCTGGCCTCCCCAAACATCAAGGCTTGTGACTGTTACCTTTACAGGCATAAAGCACAATAAGACACTCAAGAAATTGCTCCACCGTATCATACTGAATGGTATTTCCAATAATGACACAACCAAGTCACTCTAAATTGAGTTAATGGTAGCTATGTTGACCAGATCACTAGCTTCCCCAATTATCCTTACATCAGGTTATGTATGATAAAGTCATGGTTGGGTGAGTTTGGTGACTGGCCGGTACAGAGCCCTGACCTTAACTTCATCAAACACCTTTGGGATGAACTAGAACAGAGATTGCAAGCCAGGGCCTCTCATTTAACAACAGTGTCTGATCTCACAAATTCTCTTCTGGATGAATGGGCAAATGGGATCCTTAATGTGCTCATTTCTATTTGTGATGCAATACGTCTCTTAAAGTGCCTTTGTGTTAGAGATCATTTTTTCCCTTAGTGGTATGTTTGATTGACAGGTGCTGGCATCTCGTCAGAGAGAGAGATACCTGCGGCTTGCTCGCCCGCCAACTTCAGCACATCTAAAATGTGTGAGGCGGCGAATTAGAAAAAGGACACTCATTCAAAAATCTATAAGGTCATTCTCTTTCCTCTTCATCATCATGATTATCATTCAGATACTAGAAAAAAAACATGCATGCTTAAACAGTTTTAGCTAAAAGGTTATTTCACTTTAGCTTCACCTTTAGGGGTCCATATGTGGGCATGATTCTTGACTCTCATATATACAGAACTTTCACATTAGTTCCAGACTATTCATTGACTAATAAGTATGTTTTTTAAGGGTTTAAAACTTTTTCTCACTGATGGCATGTCTCGACAGTATTTATCTTATGGTTTCAGTGACTAGGATTAGTGTAGTTAATATTATTTAAGTTAAAATATTAGTTATTAGTTAAATTAGTTAAAAATTAGTTAAAATATTATTTCTTATTTTGTTAGTACTTATTATTGTTAATGTATGAAATGCTGACCAATACTTCACAGTAATATAGTATCTATATATTATAATGTTAATATCAGTAGTAATGATCAGCTTTTAATATCTGAATAATAAGGGTCTGAGGGGTTAACTAAGGCTTTGTCTTTAAAATCTCATCTCGTTCTCGTAGGGAGTTGGTGCTATATATGATCACCTTGTCCACTGCTGGTTTTGTGGCTTATGGAAAATTTTCTCAGGATACATTTTATCTGAATCAGGCGGTCAGGACTTTGTTTACAAGGTAAATCCTAAACTTTTGATGTATACTGTTCACTTACTGTTCATTCTAATTTTCTTTGTATTTTTGCTGCCGAAACAAAACCTCTTATCTCCAAAATGCCTTTGGAGAAGAAAAAAAATCATCAATTTTAATGGAAGTTAATGGAACAAGATTTTTAAGGAAAAAATGACAAATATGGACTTTTTTTTTCAATAGTGACAACATGCTACTACATTTTGTTTAAATTGCAGGTATTTGCACAGGCCGCTTAACTCCATTCAAACATCTGATACCTGGTGGGACTGGGCAGAAAATGCTCTTCTAGATGGCCTTTATCAACAAAACACGTCTTGTGATGGGATGGAAAACAATGTAAGCTATGAAAACCAATAAGAGTTTAGCTCAATTCACTTTTGTTTATTGTAATCCTGAAATCCAATAAAGTCCAGTTCCAAAAAAGTTGGGACTGAAATGCATGTAAAGACAGAAACAAATATGCAAATTTACTTTGACCTGTATTTAAACAAAAAGTACAAAGAAAATAAAAGTAATGCCAAAATAGCTGTGACCGGACCCATTTAAGACAAGGAACATTGTAGAATGTTACGGAAAAAGCATCCTTAACAGGTGATGCTGGAGTATAAAAGGAGCATCCACAAAAAGCCTAGCCTTGTATGGCACAATAACGTTCTTCGACAAGTCACTGCAAGGATTTTAGGTAATTACTCCTCTATGGTGCAAGATATCATAATAAATTCAAGGAATCCAGAGTAATCTCTGGGTGCAAAGGAAAAGCCCAATACCCCCAAGAAATATCTTGAATGCATGATCAGAGAACTGTCTCCCAGTGAAAACATGTTTTACTAAGTTATACAAATACAACAGCAAAGGCCTGGTATGGTAGCAAATCTGAAGACTTGTATGACTGAAGCAACTTGTACTTTTCAAAATTTGTCTTTAGTCCTCAAAGTGCTGTTAAAAGGAAAGGTGATGTAACACAGTGGTAAACAGTCTTCCATCCCAACTTTTGTAGAAAATGTTTTGTAGACGTTTGTAAAATGACGTTTATAAGATGAAACATCAAATATTAACTATTTATATATTAACTACAAATATTATAATATCAAATATTAGTTTTCAGTTTATTGCAGGTCAAACTGAATGTACTAATCACTGCTTTCTGGTTTTATTTGCATTTCACATACTGTCTTCTTTCACAGCTTTTTCAGAATCAGGTTTGTGCATTACTGCGTTTTTCATTGATGCTTTCACATCAACAGGCAAAAACGTTAAGAGGAACATTCTCTCGGATTGGAGACCCAGTCATCAAAAAGATAGAACACACAAACTCATCATCTGA
The DNA here is from genome assembly GCA_034552555.1 of Semaprochilodus insignis. Taxonomy (NCBI): domain Eukaryota; kingdom Metazoa; phylum Chordata; class Actinopteri; order Characiformes; family Prochilodontidae; genus Semaprochilodus; species Semaprochilodus insignis. Next base: position 12,324,780 of record CM067497.1, read on the forward strand.
GGTATTATTATTATGTTTAGCTCTGAAGAAGTAATGTTAAAGATTAAGCTGATGCAATTTCTATTAATGAATTAATACATGTTTAATATGCATATTCTAGTAATGACCTGTTTCCTTTCAGTTTTTCCAGATCAGATTTTCAGGTCTTTCCAACAGACCACACCTGTGTGGGAAATCAGGATGCTATGAAGGATCAGGAATTCATGCCTATCTAGGAAGCAACAGGTTAAAACTGATCAGAACATATTTGTATTATTCAGTGTTATTTAAGACTAAATTTCTGGTGTTTTCTATTTTTTTGCAGGTCTGAAGTGTCCAGCACCCTTCAGAAGCTGAGGGCTGCAGGTTGGATGGACAGTAACACTAAAGCCATGATAGTCCAGTTCACCTTATACAGCCCTGCCTACAATCTCTTCACTATGGTCACTATGCTGGGAGAACTCCCCCCCACAGGAGGCTTTCAGCCAGCAATCTTTGTTCACTCCACGCGACTATATAACTCTGCCACTGCCCTTGATTACTGGCTTATAGCTGCAGAGGTGGGAAAATGACAGCTGCTTCTTATCTTATCTGCCGTATCACATGATGTTTGATAGTTTGAACAGTGTTGAGGCTGATAGTGGCAGCTTTAATTTCAAAGGTTAGATTAGATACTGCAGCTGACAGTGAACATACATAATTTCTTATCTGAAACAATGCCACCATTTCCTTTTGAATAATTTAACATTATTAGTAGCTTGGCTACCGAATAAGGATCACAGGGGCGTGTCTACAGGTGGGCTGGGGTGGGCATTGCCGTACCCACCCAGAGCAATCATCTGCTCCTCAAGGTAAAGGTCTATTCGCACTGAGTCAGATTTTTATAGACGACCAAAACCCATGGCAAGTTTTAAAACTGAATATACATGTATATTAACACGGTCCTTCACATGGAGTGGAAAACTGATGGACTGCGACACTGCATAGCATTCCATTTTATTCTAAAATCAGGCTGACCGGTCAGAGTTCAATTGTTATGGTTGTAGCCCAAACAAATGTGTGTCAGGATGGCGGAAGAATCGTCTCGCTTACAGCGAAGCACAAACAGTTATAGAACACCCTGACTATACACATGCAGAGGTTAAAGAAAATATAATGGAGCAGATGGAAGGCTTTAAGTGACGTGGATTAACACTATAGTGACTGTATATAACCGCAGTTCATTCACTCCTTTATAATGAGTGGATACTCAAATCCCTCCACTGACATACAGGAATACATGCAGAATCACTCATTTAGCTTCAGGTCCTGTAAGGTCTGGTGATTCCCATGTTGATGTCTATTCTGTAGAATGGCATGTACCTGAAAAAACATTTTCAGTGTTTCGAGAAACATGTTCGGGATCACTACTGTCAAAAAATGGCACATGTTTTTTCCCTTAGTTTCAGTGATTTTGTCATTGGTCAATAAAACTGCACTGCTTTCCTAGCAGTTGTGGTTCTCTTAAACATGCCTGTAGTTTTCATTACATTAGAGCTATATCTGCATGACATTTGGACATGAATCAGTTTGTTTCAGAATTTGAAAGGCTAAACACAGACTGACCACAGACTGGTCCTGTAATGTATTTCTATATGCTTGAAACTGGCATCCTAACTTCACATAGAAGTGACTGCACTGAGCTATGTTTTACTGTTCAGGCTCTCCCACTGTCAAATGCTATAAGTGGTGATTTTCTCGTATACCTAACATCACAGAGCTGAACACAGCATTCAGTAAGAAGCATGTGTGACTGAACTGCACTCAGTCAGCAAACAGAACATTTCTTTATACTGCCTTCAGTCTAGCTTACAGCTTGCTCACCTTTGTCTTCTTTATTCCTTTATTGATGCTTACCAAAGCTAGCCATAAATTTCATACTAGCACTATATACTACATACTACTTTCCTTATAGACAAACACATAGTACTAAAGAACTGAAGATCCGAACCAAAATGTGCTAACATGTTTTCACGGGGTAATGACCTCACCCTACAAAAAAACGAAAGCTGTATTTGTATTTCTTTTGACTCGATCCTCTGAAAATTATACTATGTCCTTGTTTACACATCCGATTTAGGAATGTTGTAGGAAACGTTTCTGTTGTTGCCCACTCAAATATTTTAAATGTCCAGCCAAAGATGACATCCTAGTAACATAATATTAATTAATAATGAACTGAATTAATTAATTGAGTGCTATGCATGTTATAAATGGATACACAGTGTAAACATTTAAGCTACAGTTGGCTATACAACAATGAGAATCACCCATTTTAGCAGATCTCATTCTGTTGGTTATGTGTATTCTTGTAAGCCTAATCTAAAGTCTAATCAAAAGCTGATCTGGCATTAACCAGTAATACAGGCTGACCCGGTAAACTGTAGCACATTGTGCTTAATATACTAAATGCCGGTAAATGCGTCTAAACCCAGTCTTCAGCATGAACTTTACATGTTGCACCCAAAATAAACTTCATTATTTGACTAAAGAAAAAAGAGCTAATTAACAGAAACCAACCTTCAAGAATGCTGGGCAGTTCAACTTTCCACCTGGCTTTACAGCTGTTAGTGAAGACTTTCACTGATTTTGCAGTACTTTAAATGTGGTTGTGTGTGTAAACAAAGTCATTCAGAGTGGTTTGATGTGAAATGGTTAACTCTGGAGAATCTTACTGATTTCCTCACTGTGGTAGAAACCAGAAGTATTGAGGTCTAAAACCCAAATATAAACATTTGATTTACTATCCAAAACTACCAGTGAACCTACACAAGTCTTCTAAGTTTCTATAAGTAAAGTTGATGATGGTAAGACAGTTCAAGTAAGTTTTCTTTGTGGACTAGTAAGTTTTCTTTGTCACACAGCACCTTGTATGTAACTCTCTACCAAGAATGTAGGCTTATTATAACAATATTAGGGACAATTTTCTTAAAACCACTGTAAAATACTGTCTCAGACACGAGGTGGTGTATTCATAACCATTCCATGTCCATGTGAGAGAGCTTTTAGCAGTGGATGTCTGGTTCCTATCACCACCATTGTACCAACACTTGTAATAAGTTTCTCTAGAACAGAATTTTAATCATGTTTATTCAGTGTTTCACACTGTGTCACATTTTCATGAGTCTGGTTCTTGTATTCTGATTTTAACCACTTTCTCCTCTTTGCCACCTTCTCAGCTTCTCTTCCTGTTCCTCAGTCTGCTTCAGTTACACATGCAAATATGTGCTATGGCTCAGAGAGCATGGCCTTACTGGACAAACCTGTGGAACTGGGTGGAGGTGAGCTCCAACTTTTTATTTCCATAGTGCTATCAATCACTTTGACAGCTAATCGCACAAATTCTCTCTCCAAAATCATTTTTCTTAAAGGTGACATCACTTCTGATCAGTTTTCTGAGCTTCATCTGTACCGTGCACCACTTCACACTCAGAACAGACGTGATTGAACACCTGCAGAGGGAAGACTTTAAGAAATTTGTTGACATTAGTGCTGTATCCTCTTGGGAACAGGTAATTCAAAGCAAGCCAGATATATTTTATTGTCAGGTAAGATGAACACATTGACTGACACCAGATTAAAGCAGATTTATCATTACAAATCCTGTCAGCTTGGCCAGTAGACTTGTCACATAAATGGCTGCTTATACTGGTGATGCCACTGAACCCTGGTGACTGGTGAACTGTGGTTCATATGCAAATCATGTATATTTACATATATTTTTCAAGATGTGGGTTTTTTAAAATGTGTATTTATTTTTACTTACATAAAACTTTAAAATAGATTGCACATACTGCAAATTTGTGCTTATATTTCTACATTTCTGTATGTGGATATAGTGGCGAACATACAAACTGGTGTACATATTTAAATGTGCTCAACCAAAACCTATATACATAAACCTATATATAGACATTTTAAAATAATACTTCCCAGTTTAAGTATTTGTTATTACTGTTGCTAAAAGGTTTTATTATAAAATTAAATACACTCATTTTCAAACAAATAGTTGCAAGTTGCACTTTTCTATTCTTTTGACGATTCGAGTATTATATTATTATTATTATTATTGTATGTTATTATTTGGTATATTATAAGGTATTTGTATAAAATTATTAGAATCAAGCATTTTTCTGAAATAATAATAGGGCTTAATTGGGCCCCTTTAAACCTATTACAAACTTTTAATAGGGTACAGGCTGTTTAATATGAGTCCATATAGGTGCACTTTGTAGTTCAGCAATTACAGACTGTAGTCCGTCTGTTTCTCTGCATACTTTGTTACACTGTTCTTCAATGGACAGGACTCCCACTGGACCACCACAGAGCAGGTGTCATTTGGTTGGTGGATCATTCTCAGCACCGCAGTGACACTAAAGTGGTGTGTTAGTGTGTGTTGTGCTGGTATGAATGAATTAGACACAGCACTGCTCAACTGAGAATAGTCCACTGACAGAAATATCCAGCCAACAGTGTCCTTGGACCACTGATAAAAGACCAGAGGATGACCAACACAAATTTGACATCTATAGGTGGACCAGCAAGGTAGGAGTGTCTAAGGTTAGACTGCAGGCAAATTGAATTAGTTTCTCAAATCAAGTCTTTTAAGACAACTGGCCGCACTGTAATTTGCAAGTGGTCAGATCAGATTTGAGTGTCTAGACACCATCCTATCTGCTCAGGCTCTTGTGATAATAACATCAGTAACTGTGCACCAAGTCCCAGTACTCTGGATTTAAGAGTGGTTGTTTGTTCCAGTGTGAGATGCATAAAAGACACTTGGAAGTCAGATTTGAGTGGATAGAGCTTCTAGACTGAGATGCTATGAAAAATCAATCTGGATGCAAGCTGGATATGTCGAAAATTGGATTTGGGCTGGCAGTCTGAACTAGACCTAGGCCACTAATAGAGTGGACATTGAGTGGACACTGTATTTAAAAACTCCAGCAGGACTGGTGTATCTGATCCATGCATAACAGTGCAACACATACTAATACACAACACGCTGATGTTGTAATCCATTTAAGCGAACTGTGTAGCATAAAGATGTGTTTCCCAATGTTTGAAATATCTAAAAGGTCTTTATGTCCTTCACAGTTTTCCCGCTCGCTCCACGGCATTCTTGTGTTCCTGCTTCTGATGAAGTGCTGCTTTGTGTTACGTGTAAATGAAGTAATGACTCCTGCAGTATCTACAATGACACTGATCTCCTCCAACCTGCTTTGGCCACTGGTACTTACAAATTTGTTGTAGATGTAAACCAAAAACACTTTTAAATAATTCATAATAATTAATAATTCAGCAAAAAAGACACAGTTTTTCCCTTTGCCCCAAATGTAATTGACTAACTAGTACATGCTTGGAGTGTGATGTTTCTTTCCTATGTTTTGCTCTGGAACAGTACTGTGCTAAAGTCAGAGACCACTCTTCATTTATTTACAAGTTATAAATTTTTAGAAGATAATCCTGAGGAGATTAGATATAATATAATCCATTTGCAGAAGGAGTATTCAAAACTACTAACAACCCTGCAAGACCTTGTAGACCATCAAAACTGTCCCCATCAGATAAACAGCACTTAAAGCTTTGATCTTTGAGAGACAGGAGAAAGTCTAGCTTCACTCTTACTTCAGATCTGAACCAGTCAACAGTGTTTCTATCCATCCCTCCACTGTGAGAAAACAACTCCTCGGTGCTGTGGGTCTGAAAGGATGCGTAGCAGTCCAGAAGCCCTTACTAAGAAAACAAAGAAGCTGCTGGTGCTCTCAGAACAATAAACTTCCACCCCAGGGTCCAGACCTCAACACAACTGAATGTGTTTGGGATTACTGGATTTGTGAGAAGCAGAAAATGCAAAAACAACAACTGAATGTTAGAGGTGTCGACAGGTATCCCTGCCAATTTCTTTGGTCTGTCGTGTTCTTTTTAATGATCTAGGTATGCAGTTAGCACCATGCTAATTTGTGGGCTGTTAGTTTTCTTTGTTTGTTAGCTACATCAGCTTCATAGTCCCAGGACAAATCTAATACAGCAAACTTCAAACACCAAACATCTGATCAACGACATTTTGGGAAACAGACCTTTGAACAATTTACTTGAACGATTTACTGTGAATGGGCAACACTATTAAAAGCCTGTTTGGGTTGTTCTTCTTGTTTCAGATGGCTGGCATGATCCTCATTATTGCATTCTCCTGTTTGGGCAACCTGCTTTTTCATTCAAACTTCCCGGTCTTCAGGACCTTACCAGGATCTGTTTATTGGATAATCTGTCACTGCTTTGGCTGGGGACGGCTCAGATACCTCTGTGGACTTGAACACAATTCTCACACTTCCTCTGTGCTCTGCATCTATGAAGCCCTATTGAACACAGTGTCTATTGCATTAAAAGCAATGGTATGTGTGACAGTCTCCGCTCCTAAATGGTTCTTGGGTTGGTGTATGGCTGTAGGTTTTGTTGGTATTAAACCTTTATTATATGTAGGTACACTTATATATCTGTACTTTGTAGTTCATGTCCCTGGCCATATTAAGGGCCATCATAAGACCCTCTTACTCCCCTAATCATGGAGAAAAATGCTCAGCTGTTGTTCAGAGACCCCAACACAGTGTTTAACTTGCAAATACATCATGATATGGATGCACTATAGTTCTACAATTTCTTTCTTCTGTTTCTCTGTATACGTTATTATCCCACCTTTACCCTGTTCTTCAGTGGTTAAGACCCCCAAAGGACCACCACAGAGGAGGTTTTATGTGGGTAGTGGATCATTCTCAGCACTGCAGTGACACTGATGTGGTGGTGGTGGTGTATTATTGTTTGTTGTGCTGGTGTGAGTGGATCAGAGACAGAGTCCTGTGGGGGTCCAGACTGCTGAAAGGCAGGGTAAAGGGAAATAACTAACTATACAGTGAATCAGATGGACTACAGTCTGTAATTGTAGAACTGCAATGTGCATCTATATGGTAAGTGGAACTGATAAAATGGACAATGAGTGTAAAGACTGAAGGCAGGTGTGATTAATGAAGTGGCTGATTGATGTATGTTGTATTTGTTGTTGGGAAGCTACAAAATATAAATTACATATTATAAATTTAGAAAACACTACATTTTAATATGAGTGACATTTCACTAGTGCCTTTTTGCAGGTAATTGGTGCAGTCACCTCTTATGTGAAAAAGGCAGCAAAATCACAAAGAAGAAAACATCATCTATCTGTCTCTGACCTGCTCACTTACACCAGAGACATGACTTTGCTTTTCATTGGCAAAGGGAGGCGGAACTGGATGGATAATCATGATAACACTAATGTAAGGAATTTCTTAACACATTGAAATTGTCTTGTTCAGTGTTCACATGCCACTGTTTTTAGCTTATACAGTATGATTCTGTTAGAGATTAAACATATTTATTTGCAATTAAAATACTCAAATAAGTGTTTATATATATTAAGATATTTTGTTGATACTTCTGATCACATTCTAAATCTGCAGTAACATAATTTGTGTGAGAATTTTCCAAGAAACCTGATCACACAATATTAAATAAAAGTCTTCACACAGAATCTGTACCTGGAGGAATTTGAGGATCTTGTTGACGAGCTGTTGTTGCGACTCAGTGTGATTTCCAGCAGCGACACACTTGAAGAACAAGAAAACCATGAGAACCAGAGATGCCTTAATTTTACACACGATTACATGTCAGAGGTGAGTGATTTCTGACTCTATGGAATTTTTTGCTGCACTCTTTGTTTCCAAGGCCTTGCTCATAACTGTATGATTTTGAGGTTTGACTCAAAACTCACTCTGACTGACTCACTCTAATCCTAACATAAACCTCAGCCCAAAACCTAAACCTAACACTCAGTTTAACCCTGACATAAACCTCAGCCTAAAATTAAAGTTAATACTCTCTCTAAGCCTAAACTTAACAAACAGTCTAACCATAATTAAAACTCTAGCCCACAACCCAAACTTAAACTTACCAGTCATTCTGCATCTGAACTTAATCTTAAGCCAAAACATAACCCTAACACTCACTCTAACCAAACCTAAACATCAACCAAACCTACATCTAACACTTACTAATTCTGATCTTAATCTCAACCCAAAATCTAAAACGATCCTTTCTAATCCTAAACTCACCTCAATCCTACACCTAAACCTAACATTTCTAATGTTAAACTTAAACCTCAATCCAAAATCTAAACTTACAATTTTTAATCCTAAATTTGACCTAAACCCACAATGTAACCTTAACCTAATATGCATGTTACCCGAATGTAATCCTTAACCCAAAACCTTAACCTCATGCTCACTCAAATCCTATACTTATCCTCAACCTAAAACTTAAACCAGCGCCATGCTAAACCTCAACCCAATGACTAAGCCTAACACTCAAAATGACCATACCCTAAGCCTCAACTCAAAGACTAAACCAAACCCTCATGCTATTCCTATACTTAACCTTGACCCAAAGACTAAACCTAATATTCACTGTAACCCTACCCTAAACCTTAACCTAACACTAACCCAAAACCTAAACGTAACCCTAAAACGCTCACACACAATAACCCTACGTTAAAGTAAAGGGGTTCTGTAAAGCAGTACAAGTGAAGAACGCTTTGCTTTGATTTACTTAAAGACTTTCAATGGAAGCTTCTTTAATAAGCATGAAATGTGCAAGTGTGAAGAACTTTTGTATGGTTTATTGTAACAATTTTAATTCTAAGTTTAACCCAAACACACAATGTATTACTTTTAAAAATCAAATAAGGTAGAAATGAACATTCATAAAGTATCAAAACATACCACTCACTCCCCACTCAGTAAAGTCCAATGCACGCAAACAAAGATACACAAACAGCCAATTCTGAATTCACTGTCTCTGTGAAGTCACAAAAAGCCAACATATTTACATATATCAATTCCTTCAGCCTATAGCAGTTCAGCTCCACCATTCAAGGACAGTAAGGACAATTTCTATATTTCCAGGTGGTGTAAAAATTCATGCACAAAAAAACTGAAGGAGCTCTTAATAAAACATTTTTTTCTTTATATTGTAGGAGGAGAAAATAATGATTCCGATGGATCTGGATCTGGATCCATCTTGCGCGTGCAGTGTCTCCTCATACATACATGAAGAACATGGAGAGCACGTTCTCAGGTAAAGCTCTCCTCAGGCTCAGCCAAGGTGTAACTGACATTAATGCCAAAGCAAATATATGCTCAGTAAATATGAACACATTTTTATTACAAGGTCACAACCGGACTGGAAAACCCTCCAGCCTTTAGGAAGAAGCAGAGGAACAAACTATGACAGACTCATGTCTTCAGATCCGAAGATCCACAGAAACATGACTGTACCGCTGGGGAAGAAGCAAAAGGATTCGCAAACATTACTTTGCGTCAGCGTTCAGATTGAATGCAGTGACACACTGAGCTCAAACAAAGATCAACATGTTAACCTGGCCTCTGGAGATAATATCCTGCATACAGCCTGGAGCACGCAAACAATTCCAACCACAGTTTTAGACTCTCCTCCTGACAGCATGACCAGGCATTCAGCTCACACAAAGGCATGCAGGCAGTTCTGTATGTACGACTCAACACAGACTTATTCTGAAGAACAAACAGTGAATATTCCTGGTCAGTGTTGTTAGGGAGTGTCTACTCATAAGAGATATCATTAATCTAAAGACAACCTCACAACTCATCATCAAAACAAATAGTAAAAGGAAGGAAGGAACCGACAGGAATGAAACTTGGTGGGTAGGTTTGACATAATGGGACATGCGAATGATGTAGGTTTCACGCTCAGCTGGGCATGTGACGTAAGTAAGGACGGGCCTTATTGCTGTACCTGACTGATTATATAAGGTCCTGTTGCATGTGCTTTCTGTTCTGACTCATGCTGTTGTGTTGGTAGCATCCTGTGCAAGTGAAGTATGCCTCAGAGAAGAGTTCGAGAGCAATTTGAACTATCATAGGGCTCTGTGAAGTGAGATGTTCTTATTGATGTCTTGTGCACCATACCGGTCATGCGGATATCAGTTTAGCAGGCGGTTGGCGGCAGTGGATAGAAGAAGGCATGCGCCAGTGACATGAAGGGTCTTGGAGATGAACATGAAGAGAGAGAACTGACGAAATGTCCAATATGCGCGGAGTGAACAGTCACGATTGTGGACATTCCGTGAGCAGTGATGCCAGAATCGTACCATTGGCAGAACAGCTGCACATTGCAGGACTACATGCCCATTATGATGACTGCCCTTAACACCACATGAACGTCGCCAAAGACTGCAATAGCATTGTGCCAGACTGTCATGGAGTGATTCAGAACGGCAGCGGGTCATCTTCAGTGAAGAGTCCCGCTTTTGTCTTGGTGAAGATGACCAATGAATCCGTGTGTGGAGGCACCGTGGTCAGCACCAAGATGAACGGTTTGTCGTCACACGCCCAGAAGGCCTTGTGTCACTCCACCTCCACCCCACCACAAAATCTGCAGGAACTGTGTGGGAGTATTCAAGCTGCAGGGGATGGATTATCACAGGACACCATTAGAAACCTTTACAAGATGCAAGATGCCTGGCATGTTGCATTAGCAAACATGGCAGCCTGACGCCATACTGAAAGACACTACTTCTGTATGTGTAGCTCGAAAAATGTTGTCCATATCAGTCTAAACTTATCATCATTTATTGTTCCTGGCAAACTTTATCTTTTTTCTGAATAGTGTTGCAGTCCGACACTTCCTTTTGGGTACAACTATTCTTTTAATAATGAGTGTATAATAGAGTGGAATTCCACAGATCTCAATAATTCAATGACGATGTAAACTTCAGTCCTTATCAAGTCCTTCAGAGTGATTTGATATGAAATGGTTCATTGAACAGAAACTTACAGATGTATTTTGTTTATAGTTTAATTTCTACAACACAAATAAAATTTGTTTTTTACCATCTTCATTATACAATTCTGATTTTTCTGTAAGTCACAGTTATATGTAACTCAGTCTAAACTAAGAACTAAGATTTCATGTCTGTGAACCTCTGTGTTCACGACTTCTCCACAAACTAATTGGCAAAATTCAGTAAAGGAGATGAGGTTAGAATTGTGGGTTTCACAGGTGTTTTGCCCATTAAATAAAGGCAGCACACAGAGCCTGTTTACTGACACATCTGTTCTTCTCAAGAAAGGTTAGTGTGAACCATGCCTCAAAACATGCAAACAATTTTCAGAGGGTTTGTTATGCATAAAGCTGGAAAAGGCCACAAATGCATTACTAGACCTGGGTGTACATCAGTCCACCATTACAAATTGTTTCAAACAGAGAAAATTCAGGACTGTTGCTATGCTCACTAATAGGGCATAGCAACATCCAAAGTTATCCATTGTTAACATCAAAAGACCTAGAGAAGACTCTACAAACTGCACCTTTTTTGTGTGTCCACTATTAGAAAAAAAACACTGAACAAGAAGGGTGTTGATGGAAGGACACCAGAAAGAACACTGCTGCTGTCCACAAAAAACATTGTGGCCCATGTCGAGTTTGCATAATACCACCTGGATGTTCCAAAATGGCTCTGGGAATTCTATTGACAGATTATACAAAAACTGAACTTTGAAAGTTATGCTTGGACGAAAAAGGAAACTGCACACTAACACCAAAACTTCATCCCACTTGTGAAGCATGGTGGAGAGAGCATCATGGTTTGGGGGCTGCTTTGCTGCCTCAGGGCCTCAATGTGTTCAATCAAAAGACACAAAATATACAACTGTTTGTGTGTTACTAGATTGTGTAGATTGTGTTTGTCTATAATTGTGAATTTGATAACAACCAGATCACATTTTATTACTATCATTTTAATAGTAACCAGTACAGAAATCCAGGCACTACCAAAAGGTATAACCATTTATTGTAATGACTTCATGTGGAATTAAATCGTTTTATCACCACTACTATGAACAATTTTGACCTTAGAATGGAGCATTTCATATTTTCAACATTTTTTTAGTATTAAAAAATATTTTAATAATTCAAACATTCCCTCACATTCACACCTGCACTCATATATAGTACACCATGTCTTAGTTACAGTATATATTGCAGTACATTGTACCATGCCACACTATTGTATTACACCACACATGGTACTGCAAACTGTTTCATTAGTGTTGTTACACTGTTATGCTAGTATTATTATATATTGTACTGGGATGTACAAACCCAACCCAGTACAAGAAGTTGGTAAAATACATATGAAAACAGAAACCAGAATACTGAACACAGAATACTGATGCCTGTAGCACAGGGATGATTGCAGCAGGGATGATTTAAGATTAGGAACTTTGTGAAATGTTCAACAAGACACATTAAATAGGTGATGCAATCATGCTTAGGTACAAAAGGAGTATCCAGGAAAAGGCAGAATAAGGATACGTCAAGGCTCACCACTTTGGCAAAAATGCATTAGCAAAAAATCCAACTGTGTAAGAATAACATTCCTCAGCCAGAGATTTTAGATTTCACCTTATATAGTGCATAATATCATCAAAAAGAAATTTCTGTGCATAAAGAGAAAGGCTGAAAACCACAACTGAATGCCTGTGACCTTCAACCCTTCATACTGCACTGCATTAAAAATGGCCATGTTTCTGTGATGGCTTGAATTGCATGGGCTCGGGAAAAGCTGTCAATAAAAGAGTGTCCATCGCTTCATCCACAGCAAGCCTATACTATGCACGGCGGTAGCCATATGCCAACAATGTGCAGAAACACTACCAATCTCTCTGGGCTCAAGCTCATTTGAAATGGACTGATGCACATTGGAAACAAGGGATTGTCCAGATCGTTGCCAGCATAAAGTTCAAAAGCCAGCATCTGCCATGGTATTAGTAGGTAACTTGCACATCTGCAAAAGCATCATTAAAGCTGAACACATTTTAGAGCAACATATGCTGCCTTTTTCAGGGACATCTGCGCTTATTTCAACATGACAACACCAAATGCCATTCTGCAGGACTGCGTAAACAGAGAGTGTGGGTGATAGACTGGCCTGCCTGCGCCCCAGAACTCGTGTCTTATTAAGCTCGAAATATGACAACGAAGGTCCTGTGTGGGTGGACAGCTGAAGACTTGTATAACAAAAGAATGGTAAACAAAAGAATAGCTTTCAAAACTGGATCAGTTTTTGTTCTAAGTAGGGCCTTGACATATTTTTTCCCATTTAAATTAATGTTTATACATATACGACAGATTGAAGCCACTGTATTCTGAATACATATGGGTTGATGACAAGGTTTTTAAAAATAACGCTTAAAATAAACGTATTAAAACGACAATGTGATGTTTTAAAAATATCTGCATATATTTGCATTATCAATGTGTACATTTAATATCTCATATATAGTTAGTGTTATCAAAGCTTTTAATTGCATTTTATTTCTGTAATTTAACCCCTACTGCTCTGGTTAGTACCATTTGACTTATTGCTTGTGCCACCTGGCTTTTCTGACTAATTTCAAACTAAACAGGCACGTGTTTAGACATGCTTGAACATGTTTATGCTACATTTTTTCAAATAAATAAACATTGTTAGAATAATTATACACGTTAATGGTTTCCTTGAGGTGGGACCACCTGAAATGGCAAAGATATGATGCAACATGATGCCATTTTTTAAACCATGCCAAAATAAAAGTCTTTTGTTTTTGTTTGCACCACCTGACACATGTGGAAGTAAAGTTTTGTACCTTCAAAGTTTCTTTATTGACAAAATAAATAGTGAACTTTATTTATAAGGCATAAATCACCCCTAAGCCTTTGTAACTGATAGGAAAGTAGTGTATACTGCCTTGACACGCCCGATGAATTTAATCCATGTATTGTGGATTTCTCAGTATGTATTGCTAATGTACGTACGAGTTAGTATGTATTATTTCCAGTAGTACATTCCTTCATAGACCAGAGGAATCTCGGTTTGAATAGTTTCTCCACTCACCTCCCGTCAACCAATAGCAGCTCTGAACGTACAGACTTGAGTGGCGGCGTGTAATTGGTGGATCTGGCGGCCTGACAGCCAATCAGCGCGTGGCAAGTCAGACAAGTTGAGGGCGAAGAGTGAAACAGTGATCAGAGAAAAGTCAATACAGACAGACCGTTTAGAGCTGAAGCGTCATACAGGTCACTGTCCTTCAGCTTTACACCTGCTTCTGCCTGAATGCAGGGGTGATCTGAAACAGTGCGAGGCTTTTAAGGCAGTAAGAAGCGCGTTAGAGTGGTGCAGGCCGCTGGCGTGGAGAAAGAAAGGGAGGAGAACGTTAGCTGTAGAGAAACGCCGGTGAAGAACGGAGAAGATGAGGAAGATCACTCTCCTGCTGCTCGTGTTGTTTGGAGTAGCACACTTCATATCGCTTAGTCGGTGCGAGGAGGATGGTAAGAAACCTCTAAGACGGCCAGCAGGGCCTTTAATGTCGCACAGCTTAGAGGTTTAACAGCATGCTAATGCAGAGCCTCTGTTGTAGCCATGCAGGAAGGAAGGAGGAAGGATGGATGCATGGACTGTTTATCCCACTGAATACTGCCTTTCTGATCGTCCAAGTTTAGGGAGGGTGTATTTGTAGATTTAGGAGTGCTAGCTAACATGATTGCTCATATGAGGGGAAAAAATGCTACCAAAGATGCTAGCAAAACTGTATATGACATGCTACACAATGTACAGGACCAGTTTCGTAATAGTTTAATGTTAACAAATACCTGCAAGAAAAAAGTCCATTGCACAAAACGCACTTGAACTACACCTGATAATCTGAAACCAACGCAGCTTTAAAGGGCAGATCCACCGATTTCCCAAAGTTTCAGCACAGTTTGGTCATAAGATGTCATCCAGAGTGTGTTGTTGTGGAAAGTACTGATTCAGATTTCTTTGCAGTGGTGGTGATAGAAACCAGGGGTCACTACATCTACAGCACAAACATAGCTGTTTTATTGACTATTAAAGTCCACAGTTTCCTGGTTCCTATCACCATCACTGTAAACAGTTCTGGCTGCTAAGGGTCTTTTGACTGGAGCATTTCACACCATAACCCTCTGAATGACTTGCATCATAGACTGAATTTGGCCAGAATTGCGAAAAATGGGTGGAATATCCCTTTAAGAAGTAATGCTGTTGTTTAGAAGTATGTGGTGCTTTTTATAGTGCCGTTTATAATATTCCTGTACTGTTGTTTTACAGTAGTTACATGTTTAATGTCTACATTTCAGCAGATGACGTTGGTAAAAAAGTGGAAGACGCAGATGATGATGATGATGATGACGACGGCGATGATGATGACGACAGTGACGATGATGATGATGATGCCAGCACCGAAGTCAAGGAGGAGAACGGAGTGCTGGTTTTAACTGATGCCAACTTTGACACTTTCATAGAAGGCAAAGACACTGTGCTGGTGGAGTTCTATGCACCCTGGTAAGCTGAGTGGTAGGCTGCTAATAGAAAGATCCTATCGTGCCCTTTTGAAGTGCTTCACCCTGCAAACGGTATTTCCTGTTCCCCTCCAGGTGTGGCCACTGCAAGCAGTTCGCCCCTGAATATGAGAAAATCGCTCAAACACTTAAAGAGAGTGATCCACCGATTCCTGTGGCCAAAGTGGACGCTACTAAAGCTACTGTGCTTGCAAGTCGGTTTGAGGTGTCCGGCTATCCCACCATCAAAATTCTGAAGAAGGGAGAGCCGGTGGAATATGATGGAGATCGAAGTGAAAATGGTGAGCATGTTGTAAGGAGCACTGAAAGCTTTCTAACTGAATTACCTGTTGCCTTTTACATGAATCGGGAATGATTAGTTTGCACAGAGCGCTATGATGATGCGTGCATTTTATGCAACAAGAACGGACACAGTGACCAATCTCTCTATTTCCCCTAGAGAAGGCTGTTTTTGTTTCTGTACCTTTAAGACTAATGTATGCAAATAAGCCTTTTTCCTGATAGGCTGCCCTGCATTATGCCCTAGAGAACTGAGAATGGATGGTGCATTCTGAAACTTGAACAGTGTTTGCATGCTATATTAAATTCCTATATCAAACAACTTTCTAGTTTGTTTTCCAGTAAGGCTGTGTATGGTTTATCATTTTCAGTTTTAGATTTTTTTTAAGGCTCTGACAACTTAACTGTCAATCTGTAGTAAGCCCTACTGAGCACTGAGTGTTTTTTTTTTTTTTTTTTTTTTAAATAGCCCTTGCTTTTTTCCAGTCTTATTAAAGTGCACAGAGGATGAAAACAATGATTATTAGTTTCAGTTTCTTGTCTGCATTGCCAATACTGAAGATGGCTTTAACTTTAATCTCACAGCGATTGTTGAGCGGGTTAAAGAAGTTGCGAAGCCAGACTGGAAACCTCCTCCAGAGGCCACCTTGGTGCTCACCAAGGACAACTTTGATGATGTGGTCAATAACGCTGACATCATTTTGGTGGAATTCTATGCACCCTGGTCAGTACAGTTTTTATACATCGATGTGGCACTTTGTCACAGTGTGCACAGTATATTTGAGTATGGCTCCGGTTGTGCCGCTGTTTATTTAAATTGTCTGATTTGATTTTGTTGAAAATAAACAGGTGTGGTCACTGTAAACGACTTGCTCCTGAGTATGAGAAGGCTGCGAAGGAGCTCAGCAACCGCACTCCTCCCATACCTCTGGCTAAAGTTGATGCAACTGTAGAAAGTGACATTGCATCCCGGTTTGACGTAACTGGATACCCGACACTCAAAATCTTCAGGAAGGGCAAGGCTTTCGAGTACAATGGACCACGAGAGAAATTCGGTATGTCATTTTGCCAACTTGGCTTATTATCCCAGAATCTCCCAGAGTTTGCTTGTTTAATTTTGCTCCACAGCTTCAAGGCCAATTTAGTAGCCAACTTGTACTGGAAGCTTATAGCAAATGACTGGTCAAATTACTTGTTTTGTTGATTTTCTAAATTAAATTAAGTTAGCATTCTGCATTTTCATATTCCCTATCCCAGTTTCATAGATTACGTAAATCTGTTGCAGATTGATGCAGTTTAATGCATGCAGTGAGCATGCTACTTAGTAGGACGTAAGCTTCCTTTACGTGTTGGCTACATTAGCTTTGTGACTTCAGTGCAAAAATAAGCAATGCCTTTACTGCATGACAGGTAAGGGAAGATCCTGTGCAGGTAAGGGAGAAAATCGTATGTTGTTAGCTGGAAGATGGCTCCAGGTTTGTCACAGCTGCGTGTCTGTACATATGAATTTGAAAGATCATTGATGAGCGAAAATGTTTCTGTCCAGGTATTGTGGATTACATGAGTGAACAAGCTGGCCCTCCCTCCAAGCAAGTCCAGGCACTGAAACAAATTCAGGAATTGACCAAAGATGGCGATGATGCCGTTATTGTTGGCGTTTTCTCCAGTGAAGAGGATGCCGTCTACGAGGTCTATCAGGAGGCGTGTAAGTACCAGTACAGGTTCTTTATTAGACAATGAGTTGAAGATGTTGGTGTTAAGAGACCTTAATGGACAATAACGGGCTGCAAAAATCCTGTAATCACTTGTATTATCCCTGCTACTGTTGAAATACACTTTCAGTCTAATTCAGTTTTCAGTAGATGCTCTGGGTATAGCATGCTGGATACCTATAAATAGTTTTTTTTTCTTTTGTTTAGTTCGAATGAGCTTTATTATATTATATGTAAGTTCACCGGACCAAAAAAAAAAAAAAAAAATCGGTCCTAGTAGTGTGTAATACCTCCAAGAGCACGAATAACAGACCAGACGCTTACATACGCTTGCCAATTCAACTACTTCCTTCACACTATGGCCGTTGGCACGCCCCAATACAGTCATTCCTTTTTGCCAATCATTAACATCTGCTTTGCAAGCCATTTTCCTATAGCCAGCCACAAGAATGTTTGTTGAAATGTCCTACCATAACGCATATTTATCCTGCAAGGCTGAAATCAGTTTATTATGTGCAGTCTTCTTATTCAAATGTTCCCGTTCCACTTTTAAAATCGTGCAACAGTTAGCATCTGAGGCTTGAGGCGCTACAAGAGTAATTGCTGCACCATTTAAGAACAGAATTGATCGGAGATCACTATGGATTTGTGCATGTCTTTAGAATTGAAGTAACCTCCTGTCATAAAGTACATTCACTATGGCCACATAACAACTATGTTGTTATTCAGAATAGTACGCTTTCTCTTACGTTCTACTGCTTAAATCTGTTTAATGCTTGCATTGATTTGAGTGATTGATTTGATTGTTGACAGGCAACAGTCTGCGAGATGACTACAAGTTCCGGCACACGTTCAGCAGTGAAATAGCCAAATTCCTCAAGGCTTCACCTGGGCAGGTGGTCATGCTCCAGCCTGAGAAGTTCAGGTCCAAATTTGAGCCTTCGTCACAATCTTTCACTATTAAAGTAAGTTCCCTGAAGTCTTTGACCGCAAACCAAAAAGGCAAAACGTTCTTAGCAGTGTTAATTTTACATGTTTTTCTCTTAGGATTCCACGACTGCTTCAGAACTTCAAGAGTTCTTCAAGAAACATACCCTGCCGTTAGTCGGACACAGAAAACCAAGCAATGATGCAAAGAGATACACAAAACGGCCGCTGGTGGTTGTGTATTATGGAGTTGACTTCAGTTTTGACTACAGAGTTGGTGAGACTCAAGACATTTCTCCTCTGTATGGATCTGACTTGTGTGTGCTGCGTATGAAAAACATTATATATTACCCTTTTTTTATGAATTTGGTAATTTTAAGAATTTCTCTACATACATGATACATTTATTTAGATATAAGCAAAGGCATGCACAGTGGTCTGATATGAAATGGTTCTTTGTACGGTGGCGGTGGTAATGGGAACCATAAAACCATTTTGGGTCACAACTTTTCCCCAAATAATCGCAAACCAATATCTCAATCTACCTATCGCTAACACTGTGATCATTCTACAGTATGTTTCTGTAGACTGAAGCATTTCACATTTAATAATGCAGTAATTTTGTAAAATGTATGTGTGTTTGGGGGTGGGGGGTGTTATTGAGCAAAAATACTGAATACCTTTAAACCTGAATATTGTTATGTTTAAATATCTGCTTGGACTAATCCATTTGCTTTACCAAAACTTTAGTACAGCTTTTGAATTAACTCCCTAAGTTAGTGCTACATCGCCATCTGCTGGACCGCAATGTACATGACTGCTTTAAACATATCTGGGTTTTTTTTGTGTGTGTGTACAGCCACTCAGTTTTGGAGGAGCAAAGTTCTGGAGGTGGCCAAGGACTTCCCTGAGTACACATTCGCTATTGCCGACGAGGAAGACTATGCTGATGAGCTCAAGAGCCTTGGTCTAAGTGAGAGTGGGGAGGAGGTTAATGTGGGTATTCTTGCTGACGGAGGAAAGAAGTATGCAATGGAACCGGAAGAATTTGACTCTGAGGTTCTTCAGGAGTTTGTTGTGGCCTTCAAAAAAGGTAAGGAGTGGGCGAATTCTATCATTCATATCTATCTGTCTGTGCTTTCTAATTGACTCTGCTTAATTAAACACATTAAAACCCTTCCAGGTAGTATGTCATTTCATAATTTGATTTGGTACAAGTGTTTCATTTTGATAAATTTTTCAACATGGCAAAATATATCAGGAGGGCCTGAAAATGTGTCTTGTGCTAATAAATGTTTTTTTTTTTCTTTATAAAAATGTACAATATCTGAACCTAAAGCTGAGGTTTGTGTGCTGATCTAATGCTATAGTCACAAGCTATAGCATATATGTTTGCCCCAAGCTGCAAGTAGTTAGTATACCACAATACAATACAATACCCTGAGCTACAATGCAGTCACTGTTGTTAAATTTGTGGGCCCTGGTGACCGTAGGTATTTTGTGTCCTCCTTAATAGGCAAACTGAAGCCCATCGTCAAGTCTCAGCCTGTTCCCAAGAACAAGGGACCCGTGAAGGTGGTTGTTGGAAAAACGTTTGATGAAATTGTCCTGGATACGAAGAAGGACGTCCTCATTGAATTCTATGCTCCGTGGTGTGGTCACTGTAAAAAGCTAGAGCCTGATTATCTCGCACTTGGGAAGAAATACAAGAACGAGAAAAACCTAGTGATCGCCAAAATGGACGCTACTGCCAACGATGTCCCTCACGACAGCTACAAGGTAGAGGGATTCCCGACAATATACTTCGCTCCCAGCAACAAGAAGCAGAGTCCCATCAAATTTGCAGGTGGTGAAAGGAATGTTGAGAGCTTGAGCAAATTCATTGAGGAGCATGCTACAAAACTATCACAACAGAAAGATGAACTCTAGAGGTTTTCTTCAGAAACCGTGAACTTTAACAACTTCAGATACGGGAAGTAATCTGGAGTGGCTGAGTAAATGCAGACCATGGCAGTCTGGTTTGATTTGGTTGTAACCATTGTTCCTGAAAGCAGAATCTTCTTTTTTCATTCCAAAGCACGCACTGTTTATTAGGTTTCTTTTCAAGATCTTTTTAAATAAAAAAAAATGTGAAAATGGGGAAATGAATGTCTGGTCTATGTAAGGTTGTATCCTTGCAATAAAAAGAAAAAGATATGCAGGATAATATACATTAGATAAGAACCTGTCGTGCTGGTGGTCCTGTAGCCAGCCTAAACCATTGTGGCAGGTTATTCTTCTTAGCTCACCTGGTTTATGGTGCACATGTTGTTTGTCAAGTATCTGAACAGTGTATTATTCTTCTTCTTGAAGGACTAGTGGCATCTGCATCATATTGATGATTACGACAGACGACAAAATTCAGATTTTTTTTTTCTCTCTGTAGCTGTAAAAACGGCAGAAAAGTCACTGACTCAAAACATGATTACAGTAGAAGTCAACAGGCAGTTTATGAATTCTATGAAGTAACATTTGGACTATGAGTATAACACTGATTTTGGAACTAGAATCATTCCACTCCAAGAGTACAGATTTTTGGGACAGATGGCTTACTTTTGTTTGTGGATGGAGTCAACAAATTGCCTGCTCTGTTTTTTTAAGTTCTAGGGAAACACAGGAAATGCTGGAGTATTCCTCTTACCCCAGTGGTTCCCCACCCTGGTCCTGGAGGAGCGTCTGTCCTGTCCTACAGCTCAGAAAGGGTTTATTAATTAGATGATCCGTTTGATTAGGTGTGTTGGGGGGCAGGGCAAACACTAAAATATGCAGGGCTGGGGGTCCTCCAGGCCCAGAGATAGGAACCACTGCTTTAACCTGTTAAACTTTCAAGAACAGTAACTGACAAGTACTGTACAATTTTCTTGTCTTTAATTCTTTCTTTTGAACGTGTGGACTTATGTACCAGAAACCTTCAGAATTCACATTTACATGACCATTGTGCCTTATATCTTAGAATTAAACTGCCTGTTTTTGTTATTGTGCCTTTTAAGGCTCATATATTTAAATAACCTCTGTTCTGATTGGGTGCCCTATAAAAAAAAAATGAGGCTGAAACACTCATTAGGTCAGTGTGAAAAGGTGTATAAGCAAATTTGTTGGTTTTTGTGACTTCACAGAAACCGTTACTTTAAAATGGCTGTAGTTACATATATTACAGCTTAATTTACATATATGGACTTACATATATAATTACTTACCAGCATGTATGTACACACTAAGCAGGGTGTTCATACAAACTAGAAAGCACAACAAACAACAAGAATGAATCAAATGAATCTGCCACTAAATTGTGCCCTTGTCTGAGCTTGAATCTCATCAGTAAAGTAGGGCTGAATGATAATGACAAAATTTGTGTTTGATATAACCTGCAATTTATTAAATAATAGGTGCCCCCAACCTAAAGATTCACTTGCATAATAATTAACTTTTGTTGGACTGCATCCATGCTTTAATCAAAAACCCACCCCTTTGCACTGCAGGTATAAAGCTAGCATAGCTAACAAGCAATGGAAGCTTATACCCCACCAATTAGCATGTCTTGATTATGAAGTGACTGCTTATCCCTCTGTGACAGAAATTAAGATGAGGAAATTCAATTTAACTAGCTAGTTCATGCAGCATGTGCAAACTATGTATCTGTAATGATATCAGTGTGCAAACTATATATATATATATATATATATATATATATATATATAGTATAGACCACACATGAAGCAGGCTAAAATAACTCTACATCTACTTTAGCAGAATCCCCTACCTTGTACTTCCACTCACTGCCCACTTCATTAGAAACACCTATCTTGTATTCCGCTAATGGACACTTTATTTGAAAGACCTCCTCTGTTCTCCCACTTCCACTTCATTAGAAACACATGGTGAACATAATTTTGTTCACCTCAGTATGACAGTAGGTGTCACGGTGTCTCAGTTATCCAATATAAGAAAAGAAACTTCAGGGCCTGTATCATGGACAAATGAATAAATAAAAGTAGGATGTGGTATTTAAACATTGTTAGAGATTCAAAATCTATTCTGTTTCCTCTCCAGTCCATATACATAATATTAACTAAACCAGCAGTTCTTAACATTTTCTGCCCCATGGTCCACCTCATAATAACTATAGTAATCACAAAGAGGCCCACCAGAACACTAACATCAGCTTTTATGAATACAGTTTTGTTTTTTTCATAGAAATTTGGTTAAAGAAAAGTTATGCTATGTCCAAATTCAAACACTGGAGCTGTGAAACCAAACCAAGAAACCTCTCCATCAGCTTCTAGTCAGTGGTTATGATGTCTCAAACGGAGAAAAGTTAATTAGCCAGCTACTAAGACAATTTAATTTGTAAGTATTTAATTTTTTATAACTATATGAATATACTTAATATAACACAAATATGGTTATATCTGACATTTCCAGACCACTACAAATTACTGCCTCCACCTGAGTACAGGCCCACTGACCACTAGAGGGTGCTTTGTTAAATTTGCTAAATTTCAATAAAGTATCAATCAATCTATCTATCTATCTATCTATCTATCTATCTATCTATCTATCTGTCTTTGTGGCCCACTGGTGGTCCGCAGCCCACAGGTTGAGAAACCTTCTGTGATGTCATGAAACAGTGTATTTAAAGGTTTCTGTCTGTTGAGCCTAGTAGCTCAGCTCCACCCACTCAGACTGAAGTGTTTCAGCCCCAAACTGCTTTTTTGAATGAGGCATAATATAAAGCAGCCAATCAGAACAGAGGTCATTTACCTACTCCAGTCTTAAAGGCACAGTAACAAAAAAAAACTTGTTAAATCGTAAGAGATAAAGAGAGAGTCAAACATGGTCACATAAACATGTCTCTTTGAAGGGGAATTCCACCAATTTTCCAAAATTCCTGCTTAATTCTATGCTTGAAATCTAAACAAAGTAATTTAGGGTGGTTTGATGCATTGTTCATTTGCAGAGAAAATTACAGTCTCTACAGATTTCTTTACAGTGTGGTGATGGGAACCAGGTGTCACCATGTCTGCAACACAAATATAGCCATTTATTTACCATCCAAACCCACCAGCGAACCTACATGTGTCTTCTTTGCCTTTATACGCAACGCTGATGATGGTAAAAAGAAAAAGAATGGTAAATCTGAAAAAGTAAGTTTGCTTTGTGGACTATTTGCCTTAAAACAGCAGTCAAGTATCCCTCCACCATATATGGATTTAAATAAGCAGATTAAAATACATTTTAGGCCAATATTTTTCACAAAACTACCATTAAACAATGTCTTGCACACCACGGAGTGTATCCATAACCACTGAATGTAATACCTTTCGGTTACGGAGCTTTTAGGGGCGTCCAACTCCTCAAACATCTGGTTCCTATCACCACCACTGTGAACAATTCTGATTCATTACATTTCTCTAGAACAAAGCATTTCACACCAAACCACTCTGAATGATTTTGCTGACATGTAAACCACAGTTCCTCTTTAAATCATGAATAAACTGATTATTTATTTTTAAAAATCCCTAAGTCCCACTTAGATTAAATGCTAACATATGTATATTATCCCAGTGAGACAATTAAATTCTCACTCTCACTCATCATCTATGGCCCTTATCCTCGTGGGTCACGGTGGGTGGTGCTGGAGCCTATCCCAGCACTCATAGGACAGAATGCAGGCAGCACTCTGGACATGTCAGCAGCCTATTACAGGGCAGACACAAATATATATGCACACACACGATAATTAAATTCACTAATTAAAAAGATACATTACTAAATCAATATGTTTTTTTTTTCTCCAGTATCACATTCAAATCATCTCCAGAAAATTGTTTCTCATTAACCATTTGGAGAGTATCTAATGCTGGTGCTGCAAAACTGAAAAAGGTCAAATGGAAAAGACAGTTAGGAAATAAAGTTTCAGTTCACTTTTCCATTGTTAGTGTATTTTCAGCTGAATTGTGGCAAGCTTCCATAATTAGCCAATAAACTCAGTGGACATCACCGTGTTTGTTGTATGACGAGAAGAAAGCCAGCAGTTTGGTAGAACTCTGAATTGAGGGTTATACCCTCGGTTTTGGGGGTGAAATCTGAATGTCTCCTCGTCCAAACTAAAGATGTTAATCCCCATAAAATGGCTTTACCGTATTTATATGGAACGCTGACGTATGGCTACGCATTAAAGTGGGCGGGGCTTGGCGAACCGGGTGACCCGAGTTCAGTGAGTCCAAAGGAAAAGAGCAGAAATTCAGGGATAAAAAACCGACCTAATCATGTTTACATCGGCGCAATACAAACAAAATTACAGCCTCTAGTTTCAAATTACACCAGCCCGTTATTAGGCTCTTTTTGCAAGGAAAAGTTGCTATTTGAATCGCATGAGCTTAATGCTACTCAAAGGGAATATGCACATTTGTGTTGTTTATAACTATAATGTTATATTATATGGCACAATTATAATATACTATTATTATATATAACTGTATTGTTACAATACACGATACTCTACGGTGGCATATGATGTGATATATACAGTACCCTTAGTCGCAGCTTATAATTAACCTGAGAGATGTAGAGAACTGCTATAAATGACCTCCGACCGTTTATTCTTATAAAACTGTGTGTTTGTTGAAAATGAAGAACAAAGAGAGTTTCTCCACATGTTCCCCACTCTGGGCCCCGCTGCAGAGCCGGGTCTGATTGGACAATCCGCGGGCACGCCGTGGCCAATGGGAGGCCTCGTCTGTGAGAAGCTTGAGTGCGGCGGGCTCCGATTGGCTCGTCCGTTTGGCGGTCGGCGGTTGTGCAGTAGGCGGAGAGAGAAGTGCGGAGAGCGGCAGAGTTAGAGCGGGAATACCGGCGATTATTTAACAAAAAACGGTCTTCGTTTAACCGAAGCCCGGGTTTAATTTGAAGTCTTAAGTGTGAGGATATCGGACTGGTCCAGAAGCGACGAAAGGAAGCGGTTAGTTCTTGTTTATCAGCCCGAGTTCGCTAACCGGTATCGGTTAAAAAAGAAAGAAAGCGCCTCCCTTCAGTGTTAGCGGGGTTAGCTTTAGCATTAGCCGTAGCTTTAGCTTCATTTCTCATCTGCTCCTCCTGGTCGCTTACACTTTCTGACAGAAAACAAAAAAAATCGCTTTATTTAATGTGGACTGGACTCCTGCAGGTAGGCGAGCAACAGGAAACTATGAATTACACTGTTTTGTCTTTCAGTCTGGGTGGCTAAGCTAGCGACAAGTGTTGTTAAGTGGACCTAATGAACCTCTTATGTGTGAATGGTAAATGAATACATTTATTAAATATGAATACAATCAGTTTAGCTATCCAGGTCTCTTTTTCAATGGGATGTGGACTTGTAAGTGGGTGGCGAACTGGCTTAGTTTGGGAAACAGTTAACAGCTAAGTTATGAATAAATCTGCCAGAAATGGCCAGACTGACACTGGTGACTTGTTTTATCTGTTTGTATATCTGTTTTTTTATGACGATGTTTTAAATCATGTACATTTGTTTATACGTGCGTTTCTCAATGTATTGTGCCCAGAAGTCGTCACATCCTGTACTTTATTCGCTTCATATGTTCCATTTCACGTGTTGTATTATGAAAGCATTTACAGGGAAATGTTAGAAGGTAGGAATCTTATCTTTATCTGACTTGGGCGCTGTGCTTGTTGGTAGAAAGCGCTGTCGCTGTAATTAACCCATTCATGTCCTACAGTTTTGCTTGTGGAGCCAGATATGCAGCAGAGTGTCTGTTTCTGATTTCATTTGTTTTGTTTCTGTTGCCTGGCATGCTGGTACTTGTTGTTTAACAAGTCTGTATTTTATATGGTTTTGTTAAATAACAGCAATCTAATATGAGCAAAGACCTAGTATTTAGCCCTATGGGAGTAATTAATAAGTCTTAAGATTTGTACATGAGCATGCTTAAAACATAGACCAAAGGACATGTAAACCAAAAATCACATATGGAAATTGATGGGTTAATATAGATCCCTGCAGGCAGGAAGTTCAACATGACAGTGTCACTCCT
The DNA here is from genome assembly GCA_034552555.1 of Semaprochilodus insignis. Classification (NCBI taxonomy): domain Eukaryota; kingdom Metazoa; phylum Chordata; class Actinopteri; order Characiformes; family Prochilodontidae; genus Semaprochilodus; species Semaprochilodus insignis. The sequence continues at coordinate 12,351,271 of CM067497.1, forward strand.
GTCTTACAGCAGTGGTGGTTAAAGCTAAAGTATTCAAAGGAAGTTGATGCAGTTATGTAAATGTAAAAAATGGGCAGTGTTAGATGTTGTCTCATGTATTTGTGGATATACCAGGTTTATTAACGTCAGACCAATCAGAACAAATCTAGTCTTTTCCTCATTATACAAAAAATTAGCTGTTGGATTAAAATGAATCATAATCTGAGAAGTCAGAATCATTTATCCTTACTTGTGTCTGTATGATGTGATGTGTTATGGTAGTAGGTGGAGAACTGGCTCCATTAGGTTAGAAATCTGTGCTGGAAATGACCAGGCTGGCACAGGTTTGTTTGTTTATGTTCAACCCAGTGTTTTACACTGTAGAAGCATTTTTGTATGAGATGCAGACAGGCAAACATAAGCAGCATTAACAATGTGAAAAAGAGAAACATCTAATCTCTCTTATAGTGTTCATTACTGTACACTTATGGTAATACTAGTGCTTGACGATTGTTGCTGTACTGTTTATGATTAGCTTTCTCAGAATCTGTCGCTTAATGAGTGACAGTGAAGATTTTTGACATTAATTCCCTTGTTTGCCCAAAGCTGTAGCCTTTTGCTATTATGCTTTGAATATGACCAGTGTTAGTCGTGAATAACAGAGTTGTATAACATAAGATACACATGTATGGTGCAAAAATCAGTTTAATCCACTTAGTGTATTTTTTTGCCTTGTCTTGTTTGCATTGTTATACATACTGTGGATCACTATTCTTTTGGAGTGTTTTGCTGTGGCTACATTGAATGACATTATTCTTGTAACCTTTATTTTTTTAGTAAATCCAAAAGTAAAACTGCACTACGGACACAGAACAAGAGTCTTGCGTCTGCATGTAGCATATCCTTGGTTTTCAAAAACTAAGTAGCAGCTGTAACTTACAAATGAAAGTATTTTTCCAATGCAATTTTGAACCTTTTTTTTTATTGGGCTGTTCATTATGAAATGTTAACGCAATGCAAAAGGCAGATGATGTTTTTGTGGTGATATGTAAGAATACTGGACATAGGGTAATGAGCATTTGATGAGTGGTATACCTTAGGTAAAACTGATTTAGGTTTAGTCTTAAAGCCAAACTATACCCTTTTTTCTTACCTTGTTTCTTTGTCACTAGTCATATTAAGTACATGAGTACAATTGACATATCATATCAACAAGACAGAACACTTCTAAATCGTTTTCTCATCATCTTCCATCAAATTGTAATGACTGTAGCCCTGCCTTTAAAATCTTACGATTTTTAAATGTCATCGTGCACCAACAAGTGGGAGAAAATGTTAACCAGTAAAAAACGCTCCACCTCCCGCCATCCCACGTATCATTGAGAGAAAATGCTTAGCCATCAGAGACATTTCCTAATACTGTTTTTCACTATGTCTTGTTAAGAAAGGAACATGTGTTAGACTTCCTTTCACATAGACTTATAAATAAGAGTGGTTTATGAAATCACAGCTATTTTGTGGAATTGGGATTACAATGATCGGGAACAGATGAACATGCTGTACAAATATTATTACTGCTTGTTCTAGTGCCTAAATATTCATTTTGGATGGTGCATTGCATAAGAAACTCGTGTGGTCTGTGACTTTTTAATTTGGCACCTGATTCATCCTGTTTATCTGACTCAGTGGCTTTTATTCGGCAGTGATTTTGGACATGCAGATGGCTATTTCTATTTTTACTGTGGCATTTTTCTGTACTCAATTTTCGACTTTTTGTTTTTTTCTAAAGCATTTGGATGCAAAGCACTGAACTTGCCCAGAAAGCTGTACTTGCGAATTTGTGAGTGTTCTCTGACGCTTAGTCAGCGTCTGCCGCGTTTTCTTTCCAAAGAGTTGGACTTATGGCAGAAATGGACAGCTTGCAGTGAGGGAAAGTATACAGACAAAAAAGTGAACATTGATGACATTGATTTTATAAAGGTGTGCATACTGTAATAAGCTGGAAAACTGTGCATGACGCATATCGGTGTGCAAGTTTATGCAGTCCTGGTCAAGTGACAGTTTTTGATTTTTTAAGTGAAAATCTCCTTCAGACATTAAGTTGAAATAACATTTTCCTGCAAATTTTAGTGCACAATTTCTATTTAACATTCCAGAAGGAATGCGTAAAGTCTCTTTTGCACTGGCCACATTTTGCTTTACCTCGCAGTATGTTAAATTCAGCAAATAAAAGGTAAGTATGCATTAAAATATGTAGAAGTGTAAATTTGTGTAGAAGAAAATAATGTAATTTGTAAAAGTAATTTTACAGAGTTGTTTAGCCTTCTGCCCAGTACACCTTAAACATGAATTAATTCTCATAACCTCAACAAAGCACAATTACTTGTGATTATATTGTAACAATATTTTACTCTAATAAAAGAATACAGAATACGAATAAATAATAAGATAATAATAATAATTTACATAAGAATGACTTTGGTTCCCCAAAGAACTTTTCAATTAACAGAGAACCTTTTTTGAAGGCTTCAAGAACCTCCTTAAAGGTTCTAGGAGGAGTGTATCATTAGTAAAACGGTTTTCCTTTAGTGCTGGCAACATGGCCTAAAATGTTATCATGATGAAAAATTTTGTATTAGCTGATATCAATAATTATCACAGTAAATGTCAAATTATCGTTCTTTTCAACTTTAGAGGCTGATTTTTGTTCCAGAGTCAAAGTTGAAGAAATTCAAATGGTTAGTTGTGGCCTTAAACTATTCTTTATGATAACACTGACCGTGTTAAAAAGAAAACAGATTAGTTTTAGCTGTATGGTGATAAATGCTACAAGTGCTAGCCTATCAGTTTACAGCTGCTAAACTGTTTAGTTTTACCGCAGTCTCTGCTTCAGTACGAACAGCAAGCATTAACTGGCTCGGGAACTCAGTGATGGATCACACCGTGTTATCACTCCTGTTACGTCCATGTCACAGTATTCAAACACAAGCTAGCAGACCTGTGGATGTCTCTGTTCTGTTCTAGTACTTCAGTGTGATTCTCCCGCACCAGGTATACAACATCCTCCTTTTCAGCCTATTTAAACTGAAAGCAGTGCTTTTTGTCTTTCTCGGTTGCTGTAGTTCACTGGAATAACATGAGTCTGCTTAAAAACAGCTATTGCTGGCCTGTGAAGCTAGCTTTCGCCTACCCCCTCACTCTCTGTATACCACACCACTTATATGTGTGTGTGTGTGTGTGTGTGTGTGTGTGTGTGTGTGTGTGTGTGTGTGTGTGTGTGTGTGTGTGTGTGTGTGTGTGTGTGTGTGTGCAAAAATCAGTACAGTAACCAGCATCAACCCAATTCTTCATTTTACTTTTGTTGCTTGTGAATGCGCGTAGACTAAAATGTGACTGTGTGATTACTGTAAAATAAAGAGCACTTTAGCTGACACTACTACAGTTTGTTAGGATAAAAGTACATTTGTTTGAGGCCAGTACAGTTACATATCACCTATATTCTCACTCAAATTTGGTCACATTACTAATCACGCTCTGTTAATAGACTAAAATGAAGACTAAGCAACTGATTTAATTGTTGATTAGATGGTGATGTCATTTTCTCCATTTCAGTAAAGACCAGTTGTTGTAGAGTTTATTTGCAACAGAGTGTGGACAGACAACAAAGCTCAGAAGGCACTATTCAAATCTAAAATTTAAATTTAGTTTGATTTACTTGATTATGGGTAAACTGATTTAGTTTTGTAATTTTATTGGTGTTGCTTTGCACATCCTTGGTTTTAAATTTTGACAGGGAATGATACTGAAGTGTGTTTTATCTTTTGTTTCAGCATGAAGGTTTATTTAAATAGTGAGTTTTTGTTCATCTTCGTTGTCCTCTTTGTTAGTTAGCGAATGTGTAGCGACCTCAAGCTAAATTTAAAAACTGGTAGCTACATAAAAGTGATTTGGTAAAGGAGCAAGTGATAATCCGAGTAATCAATTGTTCATTTCAGTAATTGATAGATCATTCAACTATCAAAATAGTTGTTTGTTGCAGCCTTACTGCAGTGACAAAGCAAGTTATCACCACATTTGGCAGTCAACAATCCCCCTGTCATTATGCCATTGTCTGGGCCGTTTTGTCATTATCTAATCTGTGTATTATGACTTTATTTTTGAACCATTTCATTTGTTTATCTATTCATACTTTTATTTAGGCCATCATCAGCAGTTCAGGTTTGTAAATGCTGAATTTAAAAAAAACCCTGTCATTAAGCTGTTGTGTATTTTTGTAGGGAAATCATGGGCTTGACTGGGAAGAAACTGGAGAAAGGCCCAGTGTGCTGGAGGAAGAGAGTGAAGTCTGTCTACATGCGGCTCCGACAGCTGAAACGCTTCAGGAGAGCTGATGAGGTGAAGGTAAGCGTGAAGGACTAGATACCCTCACTACCAGTGTAAATTCAATGTAAAGGCTGTACACAGAACAGCAATGATTTCTTTTCATACAACTTGTATCTTATAAAGTGAAATGTTTCCCAATGCCTTCGTTAGTTACTAATAGAAAAACTTTAATGCTGGCTTTAAGCATGTCACATTATCATTCTTCTCATAGTTAGAGGCTGATTTTTGTTGTAGAAGCAAAGTTGAACAAATTCAAATGGTTAATTGTGACCTTAAACTATTCTTTATGGCCAGAACATGACAAACACTAACTGTGTTAAAAAGAAAACAGATTATTTTTAGCTGCATGGTGACCCAGTGAAATTTTTGCATGTTGAGTTACCCACATCATAACTTTTATAGTCAGCCATAGCATATTAAAAATGAAGTTGCAACACATTTGATTGCTTGACTAGATAGAAGTTGACGGCTTGTGCTTTTAGATGTTTGGTGGTGTCCTCACAAAAAAAAGTCACTTATGTATTTGCAGCATTTTTTTATCACATTCATATAACTACCTTCATTAATCTGTGAATTTCTATATATTTGTTCATCACGGAGCACAAATCACTCTCCTCCTCTGTAACCGGTTTCATCCTTTGGGTCCAAAATGAATCTGATCTTAGTGTAAAATTAAAAGCCATCAAGTGAGGAAAAAAATAAATTTAGCTGGGTAGAAGAGCAACAGGCTAAAGAAGACTAAATTCCTTTTCAACTATCCTTTCATCATTTGTTTTATATTCAGGTTGATATGCTGCTGTGAATACATTGTTGTATGAATTATGTTCTTTAATATTACTTGATGATGCCTTTTTGATTGACTTTGTTTCATATTGTACTACCTTCAAGTTGAGGCTCTTGCAGCGGTTGCGGTTGCATTTCAAGGGATCTGCAGAACATTATGCAGTTCAAGTGCAGTGCGATTTTATGTCTGTGTAAAGCCAGCCTAAGTGGCGCACCAGTCTCAGCAGAACGAAACACTAAACATATTTATACTTCGTTTGCATGTGGCCCTTGCTGTGTGTGGCTATTGCAATCGGTGCAGTTGTGTCTGCTGTACTAAACCACAGTTGTGAAAATGCAGGGGTGGGAGATGTGGAGAAAAACATCATATGATGATGTTTCAAAACTGTATACAATATGACACAGTATTTATTTTTAAGTTGCAGCTCACAAAAAAGACACATAAAAAAAAAAAGTGATAACATGATTATGTACCACTTTACGTGCTGAACTACAGGCCAATCAAACAGGTCTAATTATGTTCGATTTATAATTAAATATGTAGTTGATTATTGTTTTTTCAGTACCGGCTATGTCCATCATATAGTCAGAAAAGCATATCGTGACGTTGTGATGTAATCCATCATGATAACGATAAATGCTGTCATATTGCACAGCCTTAAAGGAAAAAAAAAAAGGCTTCTTAACACAAAAAGTGTTGCTGAAAACTGAGCTTTTATAAAACGTTCTTTAGGGTAAATTTATTTAAAACTGCTGAAAACGTCTTGTTTGGACCAATAGAAATGTAATTGATTTGAAAGCACTGTCCGACGCACATGGTCAGTACTGTTTGCTGGGTTGAGTTTCCAGAGTGTGCTTGTCTGAAATGGATGATGATTTCATTGTGCATATTGATAAAGGCAAAATATTTCATTTTTCGTTTAGAAACACAACAAAGTGCCATGTTGTTTGTTTTATGTCCTGATTGATGTGCAGACAAAACTTCAAGTTTGTGAAGATCGCTTTTGGAGTATTAGTATAATGATGTTGTTTCATGTGTAATAAATACAAAACAGTTGCAAGTAGATTTGATTTGTTATTCATCTGCGCAGAGCATGTTCAACTCCAACAGACAGAAGATTCTGGAGCGCACCGACATTTTGAATCAGGAGTGGAAACTGCGTCGGATTCAGCCTGTGCATATCATGACACCAGTGAGCTCCTTACGAGGAACGAGAGAGGTTGGTGCGCTCCCCTCCTGATGCAATTTCTGCAGCTAAACCCTGCACACTCAGATAAAGATACTTTTCAAGGATGGAAACATTCTTGCCAGATTGTTTGTTTTTCCCAGGGAGAGTTTGCGTTTGAGTACTCAGCACTTGGCTTGATGATTGAGTAGTTTATGGAAGAAATTCTTGTGATTAAATCGCAACGTGACTCAAGATGGCAGTTTTGTTTTTTGTTTTTTTTTGTTTAAATGCAACACAAATCTTGTTTTGCAGTGCACAGTTGACAGCGGCTTCGCAGAGTTCTCCAAACAAGTGATTCCTCTCAAAACACTGAATGCTGTAGCATCTGTACCTGTGATGTATTCATGGTCCCCACTCCAACAAAATTTTATGGTAAGGTAAAACGTATTCAGTAAAAAGGACTGGCTGGATTATTCAGTTAAAGGAAAAAAAAATTGTACCACCTTCTTTTCTTAGAGCTGATATGCCACCTAGTGTTATTTGTATATGTATTATAATATTGTGTTTTTAATATCATTTTCCGGTAATGTGTAGGATGCGTGAAGTAGGCCTTCGCGATATCCAGAAATGTTTACCACGGTATTTTCTAGTTTAAAAAATCCAGATTATTGAGGCTACATTGCTACAAATTTGTGATATCCAAAGCCAAAAATCGGATGATATAGGTGTATTTCCCAGTGATTTCTATGTCCTTGGATTAATCCCTATTATTTATTATAGGTTGAAGATGAGACGGTTTTGCACAACATCCCTTACATGGGGGATGAAATCCTAGACCAGGACGGTACCTTTATTGAAGAGCTTATTAAGAACTATGATGGAAAGGTGCATGGAGATAGAGGTTTGTGCAAGGAGGATTTCTTGCCAGCATTGTTTTTCTAGATGTGAGGAGAAGTTTGTCCATCATTAAAAAATAGTGCTGGGTGATATGCTGACAGAGCTGGTATACCATACTACTGACACTGTGTTGATGTTCTGTGGTAATGGAAAGTGCCACAAAAATGTCTTAATTTCTGTAGAATTCATGGTGAGATGTCAGCAAAGTCATTCAGAATGGTTGTATGTGAAATGGTTTGTTGTAAATACGCTTACAGACTGGATAGGAATCACGATAGGAATGTAAATCAAAGTCTACAAAACAAATACACCCACCACTTCATTAGGGACACCTCCTTGTATCTGCACTCATTGCCCTTTTGATTAGCTCCACTCACCGTATAGGTGCACTTTTGTAGTTCTACAATTACATGCTGTAATCCATCTTTTTCTCTGCATACTGCATTAGCCCCTTTCACTCTGTCCTTTAATGGTCAAAACCTCCGTAGGGCCACCACAGAGCCAGTATTATTAGGGTGGTGGATCATTCTCAGCACTGTAGTGTCACTGACCTGGTGGTGGTGCGTTAGTGTGTTGCGCTGGTACGTATGGATCAGACACAGCAGTGTTGCTGGAGTACAAAGCATTCCATATCCAAACATTCTGAATAACTGTTGACATTGTAATGTTTATTCAAGAAATTGGGCAATGCCTGATATTGAATGTGATATATTTGGAAATTGTTGTGATATTGGATTGTACCACCCAACACTAATATATAAGGACATTATATTTGTAATTGAGGTGCAGAATTTGTGCAAAATACTACCTTGTAATTATATTGTTGCATACTAATTTGCCACATGCCTGGCAATACTTTTAAAGAACACCTCCGGACCGTCCTTGGGCCATGATAAAAGACTGGCCTGCAAAATGTTGACAGATTATTTACATTTAGTGAATCATGTAAATATCTTGCTTCCTCAAATCATAACTCATCTGAAGCCGTGATTTGGTTAGGATGCTCACAGCTTATGGCAAAGCATACAGTGATTGCAACGGTAGTATTGCAAAGGCTGGTATTACAATTCTTATTGTCCTGATCACATCATGCAGTTGTGCTACCAGTATTCAAAGCTTCAAGTTCATTTGCCAGCGCAGTGGCTGCTGGTTATACAATAATAAAGCCGTAACTGATCAGACAGTCAAACAGTAACTGGGGAATGGTCAGTTTAGAGATCAACTTTAGAGTTTGCTTTGATTTTATTTTATTTGTTGCCATAGTGTTAAATAAAAGGTGGAGTCTAAATGACTGAGATTTCCCGCTGTGCTACTTCTACTCCATCCCAAAGAGTTTGGGATGCAGCATTAGATCAGCAAGTGAAACTCGGTCAACAAACCAGCAGCTTCAGTTTCTGATTACAGCTCTGCTGTGCTGCTCGTTTGTGAATCATTAATCATTTCCAAGAGAACATTTAAGGCATTTCCGAAAATTAAACAAAGAAGCTGACGACCAAGGAACCAACTCTGGCTTATGTTTATTATCTAAGAGCATAGAGAGTTTTGAGAGCCATTAGTATTAGTTTCTGTAATATTTTATGCTTTAGGGTGTTCTGAATTTTACAGACTCTGGTCTGTGTTGCTTGATCATCCTACACCTGTAGGGTTACAGCTAGCCTGCCAAAATGATGGCAGGGTGTTCTCAGTGAGGTAATCTGATACTATAATATGAGTGAATTTGGTTGATGAAGGCAGCTCCAATTTGCAGTGCTCAGGTTGTACTTACTGAGATTAGAGCGCTCAGATCGTCTTAAAATAAGTCATTTTTATTGTTTTGTTTTCTTTGTAGAATGTGGCTTTATAAATGATGAGATTTTCGTGGAACTGGTGAATGCGCTGAACCAGTACAGTGACAATGAAGATGACGATGATGAAGAGGATCAGCATGATTATAAACTGGAAAAGATGGATGTCTGTGATGGGAAGGATGATGGTGACGATTCTCGCAAGGACCAACTTCTTAACTCTGAGAGTAAGGATGGCTATCCGTATTACATCATCCAAATCTTGATTGTGTGATTGTATTTTATGGCTCCATGTTTCACATGTTAGTCAGTAGCATATAAGGAGTGTAATGTTTCATATTCCTGTTCCTTGCAATATCCTTAAGACTCTCAAACTTTAGTCTAAGTGGTTATTTGGAGATCACCTAGGTGTTCAATTAGCCGCAGAGAAGAAGTGTGATGCATTGCTCTGTAACTTTGTCAGAAATCTAAATTTTAGTCTCATCTGTTCTTTAAATTTACTTAAATATATATATATATATATATTGCATGCTACCCATACTGTATGTTAGTCAGCCTGAATGTAGGCTGTGCTTTTTATTTTTCTATTGATCGCAGTCCTGATCTCAATCCCGTGTGCTGGTGGTGTCGTTACAGGTCGAGGCAATGACTGCTCTAAAAAGTTTCCCTCAGATAAAATCTTTGAAGCCATCTCCTCTATGTTTCCTGATAAAGGTTCACCAGAAGAACTCAAAGAGAAGTAAGTCCTGAAAGTGCACTGCATACTTTCTGTATGTGTCACACACAAAGTCATTATGAAGTGGTTTCTTATTAACCGGTTATGGTGTCCTGAGGCATCACAGTAACCTGCTGAAGTAGTGTTCAACATTGTAGTTTGAAGCTACTGAAGTTAAACTAAATTGTAAAGTGGACAAACATTTCAAAAACGTTCTCAGATCTACACCCTGAAAGAGTGTTCGGGGCATACATATACATAGATGCCATGTTGTCTGCTGGTCTGAGACGGTAAGTCTATGTGTCCGTCCTGTCGGATTGGTCAAGGTCCACTTGCAAACAAATACACATAGTGAGATATGATAAGTGCTCATGATTTAATTGGTCATTACGTCCCCATTACATAAACCATTTTTTACCAGTTTTGTTCTTCGGACATAATTTAATCTAAATGCAAGGCTTTGGGCAGATACAGCCTTAAATAAATCCACCAGGGCTTCTTCAGTAGCATATCAGAGGAAAAAATAGTGACACCAAGGAGTCCTCAGGACTTCAGACCACAAGACCAAATCTACCCATAAACACTGCACGTGTTGATCGCTGTGTTCTCTCAGTTATATAATTGTGTTCAACTTTGTGAGTAGGGTAATTTTGGTATTGCAGCAGTACAAGGAAGTTCACTTGTACAGTAATCAGTTTTCTTAATGTTAGGTGAGGATTAGCAGTTTTAAACTCTGATGTCAGTGTGCTTGCAGTGACGATCTCTGATTTTAATTTTAAATATTTCACATTATTTTTTTCACATTAAGGCTTAGAACAGATGGAATATGAATTATTACATATGAAGAATAACTCTTGCTTAATCTATGTGCAGGTATAAAGAGCTCACTGAGCAGCAGCTCCCTGGAGCCCTTCCCCCTGAATGCACACCCAACATCGATGGACCAAACGCTAAGTCGGTACAAAGGGAGCAGAGCCTGCACTCTTTTCACACCCTCTTCTGCAGGCGTTGCTTCAAATATGACTGCTTCCTTCACCGTGAGTCAGAACTACATTCCATATTCTCTTTCGGGGTTTGGAAAAAGAGGTTTTTACGTTATTGTGATTGTGATGTGTTTTTTTTTTTTTTTTTTTTCTTTCAGCTTTCCATGCAACCCCAAACACGTACAAACGAAAGAACTTGGAGAACATGGTAGACAGTAAACCTTGTGGCATTGACTGCTATATGTATCTGGTTCAGGTGAGCAGACTTAATTTTTCTTGCCTTATAATTCACAGTTACTCGCAATGACTGTTTAATTGTGCTATATATGTAAATCTCAGTCTAAACATCAGTACTTAGGAAATCACATATACATTAACCGTAGGTCAGGATTGCCTGATCCTCAGCGATGCATACATTATAATACTTTGTGCTATTTTATAACCATGAAATTGACTAGTAGCCTTGTTCTGATCAAAGCCTTGTATCTCTGTATATTTTACTAATAATTACAAAATGACACTTAATGTAACTACACATATTGACTGTTAATATTGTTTCTCAGGATGGCATAGTAAGAGAGTACCCCTCAGGTGTCGTGACCGAGCGAGCGAAGACCCCGCTGAAGCGTTCGGCCGGCAGACGTAGGGGCAGGATCCCCAACAGCAGCAGTAGGCCGAGCACTCCAACCGTCAGCGCTGAGACTAAAGACACAGACAGTGACAGAGAGGGAGGCACAGACAGCAACGACTGCAACGACAAAGATGACGATGACAAGAAAGATGAAACTACCAGTTCCTCAGGTACAGAAAGGAGTGTGTTGTGTTCTGATTAAATGTTTGATTGTAGTGAGGTTGTAAGTTTCAGATGCTTCTTTATTTCCAAATATTTAAGACCAGTGATCTCCAACCCTAGTGCTGGAGAGCTACCTTCATGGAGAGCCTAGTTCAAACCACTATTAGCCTGCTCCAGTCAGTCGGCCTCTTCGCAAGTTTAAGTTAAGTAAGGGACAGCTTACTGGGTACAGGTTGGAACTAATACTTGCAGGAAAGTAGCTTTCCAGGACTAAAGATGGAGACCACCATTTTAGACAAGGCTTCTTCTTCTTCTTCTTCTTCTTCTTCTTCTTCTTCTTCTCCTTCTCCTTCTCCTTCTTCTTCCCCTTCTTCTTCCCCTTCTTCTTCCCCTTCTCCTTCTTGTCTGTTATGTGACTGTAAATAGTCAGTGATGCATCAAAATCGGCAAGTCTGATATAAGTTATTAAATAGTTATGTTTTTGAAATCTGGTTGGATGAGCCACGTTTGAAGTTACTGGAAATTACTTGATATATGCTTGCTTATGAGTGCACACATCAACTGAATTCTCTAAAAATGCACACAGAGAGTAAAAAGTGGACCAGATAAAGTATGTTTCAAATGACTGGAATATGAACTACTGAAAGTTCTATGTTTCAGTTCTATTTACTAGCCCTGTCGATAGGACCCAATCTATACCCGGTTACTTCATGTGACTAGTATCTGGATTATATCCTTATAAGATTTTAGCCGCATGCATTTATACTCAGTAGTAATATTTCTCGGGTCGGACTGAAATCTGATTGCTGCATGGGTCGGAATATGCAAATCTGCTCGTTATGCCTGCAGTTTGTTTTGCACAGTAGTGTCTGTTCAAAATGCTGTTAAGCATTTCATCTTGTCCGGGTCCCCGGCCATGGGCGCCCTACATGATGATCTTCATAGCAGATACGGATCACGGGCCTAGTGATGTACTGCATGGGGAGAGGTTTCAGTTGTACTAGGAGAGGTTTGGGTTGTGGAATGCGTCTTAGAGAGGCGGGTATGTTTATACTGCTATAAGGTGGTTCACTTGTAGCTGTTTTAAATGTGTCTTAGGTGCGTTTACACTTTTGTTAGCCAGATATTCTCTTAATACTCAAGATGTAAATGGGAAGGTTAACCAACATAAATGGAAGTTTTGGCTCAGTGTACCTCACAAGCTCTCGAAAGCCAGTACATCCACCAGGACATTCTCTGTAATTCCAAACACCCATATATGAGTTTGTTTTATTTATTTTATTATTTTTGTCCACCTTCTCACACCACCATTCTCTCTGAGGTCATGGAAATGGTTGTGTGTTATTGCTTGTGGAAGTTTGTTTTAGCTGTGCTATCGCCCTCATGAAGTGGTCCCAAACACAACTAGTTTTAGCCTCTCTAGTGATACTAATTGTCTGTTGCCCCGTCATGTACGGTTTAAAAAATTGATCCTTAACTAAAATAATAAATGCAAATATTCACGTAGGAAGTGTTGTTTAATGGGAATGAAATAAAACATCTCTGTTAATGCTTGTATATGTGCATGTTTTTCTGTAGAAGCTAATTCACGCTGTCAGACTCCAGTGAAGCTGAAGGTGAGCTCAGAACCTCCTGAGAATGTAGACTGGAGCGGAGCAGAGGCTTCTCTTTTCAGAGTGCTCATCGGCACTTATTACGACAACTTCTGTGCCATTGCTCGACTCATCGGCACAAAGACCTGCAGACAGGTAAGCTGTTGTTGCAGTTGGTAGGAGACAAGACACTGTGAATGAACATGTTTGGGTGATTTTACGCAATGCCAACAGTCCTGACCAACAATACTGTTATTGCATTCAGTGTTTGGCAGCTCATAGTGGCCCAACCACAGTCTGAAAAAAACAGAATATACCGGTGAAATGTGTTATTTGTTTGCCAGGTATATGAATTCAGGGTAAAGGAGTCCAGCATCATTGCCCGTGCTCCTGCAGAAGATGAAGATACACCTCCAAGGAAGAAAAAGAGAAAACATAGGTATGTTCATAAAGTGATTTTTGCTGTAGCGGCCTTATTTATTTGTTCATCCGTAAGGATTTTGTTGAGTGAAAATGACTCTACTTTTGTGTTGTAGATTGTGGGCCACTCACTGTCGTAAAATTCAACTGAAGAAAGGTTTGTAACATTTAGTGTGAGGAAACTTTGAGAAGTTTGTGCTTATGTTTTGTTAAAACCTGTGTGTGTCTTTCATTGTAGTTTAGATGCATGTAAATGTGTGTCAGATAGGAAGATGTCAATCATCAATGATGATCTGATTACAAGTAATACTTAATGTACCGTATATGCTTAACATAATCAATAATACAATTCTTTTAAACATACTAATACTGTTAAAATACTGTGCTAATTTATTTTGTATGTGGCCCAGATCTAACGGAGATCTAATGCCAACAAGCAAGAATTTAGTTTGTGTATTTGTACCTTATGGGGATGCACCAATACTGTATACTCTATATCCCGATACCATGCAAAATTACACCACATAATGTAAAAATTCAGTTAGCATCATCTGCTGCCAGCTGATGGCATATAAAAATGAGCCTAGTGTACACGGCTGTGCTAATGAACAAACAACTCAAGCTGGCATTTAACGAGCATCTGTTTGGCTGGTTCAGCTGTGGTTAAATGTCTTTTAAAGCTAGACGTACACTGTGACATTCACACTGTACGAAAATGCTTGGTCTGATTGGCATGCTATGTTAAACCTCTACGGGCAGCTCTGTCTATAAACAATTTGCAATAAAGTTGTCATTCAAAATAACACTTGCACCGAAGTACTGAGCAAACACGCTGAGATCATATAGCGTGTTCCTAATAAAGCAGGGCCCAAGTTTAAAGTGACAGACAACTTTGTGTCAACTTTGTGTCATTTAACACTTTTTTTTTTTTCTTCTCTTCTTTTCTTTTCTTTGAGCTCAGCCTTGTTCACTGCCGAATCATGTGTTAATTAGCGCACCACTGTGCTCTTATGTTACTTCATGTGGTGTCAGGCTTGTAGTAACGAGCTGATACCAAATACAATTCTTGGGATTGATGCAACCCTAATAAAAATGAATGATGGATGATGTTGGATAAGCCCAAATACAATTTCTGCTGTTTCCACAGATGGCTCCTCCAATCATGTGTACAACTACCAACCATGTGACCACCCGAGGCAACCATGTGACAGCTCCTGCCCATGCGTCACTGCCCAAAACTTCTGTGAGAAATTCTGTCAATGCAGCTCAGAATGTAAGTATACTAGTTGTCAGATAAGTTCATTTCCATTAGTTTGCTAAATTGAAGGTGTGTAAAAACACATGCATGATGAAATGCATGACAAAAACACATACAGCTTTAAATATAAATATCAATTTTCGTTTTTGAATATTATCTCAAGTTCTATACGCTTAAGAATAATTTCAGTGTAAAGATGAACTCTAGTGGCAAATCGAATCTGTAAGGTGTAATAACGTTCTGCTAAAAACTTAATTCTAAGTACTAACAGCATGCATGTCTGTATGATGTTACATCCACACCTGGTTCACATGGCATAAACTTAACTAAGGTGTTAATGAAATGACTGGAATCACACTTTTTTTTTTTAATCCTATGTGTAAATGAAATCATTAAAGGTAGTGTTTATGCACATATCATTTGTGCACTTAAAACTTATCATTTTATGCACATATCCTGATGATCTGCAGATAGCAATCTTCTGCTATAAGCTTCTGTAAATTACAGAAAGTAGAGACTCCTAAACTCTGAAACCAAATTCCACCGTTTTATTAGGCCGTCAAGCTCAGTGTACATGTATCAGTGAAAATGTATCTCTATAAGTCAGTGTTTAATTACATTTTTAATTGATCCATGTCTTCATATTATTGTAATTTATTACTTGTTTTCCTCTGTTACTTTTAAGCTTTATCACCTGTAAAAACACTTTGAGCTGCCACTGTTATGAAAAGTGAGCTATTACTATTAGATCCATTGATTTATTGAATATCATCTAATATTATTTAATATTTATTACAGACAATAACTTTTATTTATTTACTTACTTACAGGTCAGAACCGGTTCCCTGGCTGCCGCTGTAAGGCCCAGTGCAACACCAAGCAGTGTCCGTGTTATCTGGCAGTCCGTGAGTGTGACCCTGACCTTTGTCTCACCTGTGGAGCTGCAGATCACTGGGACAGCAAAAATGTCTCCTGCAAAAATTGCAGCATCCAGAGAGGAGCCAAGAAGGTCAGTTGCTCAGCCACGTCAATTCAAATTAGAATTTGGAACCATTTGTGGTGTCCTGTCAGTTCAGGAAATCATCAAGTAATAATCAAAATGTGCAATTCAGTATTTGAAATATCTGCTTTCCACTGTATGTACAAAAAAATTGCATGGTACTGAGGACTGTACATGTAGCCCTGTACAAGAAGAGCCACTGGTAATTGATCTTGCCTCGTTGTCATCTCACACAAGCCTAATGGTGCTTGTTGAGCAAGTAAATTCTGGCTATTAGAATGAACTTTGTATGTCTCCAGTGTGATTGTCACTCGACTTTCTCAACCTTCCCTTTTTTTTTTTTTTTGTTTAGCACTTACTGTTGGCACCATCTGACGTAGCAGGATGGGGCATTTTTATTAAAGAGCCAGTTCAGAAGAATGAGTTCATCTCTGAATACTGTGGAGAGGTAAGGTTATTGTTCGTACTCTGCCCCCTCGTACTTCTGAGCTGCATTAAATGGGCATTTTTCAAATTTACAGTGTATAAAATACTGACATCATGATTTCATTACCAATTCCTCACTTACCTTTAAATTACTTGCCTTTAATTTACAAACCGGACGTGGCTTATACCAGAGTATTTATGTACCGCATCAGATTAGTTTAATTAGGTGGGACTGATATTGATGACATGCAAATGAAATGTTGTTTAGACAGTAGCAGTTAAATTTTGGGACCAGCACGTTTATCGGCTCACTGTTGCTAAGACAGAATACTGTTTTATAAGACGTTTTAGTGACTTGTGCTGCAGTGTGAGAAGATCTCCCAAAGCAAATTCTCAAAATCACATGTAAACCACACAAACATGATTTAAGAACACTCCTGCTACACATGTGAACACGCTCTGTAGCTGGACGGCGTGTTTTCCTACAGTGTGAGCATATAAATTGTGGCTTTGTCTGTACGCAATGATCTGTGAGCGGTCAACAAAGAGGATTTCTGAAATTGCAGTATTGAAATTTAGTTTTGTATATCCCTTTTTTTTTTAATAAAAATATGATGAACTGAAGTAACCTAAGTGCCATTAAAGTGTTGAATTTTGATAACAACCCAAATGGCGCCTATTAGAGAAGTGTCTATTTCCACCTTTCAAAAAATAACTATGATGTCCTTCGGTGTAGGCATGAATGTGTTGTCATAGACCAAGAAATGTGACTAAATCTCAGCAACTTTATTTGTGTAGATAATCTCCCAGGATGAGGCTGACCGCAGAGGCAAGGTCTATGACAAATACATGTGCAGTTTCTTGTTTAATCTGAACAATGGTAAGTCTTCTGCCCTCTTATCTTCAGAATTTAACCTCATCTGAATGCGACACATTTTAATGTAACATTTCTCTTTGACGTAGATTTCGTTGTTGATGCAACAAGGAAAGGTAACAAGATCAGGTTTGCCAACCACTCTGTGAACCCCAACTGCTATGCAAAAGGTGAGTTATCTGAAATGCTGCTGACTATAATGGTAAGTAGAAAGACAATCTTGGCACCTGTTTTCATCTCTCCTCTCATTTACAGTTATGATGGTTAATGGGGATCACAGAATAGGCATTTTTGCCAAGAGAGCCATACAAACTGGGGAGGAGCTTTTCTTTGACTACAGGTAAGAATCTGCATATTTCACAACACTTTTTATATAGTCTGTCTGTCTTTGTCTGTGTCTGTAAAAAAATGGATAGTTTCTGGATTCAAAAATTTAAATTATTTAACAGTCACCCAAGTACAGCGGGCATACTTAGTTACACTGCAAGAGTAATGATTTAACCTCCACTGTTTTTATTTGCTTTTTCAGATACAGTCAAGCAGATGCTCTAAAGTATGTGGGCATTGAGCGTGAAATGGAAATTCCATGAAGCCATCTACCTCTGGAACAAATGCCTTACACTCTTCAGGAATTTTCACTCCACATGCATTTCCAATACATTTTCATATACTGGGTTTTATAGGATAAGGGTATCTACTTGGAGATTTTTAGCAGTTTTTTAAAAGTTCAACCTTTTTCCGTTTTTTTTTTTGTTTTGTTTTTTTCCCTTTACCAACAGGCTTACTCTGGGATTCACTTTTTGACAGTAACTTGAACATTCACACTTGTTTACAGCTTAAAATTTAGTAGGGGTTCTTGGATGAGTGTCGTATGGGCAATTGTTTTCCCAGTATTCCTGGACCTTTTTATTATTATTATTATTATTAGTATTACAAGTACGTTTTGGACCAAATTTACAGGACAAACAGGCTGTGTTCATATAATGCATTTGTTCTACCACAATCTTGACCTATTCTGAGACATTTCTGATCCGTATGAAAACCAAAGTCTCTTTCTCTGCTTGCATGCCATCTCACAAGCGTCTCTATACAGCGATATTCCTTACTTTCTGGCGTGCCAGTGCATAAACTTGCTGTAAAATATTAGAAAAAAATAAACATTGTGAGGAAAGTAACTGCAGAAAAAAGAAAATCTAACTTACGGTGCCTTGAAATTATAACACTGACTTGTTTATTCGGTTACGTGTTCTAAATTGTCAGTAAATGTGTACCTAATTTGTTGTATGCATGAACAAAGATTTCAAATGGAGTAGAAATCAGGGAATTTTTTTCAGTTTTTTATTTTATTTTTTTTTTATATATATATCTAATTTTTTTTGCAATCTCCAGAGTCTTTTCAAGACAACAAAGTTAAGCAGCTTTTGGCTAGACCTGACACTGTAGCAATGAAAATCTGGACAGTCGATAAGGTCTTCCTCCACCTGTACTGTTACTTATGGAACGTAATACAATCAGCTCTAGTGTGGGAACACTATGAACCATGATGAAATCAAAGCAATACGACCAGCCTTGAATCATGTTCATGAGAAGATCTTAAACTGTCTGTATTTATTTGACCAGACTCTGTAAACAGTTTTTGCTATTATAATTTATTGAACTGTCCTTTGCTGTGATCTGCCAGATAAACACGATAGGTTTCTACTTGTGAATTAGATAGCTGTTCACCGATTTGTTTGTCCTTGGAGACCTTTGTTCTAGCATTTTGTCTTTATTTCCCTGAGGGTTTGTGACCACTCCCATTTCTTTTTCTGCCTCTGAGCGTATAAGGTGCTGATTTGTAATGTTTACAGGGAATATTGTTGAAAATAATAAATAAAATTGAAATAAATGTTAAGACTGTTCTCACTGCTGCCCTCTGCAGGTATGAACATCAAGTAAACAAAACTTACCTGCTGCTGCCCTCTAAGGTGATGATGAAGACCAATTGGAAGCTTTGTGTCCTATTCTGCTGCAGCCAGGTTTTTTTTTTTTTTTTGGTTCAAATTCCGATCAGAAAAAGGATCAGGTTCTATCAGACGTTGTCAATCCTGACTCTGGAGTGACTGTGTCCTGTACAATTTAGAATTTGCCCAACTGCCTGATTAAGAAGCCATGTGCTATGCCTCGAGCACAGAAGGTTGCTGGTTCATAACCAGTTCTGCAGATGACTTCCAAAAAGAAAAACCCACAACATTTAGAAGTGTCAACAGGATAAGCATTGCCTGTATGGTCAGGTTATTGGTTTGTACCCTGGGCTAGAGCTCCATATCAATGTTTTAGAGAACCAAGATGCATCCATGCATCCCAAGAAGTCCTGGAAGGTGAAGAACGCAGGACTGATGCCCAAATAGCAGGGGAAAAAACAAGAGATGTCAAGAGGTGGGGTTATAGAGCCTGAAACATAAGGTTTGATCTAGTTTTTAAATAGTGTCCTGTAGATTTAATTACAAAAAAAAAAAATTTTAAAATACACCACCCCAACTTTTACACATGCCTTATTTGCAATACTGTCTGGTCTCTCTCTTGAATTTCACCTTTTTTTCCCCTTCCTTAATTCACCACTTTCTTCTGTACTACCATATAGAATTATTGGGACTGATAGTTCAGGTGTGAGACTAGGCTGGATTCAAACTTAACAACCCCCAGGACATGAGAATTTTTTTTCTCCCCCACTAAGCCATTAAGTCAAGGTATAATATGCTTCAAAGATAAATAAAAGGAAAATTGATCAAGACGAATCCTTGGCTTTTCCTAGTCTGCAACAAAGTTCCAATTCAGTGCTTGCTTGACTTATACTTGGCCAGTCTTCATACAGACAGAACAGGTCTGAGCAGAACGATATAACTATGCTGTATGTGCGCTCAGAGGAGAGGATAGCGAGTGCTGACATCTAGACCACAGGTCGGTTAATGAAATATGTGACCAGTTGTAATCAATATTTTACTTCTTGTGTTTTGTCTAATACATAAACCACCAGCTCTAATTCCAGCGAGTATATCATCAACAAGGCGCCACTAACTGTACGGTTTAGCTGCCTTTGAAGCACAACTCGGGCTTCTTCACCATAATAGAGCCTTCGGGCTTATGAGCCAGCGCACAGACAGAAAGGAACAGTTCCCTTCAGTGTCGGACACAGGCTCTCTCTCCTTTCCTACAATTGGTTGATGGTCTTGAACATCACGCTGTTACAGTTTAACCGCAGTTCAGTTTGGTAAACAACATAAACCCAAAACTGGAGCGAAATATTTTTTTTAAAACTGCAGAGCAGATGGGATTCCTAACAACCACCTGCAAGACCTGGTACCGCACCAAAACTGTCTCCCTCAGAAAAACAGCAGTTAAAGCTTTCATCTTTGAGAGAGGAGGGGGGAAATAAATTAATAAAATAAAAATCAACCACTACTTTTGCTTCAGACCTGATAATAAATATATAATTAAAAAATAAATAAATAAAATGTGCTTATAACATGGTAACAGTGCTTTGCAAGCACACTTATTAACTCTTATAATGTCTCATAATGCACTGCAGTGAGTTCTTTGGTGACTTATAAACATGTTGCACCACACGTACCACTATTCATTGTAATGCCGTTTACTTAGATAACAACCTGTATACAACTATAAAGCACTTCATCCTTCTTCTGAACACATTTGAAAAACATTACACATTTTTAGAATGCCGTCACGTCTGAATATTAAAGGTGGCACTGTTCACGGCAGTCAGTGTGTTACACAGTATATCTTATTATTACTTGACTTACAGTAGAAAAGTATCGGTCGCCTTAATGTCTTAAAGGTGTTTATAATTGTTAACATGCATTAGAAGTGCTATATAAGCTTCATAGCTCTTTATTAGTTTAAAGGCCATTACAATGAACAGTGATGCTTGTGTAACAAAATGCTTATGAAACACTTATGTTTACCAAGTTTACAAAGTGCTGTTACCTCGTTACAAAGAGTAAAGAAGTGCATTTATAATGGCGTATGGACATGGGCTTCATAAGACCTGAGAGTGGAAAAAAAAAAAGAAGAAAAGAATGTAAGCTATGTTGAGGGCAAATATTGAGGACACTAAATACTGAAAGAAATTAATGAATTTTTAAAAAAATAATAATAAATAAAAATGTATTTTGTATTCTGCCCTGATGCTGAAAACTAAGTAACGTGCTCCTAATGGCTATTTTGGCTGGAAATAAAATAAAAATGCTTCTTTGTGTGTGGATATACAACAACTACCGAAAGGGGCACTTAAAGAAAATTTTAAATTTTATTCATGACATTTATAAAACAAACCACACTATACAAATGGTGTTCTTGGAGCAGATAAAGGCTGGTTACACAGTTCTACAAGGGCCAGTTTGACACGATTATATTCTGAGAGTGCTGCCAAAATTCATAAATTAACTTTCTCTTTCTTCTTAAATGCGTGTTTTTTTTTTTTCTTCAACCAACAATATTCATAAAGTCAGTTGTCAGTCCAACAAAGTCATTTTACTTATTTTGATTAAATTAAATC
Source organism: Semaprochilodus insignis (assembly GCA_034552555.1). Taxonomy (NCBI): domain Eukaryota; kingdom Metazoa; phylum Chordata; class Actinopteri; order Characiformes; family Prochilodontidae; genus Semaprochilodus; species Semaprochilodus insignis. The sequence goes on from CM067497.1 coordinate 12,372,882, forward strand.
GGCTAGTCTTTTTCTGTTTAGATGATAGGCAGTAGCATGCAACCCTGAAGCTGGGTCTGACTATGATAAGGGTGCCTTTCAGTGTCTGTTATTTACATATCAAAAAGATGATGGCGATCCTGAGCAGTTGAGATGAGACTTCAGGACAGTGCTGGCAGCGTTCGCAGTCCGTTTGTTTTTAAAGGGAGGTCCAGAAATACTGCTGCTGCTGACTCACCAGCAGTGATTTTACAATGCACATCAACCGTCCGTCCATCCGTCATTTCCCGTTCCGTGTGCACATTCCTTACAACATAAGCCGAATGCTTAAGGAATGACATTTACAAGCTGAACGTTAAAAATGAGCAAAGATGCTTAAGCCAGGTAGCTGTAGGTGTCTTTCTCTCCATCAACGCGCTCCAGGTATTCCTTCTCTATTAAAATGTCGATACATTTCTAGAAAGAAAGACAAGCTCATTTTCAGTACCCGACTCCCAGGTCAATTTAAAAAGTTTCATTCTGAAGTTCTGCATTTTTTTTTTCCTTTGCAATCGTTCATCAAGTAATATCTGATGTGTAATGAAAACCATTCTCCAATAAAGGTGTTAATAATCATAATATAGCAGTGGCTTGTGTTGTATGTGGAAAGCTCACTCCTGACAATATGATGAACTTACTATTTTTTTTTTAAGATTACTTTCAATTTTTATATATATATTTGTTTTATTATTTGTTACAAAGACGTAGACATTTAGGGCTGCTTCTTATATGAGTATTATTAATTATTGTATTCATCATTGGTAGATTTTCTATTATTATCATTATCATCATCATCATCATCATCGTCATTATTATTATTTTAATGAGACGATTCTGTTGCAGTTACTTCAAATTCTTGTAACTGATTAACAGCTCGATAGAAACGGACCATTTTGGCTTAGAATTACATTTCATTACGTTAAACTCTGCTATAAAGTTATCATTCCAGAGATACAAGGGTTTTATGATTTGTGAGGTCTTTTTGTGTACCTTGATGACTGGGACACGTGGTTTGAACCGTGAGGAGAGCTGGTTTAGCACTTCTGCGAGGAGCTGCTGGTGCTTGAGAACCTTCCTCATCTTCATGATTCTGACAATAGCAGCCTGAAGAGACGGAGGACAAAGAATAATGAAGAATAGCAAAGGAATAAACAGAATAACAAAACTTTACAAGACCCATTACAGCTACTACCTGTTTCTGCAGTGTTAAGTGGCAAGTGTAAAAACGCAATTTGGTTCAATTTTGGAATATCAGAAATGATCAAAGTTTATCTTTAATTTTATTTTGGCTTATTCTTATTACTGTTAGTAGTTCAGCCAGCATATTTGTGCATTCAGCGCATTTATGTTTAACACTCATATGAAAAATAATCATAATTTTTACATGAACATTTTTCAACATTTCTTTATCCTTTAGATATTTAATTATATATAATTATATATAATATAAAATATAATAAAAAGGCCATTCAAGCTGAAACACTCCAGTAACTTCAGTGTGAATGTGCAGAATTCAAATGATGTAGGTTGAATAGGTGGTCACAGGTACATGTGTGTACTTCAGTTTAGATGAGCTTTGTCATCATTCTACACATACCAAGTGCAGCTTACCTTTTAAATGAATGTATAAATGACCAACAAGCTTAAATGATCTAATGATTATTATTGTACCTAACTGGTCAAATCATATTTCAGAATTCACAATGAACTAAATAACTTCCTGAAGAATCAAATCAGTATTTTGTTATATATCCACTCTACTAATGTGATGGTATTAAATGTTCTAATCAAAGCTGAGGGCGAAAATACAGCAGCAGTCATGCCACAGATACAAACTCACCTGTATGAGAAGTTTCCTGTCCTCCTCTATGTTCTTGTGCGTGGTCTCCTGCTCCTGTTTCTGCTCCGTCTTCATCGGCACATTGATGTTGACCCGCAACTTCTTGCTGTAAATACACACAGAAGACACAGGGCTTACAATCTCAGCTTAGAAGCTTTGTTTTAACCTGAGATTTTCACCAAGTGAAGCGAAGTAGAGACACTGGGCTACGAAACATGACAATATTTATCAATATCATGATAAATTATCATATTACAATATAGCCTTCTGAGTATATTGTGGTTATAAATACTTAAAAAAATTAATAAATAACCACCAACTGCATCGACAAAAGGCAATACCAATTTAGACCTTTACCTCTCCTGTATCAAGAAAACCTGCAGCAAGATGACTCTGTCCAGGCTTATTCACACATGCCCCCTTTCAGACCGTGTCCGAAACTTGACAGACTGCAATGCTGCATAAAGTTGTAATCAGAGCCTGTTCCAATTTCTACATTGACCGGATGCGTTATAATCAGGTTGACCAATCAGAGCTCAGTTTTCATTGCTGCAGCGTCAGTATGGCGAGAGAATCATCTCTCTTACAGCAAAACACGAAAAGCTCATAACAAGCAGTGCTGTCTATAAACAAGCAGAAGTTAGGGAAAATATGGTGGAGGAGAGCAGAATGGCTATGAATGACTGTATACAAAATGCAGTTCATTCATTCATTCCTTTCAGCAATTTAAATTTGAGGTCCAAGAGAGCGACAAGCAGCAGAGCTGCATCCCCTCACTGACATGATCACTTCTTCAGCTTCATCTCCTGTAAGAGGCAGTGATCTCCATATTGATTTGTTTGGTGTAGCATGGGATGGTTTAGGTACCGTTTAGCTGCACTACTGAAAAGAGTTTTGAGTGCTGAGAGAAAGGGAGAAATCACACTCAGTGTGAATAGGTGTCAAGTCATTGTCACTTGTTATTCCCCATTCTAGCAAGGATTATTAACACACATGATGTGATCCTGTTAGAAGTAGTCACTACGTTTTTTTTTTTTTTGTCTTGTTACCTGTCTTCACCGCCCCCAAGTGAGAGAATAGCTTAATCTAACTGTCCTAGCTTATTCTATCCATCTATCCAGTCTGGAAATCACTTTCATTATTTTCCTTGCACTACATGTATGCAAAAACACCATGGCCATTTATTGCCTACAACATATCACCCTAGTGATGAAACCATTCCAAGCCATAACCATTTTAATTGTTAGGTCTAGTCTTTAAGAAAAATACTGAAACTCCATTTCAGGTACAGGGTTGCTATGACATACAGTGACTTAATAAAACAGCCGTATAAACTCTCCCTCATGATAATCATAATAAACTGGTTATAAATACACTGTTTTATGGTAGTTCGGTAGTAATATTATAGCCTGAAATGTATTGCTTTAAAATCTCCATGTTGGAGAAGAAAGTGTAGACCATTTTTTGTTCAGATTTACCAAAATGTTATCGTTGAGATATAAATAACATTTAAATCTCAAAAGACATGTGCAGGTAAAACTGGTGGTTCTGGATAGTAAATAAAATGACAATATCTGTGTTACAGACACCATGGCCCCTTCAATTCCCACTTTACTGACACCGAAAAAAAAATTCTAATAGAAAAAGTCAGATATTAAAGTGATATTAGATGATGACCACTCACTTCTTATAACCCAAGAAAAGCTTTATCAAGGTATCAGGTTTGAAGTCCATTTCATCAATGTTCGCATTCTCATCCTCCAAAACCTGCAGAAACAATTTATTTTTAATTAAATGCATTTGGAAAACTCAAAACATTTACTTGAAGGTTACTTTCATATGGACTCCATAAGACATGCACAGGCAAATTTAAGCATAGAGTATTTATAAATAGCTTACGCCCGTGATCCCAAAATGACACATTTTATAAGGAAAATGAATTGTATTGACATATATTGTGTTGAGACCTTAACCTAAAGTGACAGACACTTGTTCAATTGTATAACACTATTACGAAGCATATTTATCAAATAATTAACCCATGAAAATTCTAAGGATATTACATACTAAGAATTATTCGGTAGCTAGATGTAATACTGGCTGAATTATTTTTATGATTTACAAGTGTGCAGTAAAACTTCGGACTGGGAAGTTCTGGCCATTTAAAGCGTTACGAACTTTACATACTTGTTCTATATATTCCTGCATAAGTTAAAGTAAAAACATTAAATACTTTCTATTAACCTGTAACATTATGTAATAAAAAGCTTCTGCCTCAATTACGTCTTAATTATGCTTCATTACAGTTTTTTTTTTAACAAATTTTAGTTTAAGTTCAATCCCTTATATCAATACAAAGTTAAATAATGTTAGTAGTTGATTACCAATTTTATGCATTTACATAGATAAAATGTTTACTCAGTATTGAGTACCTGCGGAGTTTTTGCTACATTATTCAATGCTGCGCCTGTGCTATGAAGTCTTTGTGCAGGTAGCCTCCAAATAAAGTGTTATCAAACAACATTACTGCAGCCAACTTGTAGTTAGAAACATTTTGGCAGGGCATCAACACTTACCAGCAGCTTCGATTTCAACAGGATTTGCAAAACTTGAACCAAAATATCCTGGGAAATGAAAACACAGTTAAGGCTAAGTAATGATAAGTAAACTCTAATGTGATTTCAAAGTGATTCTGATTTGCAGTTTTCTTAGCAATAGAAATGTCGCATCACACAAAATCACACATACAATCAGTCCGCTCTGTGTTTGGGAACTGAGAGGAGAGAAACGTTCAGGTACTCACTATTTTAATCTGAGTGCTGTCAGCCAGCTGCTGAACTGAGTAGCTGTTCTCTGTGTTAAACTGCAGTAGAATGGCCATCTGGAAGGTGGACGCCTGAAAGGAAAGACAGGGGGGAAAAAAAGTATTCAGCACAAATATCTTATTTCCTCAGCAATCTTAATAATATTCTATTGACCAATTAAGGTAAACTACACAGAATTGTAGAACTTTAAGTAGTTTTGAGTCATGCATCCAGAAGGAATCTGCTGTACTGTTTGCTTCATTCAGTTCAATTCAACTGTCTAACGAAACACTGTAAGGCTACTTCTCCAGTGGTGTGATTTAAAAAACAGATAAATAGTAAGTGCAGCGCCAAGACAAATAGATAAGGACACATGACGATATGTGCATAAACAGTAAAACATGCAAAATGTGCAAGAGCAGTAACTGCCCATCAGAATCTGAATACTAGAACTGGGGAGCAAACAGCATTTAGCATATGCAGTAGAGTGAAATGCGGCTTAGTACATGTAGAAAAGTACAGTATGTTGAGGTAGCCAGGTGTGCAATTAAGTATGTGGTTGTAAACAGCAGATGAATATATAAAGTGTACAGTGCAAGGTAGTGAGAACAGCAGCTCAATGTTCAAGTGAACACCTAAAGCAGCTTAAAGTATATGTAATAGTATATTAAGTATTATGTGTTGTAATATGCGTGTGATCCGTTTATGTTTTATGTTACCGGGGTACTCTGAGGTATCAGGGATTGGAGGTCCTTCAAAGAATAATGAACCTAAACTCTGGCTTTATTTGCTCAATTAAGCGCATCAAAACCAATATAGACAAAGTTACTGTCGCCATCTAGTGGTCTGAATCAATTTTATGACTCAGGTCTGCAGTATATTTATGAAAATGCAAAGACCAAAAGTACAGGTAATCTGTTTTCAGTCATTTTGCAAATGTTACGTCTGAATTAATTGTACAATTATAAAATGACCAATAATCTTAGACAGCAGATGAAGTCGAACCTTACAAAGAGCCTATCTGAGTGCTTTTTGGAGTACCTATTGTACAACTCTTCATTTTTTTCTAGTTGAGTAGTCATTTGAAAAAAGTAATTGACTATTAAAATAGTCATCATTAGCTGATTAAAATAGGGGGTGGTTCTAAAGACAGATGCTGCGGTTTGAGGTGTGGTATGTGCACTGCAGAGGACATTTTGCTGTGTTTCAGTAAGTTTCAGTCTTAGACACTGCAATCAGACAGTCTGGTGTAAACTGCATAGCCTTTTCCTATTGAAGACGATGGTTCTTAAAACGTCCCCAATCTGGTTTATATCCCTGTTTTGAGCACAGTTTTACATAGGTTGCTTTCATTTCATATAATATTGCCAAACATTCATTGTGGTTACCAGACAAACTGATTTATGTTCTCTCCAGTATTCACTACCACTGTATTTCATGTTCTCAACTAGTTGACTGCTCCCCACAGCACCCCCACTACTGGATTTAGCAGATGACTATATAAAATAAACAATAAAAAATACAGCCCCTAACACACATCAGTCTCCAAACACAGACCTGCAGGGTGTATCTGTTTTTGAAGCAGTTTGTGACCAGCTCGCCCTTGGATAAGTGGTAGAGCCACGTCAGCTTGCGTCCACTATGTCTGCTGGCGTAGAAAGCTGTAAATCTTTGGTAACTCCGCTCCAGCTGAGAAAGATTTAGACACAAGCACACCAAAAACAGTAATTAACAATCAGGATGAGGATAAATGCGGCTTTGCGGCTATGAGTTATTGTCAGAATGTGGAAGTGTTGAGTGTCTTACCTCTGATGGCAATGCAAATGTGCAAGACTGCTGGAAGGGCCAGGAGCCAGAGCTCAGAACCTGAATACTGAAGTCCACTGAGGAGGAGAGACCAAGACTGAGTTTAGTAAGAATGTAATTTCTCTGCTCTCCATCCGTTTTATCTATATCTTACCATGGGTCATTAGGAGCAATTATTTGATGCATTTTCCTGTACTAAAAAAACGGGCAGTAGCTGAATTACCCAATTATGTTGAGCATACGTTACAGATAAATTGATAAATACGACATTTATGTTCATGTATGTTAAACTTAATTATTTTTTCATCATCTGCAGCAATTACCTATACTATAGTCTCTGAGTGCTGCACAATCATTTAGTTTCATGACCAAATCAAACTCTCTCATAGGTGACAGAAAAACAAAACATGCTGTTTTCTGAATTTCATTTTTTTGTAACACTTTACAGTAGGGGAGTGTCCATAAGGCTACAAAATCTAGGAAATGATCACTAACAGTGTTTACTCTAGAAGTGCACTTACAGTCCAAAGGCTCCGAGTTTGAAAGGTGCTTTTTGAACTGCTCGTTTAAGTCTTTGCTGACACCGATGTCCTGGAACATGCGCTGTAATTTAGATGTGTACTCAAACCCACATGCTTGCTGCAGAGAACAACAGAAAAGCAAAATAAATCACTCTTATTGTAATTTTTTAGGTTTCATAATACAAAATAATAATAATAATAATAATAAGATTCAGGATCACAAACCTTGAGTTTGGAGATCATACTGGCCTCTGCATCATCACTGGCACTGTTCTGGTGCACCAGTCTCTTGGCCAGCATCTTGGCATAGAACTTCTGGAAAACGTCCTTATCCTCTATGTACTTGAAAACCACCATCTGTTGTAAAAAAGAATACTTGCAGTTGGGACATCTGCTGCAGACACACCAAATTATTGTTTTTTTCCTGGCATAACAAACATCATAATACACAAATTTGTGTGATGAAATAAAAACTGACATCAAGTGAAACAGACAAGAGAGGAAGGGAACTACAAAATAAGAATACATTTGGTATTTAGAGCCTTGAAAGTAAACATACTAAGGTCAATACGAAGTCTTATTTATATCTCTGAATGTCATTCAAAGAGTTTCCAGCTCTTTAGGCTAATTTGGATTCACACTGGGTTCAGAGGTAAAGTCCTCTGCCCTTGTTCCACAATTGATGATTTCAGATCAAACACACTGATGGTCTGAATGACATTCTGTCCGGATACACATCTCTGTGATCCTCCAGGCAGCTGCTACCCACTTTGGTCTATTCCTACTTAGTCTCCTTGTGCATATATCCACATTAAATACAACGCTATGTTGTGATCATATGACCAAATGCGATTCAAACATCCAGGTTTGTAGAAAATACAACCCGCTAGAAACAGGTTCATCCTGTGGCAATTTTATTGCTATCCAGTTGTTTTATCAATGAGGAGACAGCTAATAATTTTTATTACAGACATCACCCTAATAAAGTAATCCTAGCTTAACAAGGATTTTATTGCATTTGTTTACCTTTAAATACAGAGAGACTTTGTTTCTGATACTCACCACTTGGTTCAGAGTGTCCTCCAGCTCTGCCTCCTCTGGGTTCTTTGAGCTGAAGATAAAGACAGGAAAGAAATTTAGTGCGCTCCGCCCAACTAAACATCAAAACTAACCTGGTTTTAAGAATATTCCCCATAAAATACAACTGATATGCCTGCACACTACAACACATCCCATGACTATTTGATGACAATTCTTTAGACAGTAGTTAAGTGCATCAAACCCACATCTCTTGATCAAAATGCAGAAAAAGACGAGCCAGACATGGATGGGAAGAAACAGATTCTTGTGAATAAAAGCCATATAACATTCACTCTCTTTGTTTATGGTCTCTTGCTAGCTATCTCCTGACCACTGTTCTCAATGAAGGTACGGACAGCTCTGCTAACATTCTGCGCTGATGTGTTCAATTTCTCAGCACTAACTGTGGCACCATTTAAGATGGAACAGAAAAATTCACAAAACAAGCTGGACCTCATCAAGGAAGCCAACTTGTTAGTTTGCCCAGCATATATTTCACTCCAGACAGTTTCTCAAACCTTGAACAATATCAAGTAGCTTCCTCTTAGCAATTTGACAGAGGAAGTTCCACCTTTATCATCACAATCTCACCCGCAACCTGTAAGTAGCATCAATGTTGTGTGATCCAAAGCAAGTAGCTAGTATAGGTAACGTTAGCTATTAGCAAGCCTCATGTAACTAACATCATCACAGCTAACTAAACAGTATGACAACCTTGCTTATTTACATGGAGATAAAATTTTATTGTATATATACACACACACACACACACACACACACACACACACACATACATGCATACACACATACATACATACACACATACATACATACATACATACATACATACATACATACATACATACATATGCATACACAGCTCTGGAAAAATTTAAGAGACCACCTCAAAATGATCAGTTTCTCTAGTTTTACAGTTTATGGGTTTGTGTTTGACCAAAACGAGCAGCTTTGTTTTTTTCTATACACTACTGGAAACATGTCTCCCACATTCCAGATCAAATACTGTATTTTAGATCTGTTTATTTAGAAAATGACTAATGACGCCTCCAAAAGCCTGTTTTTTGAACCATGCTCACTGTGCATTTCACCGCAGCCTCGGGTCGCCAGTCTTTCTGTAGGTCACTTGAGGTCATCTTACGGTGGTTAAGTGACATTCGAACGAGGTGATGCTCATCACGGTCAGGAGAGAGTGGTTTTCGCCCTCTGCCAGTCTGTAGCTGTGTTGTCCTGTGTGTTTGCTGCTTGACCTTGTTCTTATGACCCAGACGCTCACTGTATCTGCCAGTAAAGCTAGAACTGAACCTTCTGTTCCTCACTAAGAACCTGCTGTACATGTGGAGATGCTGATTTAAGAAGAAACTGGAGTGGTCTCTTATTTATTTCCAGAGCTGTATATATGCACAGTTAAAAGGCACCTTCAGACAAACAGATGTATCAGTACATTTTAATGCACCAGCAACAATACCATTCTAAAATATCTTCCTCAAATAAATTCTGGTGAGATGCAGAGAAAGTGAGAACTCACCTCTTCTTCAGTAATGAGTCGCAGTATCTGGCCAGCAACTCTGGAGATTTGCTGGAGGACTGAGCCATTTTTGTGACTGCATTATTGTTGATGAACCTCCCACAGGCCTTACAAAAAGAATAAAACTTTAATAAAGCACTTTAATGTGGAAATGAGTTACAACAAACTTAATGGTATGTAATAGAGACCACAAACCTTATCAAGAGCAGCCACAAAGCCGGCATCGTTATTGAACGCTGACATGACAAGTGCATTGTACTTCTTATGCACATCCAGAATGGTCTGCACATACATTTTGGGATCCTAGAAGGAGTTGGGAACATTATGTGATATAATTAGATTAAAAGAGGCACTCATTATTAATGAATTTGCTTAACAGGATGCAAGCAAAGAATAAAGGTGGAGAGCAGAACGTTCTTTCCTTTCTAAAGCAGAAGGGCGCTGATGTTACTGTTGATGTGCGCGTACAAAACACAATTAACTTTGGCTGAACCTGAAACCACATAAAACCCTGTTTCAATACTGTTTCTAACACATACTCATTAACTTGGCACACCACTTCCCCTTCATGGGAAACCTAATGCTAACTTGTAATCTCAAGTGAAGTGTGTTATGTGTCACCCTGGGAGGGAGAGAAATCAAGCTGACTAAAGTGGACAGCCTTTGACCTTACTAACGTTGATTCAGCAGACATTTCACACTAACATTCATATATATCAAGTTCTGTATTCAACCAACAAGATCGCATATAGCCACAATGTGATGTGTGGTCCATGGTTGTGGAAACAACAGAAACAAAAACAGAAGAGTTTCATTTGGTATTCATGACGTCATAACAGGACAGAGTCTAAAGAGCTGAGCCAGTTAAGGAGAAATTTTTAGACAGCAAAAATAAACAGGAAAAACTTTAACCGTCTCATTTTGCCACAGGAGGACAGCTGAAGCACAAATTCTACAGTCTTGCCCTTGGTTATTTTTTATGTTTGATGGTATATTTGATGGTTAAGACAAACTATATGAGTCAAGCAATTTGTATGCCTTTAGTTCCCGCAATGTGTGTGCTGACACATTATGTTCACAGTAATTACAGTTGTCTGGATGTGTTATAGCACGTATAGAGCATAATCAGGGCTCAGCTCAGAGATCATCCATTTGGTATGGTTCAACACCACCGATCAAACTGACTTTCTTGATACTTTGATTAGGAAGTGGCAGTGAGGTCTTAGGCACATTATGCTGAGGTAACGTCAACAAGATGGCTGGGGGTGCTTTCGCTAGCATCATCTATACATCATTAATATTTACATTATGTTCCATCAAAAACAAAAACAACAAAAAAAACAACAACAAAAATCATCCTTCTATAAACCCACTGATTTCAACTAAAATCATGTATCCTAAATTATGCACCACCTGCTTTGATACATCCTCACAGTGGGGAAGGGAGAAATAAGCCAAGTGAGTAAATAACACCACAAATTAGATTACACTTGCAAACTGAGAAGAAACGGAGAAGGGCCCAAGGATGTAATTCAGGAAATGAGCTTCCACCTGCCTCAGCGCAAACAAACAGCCACAGCTCACTTTTGACTCCGTGCAGCCATAGGGGCCAGAAGGGAAAGAACTCCACGGAAGGATGAAGTAGAAGATGAGAGTTCAATGTTTTGCTTTGCATTCTTGATGGAAAAAGCTTTTTAAATGAACATAGTGAACAAATTCAGAAATAAATATGTGCAGGGAAAAGTAACCTGTGTAAGGGGACACGCTGCGCTTTGAAAATTATTTTTTAAATCTCTATGATTCATAGAGGCTGCACAATATATTGTTTGCAGATTATCACCACAATATACACTGCAATACTGATATGACAAGGCTGCAAAGTGCAAATCCCGTCGTTTTTCTGGAAATGTTTGGACGCACAAACCGACAAGTACAAGAACCAAGTACAAATCTGCACATTGCACAATTACTGTTTATTGCTAAATGTAATATTGTGAGGGAAATAAAACTAAATATTGCCTGTGCAAAAGTTACATTATCATTTTTTCCCTGCATGTTAAACTCAGCAAATTAATTAAAATTGCAGACTAAAAATACCATTTGCACAGTTCCCTATAGAAGATTTGTTAACTTACTTTGCATATGACTGCACACTATAAGCATCCAATCACGGTTCATGTGGCTATTTTGATCAATTCAAAAGTAAATTATTTCGGTCAAAATAAATTAAGGCCAATCTTTAGTCATCTCACATTACTGGTTTACTAGGCAAGGCATGAAGCAATAAGTAATGTACTTGCAATACTAGTGTTTTATCCATGGTGTCTACTACGGTGTCTACTGTCTTCATAGTCTGCTCTGAACTGGCCACATTGTTTTTTTAGCTCCAACTTCTACATATAATTAAATAAATAAATCAATCAATCATGCAGACCGACACTCTGCAATTACTGGTCAGGAGCAAAACAATGCCACACCAAACTTTGCTATTTGCTAAGCAACACCTTATAGAAACATCACTGTGCTATCAAACATCACAATACAGGCATCAGACAATACAGCAGTTTCTTGCTGAATCATTCTAATCTGGGTGGAACAAGTTTTGCTTGGTTTTCTGTGGCTCTGTGAGGCGAGTGCATCATCTTACGTTGAGTGCAGAGTCGCCACACTTTTCTATGGCTGCCAGGCCCTGGTTGTGAATGTGAGTCTCCAGGAGTTTCTTCAGTTCTCCTAAACCATCCGTGATGCGAGACACAAGGTTATACATCCGACCAAGATCTGCAAATGGGGAAGAAACAAAATAAATACTAGGTACATGAAAACAGGCATTTAAGGCAAATCACTATTTGACTCTACAATGTGAACAGTAATAACCTGCAGAATTGAAATTTTTACTGATATTTCCAACAGCCTATAACCTTTTACCATTCTACACAGTATGTAACAAACTTTACAAAAAAGCGCAGCCCATAATTCTGTGCTTTTCTTTTGCAAAATTAAAACTTTAAGACACTAAAACCTGCCTCGAATGTAGTCAAGAGTGAAACTGGTTTAGAGTACTGCAGCAGTAAACATTATATATGTATATATACACAGACACACACTGTACAAAAACTTAAGTTTTATTTGAACCAGTATCCCAAAAAACTAGATGTTAAACATTACACATTTAATGCTGTGACTTCTAACTGAATGCATGGGATGCTCCACCTTCGTTCTTGTCGGCATCCAGAAGGTTCTGGAACTCTGTGTGGAAGATCTCCAAGTGTTTCTCTATTAGAACTTGCTCACACTTTCGAGCGAGTTCATCCTGTGTGCTTTCATGAAGGTAAACCTGCACTCGCCGCTGCTCCTCCAACAGCCGCGCCTCAGCCTGCACGCACATGAAAATACTTATTTTACTCCCTTTAAAGATGAATAGTATACAGTCTGGTGTTGATAGTGTACAGGGGTGTTGATTTTGAACACCCCTGGTCAAATTAATTGTTTCAAGTTTCAAAGTGAAAATAAGCCAACCATTTTTTTGGCATATTTTAGTGCACAATTTCTATTTGCTGAGTTTAACATATCGGGGAAAACACTGAACAGGAAATGTGCTCTAACTTTCGTACAAATCAAATTTTTATTTTCCTGAATGCTGAATTCTTTAAATAAACCATAACTGTACATTAAAATGTGCAGAATTGTGTTTTTGTAGAGAATGCATTTACTTATTTTCACCCAAAAAATAAACAAACCATTCAGAAATAATTTGACTGGGATGCATAAAAAGACCCTCACTCTTTAAGCACTCTCTCACTCTCGGACACAAATCCAGCAGGTTACACCAATGACCCACCTTTTTCATGTATTCAGTTACAGGGTTTTGTTGGAGAAACTCAGTGCTTTCTCTTGTATAGAAACGTTCCGTGTCTGCCAGGAACTGGGTCTCAAAGTACTCTTTGTATACTGACAAAGTGGGCCCCTTCGCAAAGGCATCGTCTTCATTCAGGCCCAGCTCAACTGTAAGAGACAAACCAAACAACACGGTTAAGTAGCTTAGATTCAATTATGTGTTTTTAACTAACTAGGCCAGCCACTCTTACTGATGTTATAGGAATAACATTCTTGCCATGTTTGTCACATTAGACATGTAGACATTAATGTTGGCCCAATCTGCATTTTACAGTCTTCGAATATGCATGCCATCTATAAAAATAATATTGACTTTTGATCTTTTGAAAAACATTGTGTTTCGAACATTGTGTTTGTGTTATTCAAAAGTTCAAAGTTCGATAACTCCAAATTCATGTTTTATCGTAAGTAAAATAAATTTGGACACACACCTCATTCAGGATTGACGACTCCGAGAGTTATTTTAATGATTTACAGCTGTTCATGTTTTATACAAATTAGACTGCTATGCAACGGAACTAGTAAACGAAAGTAAGAAAGTGGGAGTTCTTCCTCCATGTTCTGACCAGCTGAACTAATCCCTGAGGACATGAACACTGCAAAATAATTTACAGCTTTACTGTTTCACAATTACTGGTCACATTTAAGCTGACTAAACAATTATTAGTCAATTAATTACTAAATCAATAATCAAAATATTCTATGTCTTTGCAGCCCTTAAACAAATATCAACATTACTAAAAAACACTAGAGTATTCTAATTATTCGGGACAGCTTTAGCTGACCTTGAAACAAACGGAAAAGTCGGAAATGATACAGAATACATATTGAATATGAATACCATAGCTTAATCTCCTGTGTGACTAAGTAATTACCTTTAAATATTTGAGAAAACTCCAGCTTTCTAAGAGTTGATTGGAAATTAATTAAATTAAATCCAACCTCATTATTCAGTTATTAATCATAAAACAGTGACTGCTATAAAGTAAGTTCTATAAGTACTACAAATTCTATAGTTACAAGATTAAACAGGAGTGAACTGTGGGCTAAAACTACTTATGAAGAGCTGACAGGAACCCACCATAGGACTGTACAACTCCGCTGATCAGTCTGGTGTTGATAGTCTCCCCATTTCTTTCTCGTTCGATAAGTTTCAATACAGCGTTTGTCACCTGCACAGATGGCAAAAGTCTGGACTTTAAATACAGGCATAGGACAGAAAAAAAAATCCAATGATTCCATTAACAGTAATTAATTACATTTACATTTATGGCATTTAGCAGATGCTCTTTTCCAAAGCAACTTACAACCGTGTTTAGCTTTCCACTGGATAGCTAGTACAGGAAGGATAGAGTCTACAACTAGAGCCTAAATTATATGATATGCAATGATGCCTCACCTGTTTATTTAGTGGTCTGAATAAACACTCTCTCCATGTCACCAAGGCAAGCTGAAAAAACAATAATAGTCACTGACTGTTTGTGTCACACAAGTGGGAACAGAGGAGGAAGTACAAAGATATTTCAATTTCTGCCTTTTTCAAGGCTTTTATTTATAGCGGTTTGATGTGACATACACCATTTCACAGAACTTGACAGAGTCGGAGCGGTTCTGAACAGCTGTGAAAAGAACCAGTCGCCTGAAACATTTAATGCCTCTACAAATCTAATCCCACAGGAAGTTATTACTGAAAACGTTCACAGATACATTTGTTGGACGTCTGAGACATTACTTTATCTTTGTAAAACTACACAGTTTATATCTGCAAATTCTGTCACAGTTCCTATAGAGTCTATGAAAATGTGTATGTTTTGTATGTTTACACCTTTATAGTTTATGTAAAGAAGTGCTACAGTATGTATGAGCATGTGTTTATTTTGATGGGCTAAGCACTAGTGGTGTAATGATGCGTAAAGATTTGTTCCACCTTAAATAAAGCAGCACCATTTACGATGGAATGGAAAACTTAAATAAGAAGTCAGCTAACTCTTGCCTCACTTCAGTAACTGAAACATCTGGTTATGTCTTCACAATGACTCAGCTTAACTGAGGTATTAGCAGGCATATTTAATCCGGTGAGCAATGTCAGCACTTGCCATTTCAAACAGCTACATTTCTCACACATTGATAGTGATCTTTATTATGAATACTGGAATTCAGTATATAGAAAAAAAACAAATCAAACCCGTTATCACATATTTTGATACATCATATTTATATCATGACATCTGTATGAAGTATCTAGAACTTTCACTTAACTACACCTGTGTAAAAATGATTTGGTTACTTGGTGAGTGGGTTTCCTAGTTAAGTGCTAGGTTATGTGCAATAACCGTGCTTCACAACTAATATGTGCCATTCGACAGTCAATCGCTTGCTAATTTCAAATCTTACCGAGTAGATTTCATAAATTCCTTTACGTCCTTCATCGCACTCCCGGCGCACCCAGTGTCTGTTGAGGTAGGCGCAGATCCCATTTAATACTTTACTGGAGAAGCGGTAATCCTCCCACTGCTGCGTATAGAACTTCAGAACACTCTCGTCCATCAAATCCTCACCATCCTGCCACAGACATATGAAAACATAAGATATCACAACAAGATGTGAAAGCATGAAACATAGGAGAGTCATGGTCAGCTTACATTACCACTTGCAAAAGATCAAGGGAAAAAAAAAAAAAAAAAAAAAGTTCACCACTATTAACAAAGACACCACCATAGAGCAGATACTACTTGGGTAGTGGATCATTCTCAGCACTGCAGCGGCGTGTTCATGCGTGTTGTGCTAGTGTGAGTGTATAAGACACAGCAGTGCTGTTGGAGTTTTTCCCCCAACTCAGTGTCACTGCTGGACTGAGAATAGTCCACCAACCAAAACTAACCAGCATCCCATGCCATTGGTGAAGGACTACAGAATGACCAACACAAACTGTGCAGCTCAGATGAGCTACTGTCTCTGACTTTACATCTACAAAATGGACTAACAAGGCAGAAGCGTCTAATAGAGTGGACAGTAAGTGGACACAGACTCCAGCAGTACTGCTGCATCTGATCCACTCATACCAGCCCAACACACACTAACACACCACCCCCATGTCAATGACACTGCAGTGCTGAGAATGATCCACCACCCACATAAAACCTAAGGTCCTGTGGGGGTTCTGACCATTGGAGAACAGGGTGAAAGGGGGGTAAGAGATTATGCAGAAAAATAAGATGTACTACAGCATGTAATTGCACCTATATGGTAAATACACGTTAAAAATTGGATACGGAGAAAGTTTACCACAGTGGTGCTTGGAAGTTTGTGAATTCTTTATAATTTTCTATATTTTCAATTTTTTCACAAAAAATTGACCTAAAACATCAGAATTTCACACAAATACAAATACAAGTAGGTAAGAAGAACCAAAGTAAATAATATTTACAAAAAAAAATATTAGACTTGATATTTTGATTATTGAAGAAAATGATCCAATATTACCAGTAACACATATTGCATATAAAAGGCATTCAGGTTAACTTAATGAGATAAAAGATGTGGTTTTGCATTACCTTAAGAAGATTTGTTAAGTAGTTCTTCAGGAATTCCTTCAGTCTCTTGTAGAGTTCCAGCCCGACAAACTGAGCTCCGCCTGGAGTGGGGGACTTTTTGGAGGGTTTAGATGGGGGTACGCCAGCGCCCCTTGCCTGGTTGGACTGATGTACACTGGTACAATAATTATAAACATGTCTGAAAAGGTGGGTTAAGGAAGTCACAGAGAGGTCAGAAGATAAAAAAAATCTTGCTTGAAATGATGAGCATATTTAGTAAGATTATCACCCATCTACTGCTTTTCACAGAAACCACTAAGTGACTAAGACTAGGCAATAATCAAAGTTGTTGCTGGTGTTCTCAGGACAATGAACTGACCATCCCAGCCCTCAAGTTCACTGTTTGTGATTATTTGGAGAATATGCAAAACCAACATCTAAGACTGTATTCTGATAGCATGGAAAAACATCTCTGCAGACTTCTTTGAAAAGGTAAACTTGAAGATCCTGAAAGGAACGGAAGCAAGGTGGACACTACCGAACTGTTATATTCATTTTATATTTAGTTGCTGAGGCTACTTTCTGCTGAATATAATTGAGGTTGAAAGAAAAAAAAAAAGTTAATGGCCTTTTTGTTAAACAGATAAATTATTTAACTGAATCCCAATCAATCAATCAATCAATAAATAAATAAATTCCCCACTGACTGTGTGTACTGGTACACTAGATATCTTCTAACTGAAACTTTTTTTTTTTTTTTTAAACAGAAGTAGCTTAAAAACAGCTTAAAAGACCTGCTGTCCTATGACTACGTCATTGTTAGATTCACCTTGATATTTCATAGCAACGTTGTGTTGTTAGCATTAAATGAATCCTGCCAGAGGATTTGGTTTTGTGAATGCTTCTCAGCTAAACTCATAAACTGAGGCCTTAATCTCAAATGCATGAGCAGTTACACCAATTGTAAACGATCAAACGTTCTTTTTTGGACAGAGAAAGCCTTCAAAATTCAAAATCGGTTATCTGCGTGATGACAATCACTTCATTATAACACCCCCAACTCAATCTACAAATCAAAAAGACACCCAGCAGGAAAAATAAAGAAATAGGAAAACTATTTATGATTTTTAGGATGGAGGAGGTTTCTAAGAAGCTTAAGATGTCCTTTTCCATGCTCAGAACAGCTCCACACAACCACGGCTCTGCACTTCTACAAATAACAGACCATGCATTGACTTTGAAGTAGGACTGCGCAATTAATTTATTATTTAACTGAAACTGCATTTTTGGCACTGGCAGTTGGCCTGTCATGAGGAGCTGAACGTTTCACTGAACGTTAAAAATATAATTTATGCAATTTTCTTATCAATATTGTGACTGATATATATTTTTAAAATAAATTAACTGTTTTTGCCAAGAAAACCAGCACATCCACTATTTCTGGCTTGAAAGTGCAATCTACTGCCAACAAGCAAATAAAAATAGTCAACAACAGTGAGCTCACATCTCACTTGACTGTATATTCAAGACACCTAATTCCTAAATTCACTCATTCTTCTATGCTGGATGAATTCCATATGATCAAAGAAAGAAATATTTAACACTGACTTCCAGAGAACACAGACGTATATATAACAAGTTATGGTAACAAGCTATGGTAAGCTACACCAGACCAGTCACTAAGGTCAAAGAAAATATTGTTTTTGTTTATTACTTAGATTATCTCATAAAATAATATTCTTTATTAGGTATCGTTTGCAGATAATCATTACAACAAAAATGTCATATTTAAAATTTTAGGTATGGTTAAACATCTATACACTGTAACAAAGTTTTTAGTTTAAATAAATACTGTAGATAAATAATTACTAAAAAACACCTAGCACCACTACAGTCCACAGGGGGGGCACAGCACAAGTTGTAAGCCACTGCTCTAAAGCAGGTTCTCAGGTTAAGGAGCTCCTTATTTTCACTATACTAAACGTCTTGCATTCAATAGACTTTAGAGCATTATTACAACCATATTACAGAAAACGTCTTGGTTTTATAGAGCTTCACCTAGAGTGGTTTCAGATGCCTCTAACCCACTGCTATTGTATTTCCTCCAGTGGTAGAACCTGTGATGCCAGTACACATTTCCTTTTACGCATCAAGGCGTCATTTGGGAGGGTTTCTGAAGCTACAGCAAAGCATTATGGCATTCATGGTATTTAAGGCTTTCTGTGAATTCCTCAGACTATCATTGCTCTGTTAATGTCCAGAGAGTCAAAGAGGACATCAAAGAGGTTTCCCTTGAAAGTGATTTCACTGCCAATATGACAGAAAGTATGTAACAGCCTATATGGTGCAAAATCACATGTACAGTGTACAGTGACTGTTCCAAAGAGTCACACCTATACGGACTCCAAGCAAGAACGCGTGACCATCACAAAAACGTGTTGCAATGGTAATGTGCAACACATGTACATGTACGTACAATGACATAACTAAAGTAACGGTATAGCAGTATGTAGATTATGAAGTGGTGTCACCTCAGGGGATGGCTTGTGAATGCCAACACAGAGGTGTTCTCTTGTGAGTGAGACTTAACACTGGCCAGCATGCTCATGGCAAAGCAACATGAATTATTAAGTTCAAACAATGCATGACAGTGGGAATGTGCAGGCCACAAGATTCGTCGGAACGCTCCAGAATGCAAATTCTGAACAACCTGGGTCATGCGTCATGATCTGTGAAGGTCTGCAAAAGGTTACGATGCAGTGAAACGTACTAGGCACCAGTCAATGACATGTTTTTTGCAGACCAGTGGACCCATCCCATGCCATGAAAACACACCTCTCACCAGTATGGAACCACCACCAGCCAGCACAGAGTTTTGCTGACCACTGCACTGTCCACCGTGAGTGATAATACTTTCAATTAAGCATTCGCAGTACACGTGTGACACTGGGGATCGAGGAACTTTAAACGCTCGCACAACTTCAGAATTAAAATGTCCCTTCCCATCTGGCAGCCACCACCACGTCATGCCATGAGCACGCTGAGCAGTATTCAACCTCACTCACAAGATAACACCTCACAACTTACACAGGTTTGGGCACTCCCAAGCCATCCTCTGAGGCAACACAACCTTAGAATCAATTTACATACTGCTTTTTGATATGCCTGTGTATAAAGATCAGCATGGAAAAGGTTAAACATATTTCCACTTTTAGATTACTCAATTAGCCGCCACTATAATCAGTACATTGTTCAATTACTAACAATCAACAGCAACAAACCTACTAAGAACGCATACAAGATAGGGAATATGTCTATCTGGATCTTCCAAGTACTGGCATCAATGCCTCAGAAATAACCCAACATTATTATGGGCTCTAGCCTGCCACAGAACAGGAGTGGGTGTAATGCAAAACTGTAATCGTGACCCAGCAGGAAGAGTTATGAAGGAGAGCCCTTATAACTCATCATTTCATTTCTGAGACACCCTGTTCTGACGAGCCTGTGGGTTTAACGTGGGCCAAGAGTAGTCTGGTTCGTGTGGCCTACTTTGAAGTGAAATGAAGGATCTCATTTTACATCCACTTAATGTACAGCAGCAAAAAAATACGCAGATGGAACATGTGCAGGATACAACATGCAGCTAAAATAAAACGTAGGTCCAGCTAAAGTTGTTTTCTGCTGTTAGTGTGTTAAATCCACATGCGGATCAACTCTGACGCACCTAGTTAGAACATTACGGTAGATTTCGAAAGTTTAGGGACAGAAATTTTAGCTTTTCAAAACACTTTCTAATGAATCCATCTATTTGCTTTGCAAAAACAATGCAAAATGAAACTTGCTTTAGGAACAGCCAAAGGCCATACATTAACTCCTCGTTACGGTGTCAGCACTAACTGGGAGTGATCAATTCACAAAATTATGCCATAAAACACTTTCATGAGCACACCGTAGCGATCACCAGTACTTTAAGAACAATAACCATGTTCCATTATAAAGTGAGCATAATTAGGCCTGTTTAGCTGCAAACATTGTGTCCCCAAACGTTCGAACAATGAAAGATTTAAAACTAAATTTCAAACAACTGCTGGTTAGATTATAGAGTCTGGATTCACTGATGACCCAGACATGCTATGTTCTTTGGTGCCTTGTTTATGTTACTCTGTACTATAAATGATTATGGCACTAATAGTAATTCAATAAAACCTCCACTCTGGCTCAGTTTTGTTGATGCCATAATCCCCACTCAAAGAAACAGTGCTTATGACAAAGATACGTGTAGAGTTCCATGTATCGAGATTTGGCCATGCTTTGGCGGGTGTAAACCTGCTGAATGCCCGCTCGCAGGTCGTCCCAAATCTGGTCCAGCCCGATCTGTTTGAGCCCATGGGGGTTTTGGGTCCTGTTGGACGACATTGTCTCTTTGCTGGCCTTCTTTCTTTAGATAAATCCCTCCTTTCTGCTCTGCTCCAAAAACGCTGGCGTTCTCACAAACACTCCATAGTGCACAGTTCAGGAAGGTTCGGATGGGAAAGGTAAAACTGACTTCACACACACACTTCACACGCTTTGAGGTTGTCTCGGCAAATCAGCAGCGTCAGAGAACTTCACCAGGTGACCTTTAAAGAAAAGGTACACATAGGTTAAAACAGTCTGCAAATTTACAAGAGAACCATAACCAGGAAAAACCTACTGAAAAATGTCATTGGTATCGACAATATTGGCATTGACTGTACTGATATAACGGAATGTAGCAATATGCAAATAAGCCCTCTAATCAATCACTTAATGTGTGTGGGTGTTTTGATGAAACAAAGTATTCATGTGGTTCAAAAACCATAATAAGTAACAATTTGCAGGCCAGTGACAATCATGATACTTTATCAGGCAATTAACCGCAACTTAATTTTTTGTATGTTGTATGTGCTTGTGGTAGAATTCTGGTGTGGTCCAAAAGAAGCTGCTTCCAAATACTAAATAAGTAAACTGAATACCAAATAAACAAATATTTGGACGTTCTAGCCAGCGTTACAATTCATTATTTTTTTGTGACATAAACATCTGATTGTGTCAGCCAATAGCCGTCGAAAATAATTGCAGTGAGCTCAAATAACTGCAATCAGGCCATGTAAGTGGGTCAGGACTACTTAAATGTAGGTTTTTAGTAGATTTTATGAGAATTTGTGCACTCAGTTTGAATATTAGGAGCAGCAATAAGTGAAGACAAGATTGAGTACTCATGAAAAAGCACGCTGAAGCTTGGTACTTTAAGAGAATTGTGACTAACAATACCAATTAGACAGGTCTTTATTTAGTACATCTAAACATTAGACTGGTCATAAATGCTGTACTTC
This sequence comes from Semaprochilodus insignis, assembly GCA_034552555.1. Lineage (NCBI taxonomy): Eukaryota > Metazoa > Chordata > Actinopteri > Characiformes > Prochilodontidae > Semaprochilodus > Semaprochilodus insignis. Next base: position 12,395,278 of record CM067497.1, read on the forward strand.
AGGCATGTCAGCTCTGTGTATTCCAGTAAAACAGAGTTGCTGGAGTTTTGTCACTGCGGTACGTGACTAGCAGCATTACGCTGTTACTATTAATAACATCCACACCACTCCGGCTTACTTGTTTACAGACAGCTGGCAGTAGCTGTAATAAGGTCACAGGCTGGTGATAGTAAACCTGCATGAATGAACTGAATCCTGAAGACAAAGGCTAATAAAGTACAGGTGGGCAATGTGACATTAAACTACGTCATGGCACGCTTTTCTGAGTATATCAACTGAACACTGAACAATCACATCCTAAAAATGACAGATTTAGATAATAATGCAGAGTCTGTAAATTACAACATAAAATGTCTAGTAACTGTAAAAACTGTCATGTTACAGTACATAGCACAGATGCATGACATGCACCCATCATGACATGTTATTTTCTTAAATCATGTATCTGATTTTTATTCCTGCTCCATGTTAAATAGAGAAACGGATTCCAACATAAAATCCAACATGAAAACTCAAATATTCACTTCCCCTAGTTTCTCAGTTTCTTTTTCCACAATTGTTTTGCTGGTGCATTTTACCCCTTTGTAAAAACTCTTGTTTATAAGTACCATGATTCTTATATTTCTGCTATATTGTCCCCATATCTACATGGAATAGTCAACCAAGAATGCGACGACAAGGCAGGACGGCCCTAACATTTTTTTTGGTTTGTTTATTTACATCAGCGCATAGTCCTGAGGTCAGTCAGTTTCGCAGTGACACAGATCAGAGGCGACAAATCACTGTCTGCTACACAGCTTTAAGAGGACACTGACTTTTAATCCACATGCAAACACAAACAGGTCTAAGGAGAGAATTAGGTCAGTGGTGTACTCGCCAGTCTAATCCTTCACCTGCTGGGTGTATAACTTTTTAGCCTTCCTTCAGATCCTGATTACTCTCAACCTCGAACTACAGACTTTTAGGTTAGACGAAAGTGCTTAGTAACAGAACAGTGGTGATTCAGCAGTATCAATTTTGGAAAGCTCATAATATGAACAACTATGGGGAGGGTGATATGGGAAAAAAATATATATCCCTCCTCAAAACACAATGCACATCACCATCATCACTGATGTTTAATGAGTTCACAAAAAACTGTCAATCCTACCAATAACTCTGAAAACAATTATTTTACAGCTCATTATGCTCTCTCTGATATGAAACATGCTGGTGTTCGGTGTTCAGATGCTGAGGACACTGACAATATGCCCAAACTATATATAATTAAATTTTTGTAAACAAAAAAGCTATTTATTTGCCTACAATGTGAACTGAACTATAAAGCAGTTTAATGATACATTAACACCTGATTAATGTGATACAATATTCTCAGTACAGCATATACAAAAATAGACTGACAGTAGTAGAGAATATATTTATTTTAAGCCTGTAAATTAATGGCGCCAGTCAGGCCCTGTTCACGCTTGGTATTAATATCCATCTTGAACTAACTGCTCATAAGTGGATAGCAAGACGTGGAACCGTTCACACCTGGTATTTCCAAACACATCACCAGCAAACCTATTTCATGGAAGTAGGAAAGGTGTCACCCACATTTACTATGTCAATCTCTCTCGCTCAAATTTGTTGTCAGACAAAAACATATCACATGTTTACATGTGAATGAAATGCTGTTACAAACATTTAGAGCACATGAACAGCTAACAACTTGAAAACACACAGTAGATTGGACAGCAGTGTGTCTCCAAGACAAGTACAAGTACACCATTCACACCTGCACTTAGCGTTGTCCACTTATGATGGGATCACCCAGAACACACATTAATACCAAGTATGAATAGGGTCACTGGAGTTCTATTCCTCACGCAAATGTACGCTTATTATCAAATCAACAGTTCATCCAGAAGGAAGTGTCGGATTGCAATGCTAGTCAGAAGGAAGATAAAGGTTACCAGGAACAATAAATGACGAAAAATGTAAGTGATGTAACATGCATTCATTTTGGCATGGAGTTGAAAAGGTTCCTAATGGTGTCCTGCAATAATTCATCCCGTACAGCTTGCAGATTATGGTGAAAGGGTGGAGGTGGAGTGACACCAGGCCTTTTGTACACGTGACAGGTCACAACAAAGCGCTCATCTTGGTGCTGACCACGGCACCTCCACTCACAGATTCGTTGGTCGTCGCCACCAAGACAAAAGTGGAACATGGCACTGATTCAAAATGGCAGCGGGTCATCTTTACTCCATGACACAACCTGGCACAACACAACCGCAGTTTGTGTTAAAGGCAGTCACCGGTCTGACACACAGTCTGTGTGCATGTAGTCCTGCGTTGTGCAGCCGTCTGCCAAAGGTGCTGGCACTAACCCCTGACCCACAGAGGGCATCACTGCTCGATGAATGTCTGCAACTGTGTCTGTTGTGTCACTCAGGTACAGCGATAAGGCCGATCCCTGCTCATGTCACAAACCTGAACCATTTGCATGTCTCACAAAGTCAAACCTACCCACCAAGTTTCACTCCTATCAGTTGACGACTCCTGGGTAGAACTATTCTTTTGATGATGAGAGTAGCTTTTAAATGGCTTTTAAATTCAGCAGACTATACATGACTGTGGTCGCAGGAGATCTATGGATAAATCAACCAGCAGCAATCTAACAAAAGCAACCACTCCAGTTCCCCTCAACAAGAATCCACAAACTGTATGAACTAGAGTGAGAGGCTACAATCATGAAACAATCAACATACATATATATACATATATATATATATATATCTG
>CM067497.1:12398448-12464152 GCA_034552555.1 Semaprochilodus insignis
ATATATATATATATATATATATATATATATATATATGAACATGTAAGAGTTGACTGCTTTACTGAATGTAATTATAACAAACAATCTAACCATTTATACAGCAATAACAAAATGCATTGCTTTTTAAATGAGAAAAACTGTGTAAATCTGACAGCCCAAATGAATTAATTAGCAATGTTTTATTTGTTTTAGATATTCTTGCAATGTTCTAATGAACACAATATGGCATTAATTGCTCATAAAAAAATGACACACCTGGAATGCAAATAAAACTTAGGCATGTGTTAAGATTCTGATCGGTCATCTGAAACCAACTGTGGGTTTAAAACTGTTGTTGGTTTTGTGACATCATTTTTATCCCATGTTCTCTCACATCTAAACAGATTTAACATCGATTCAGCAAAATCTCACAGCACAGGTCACCGAAGGCCACGTCCACATTCTTGTTTCCACACTTTTTCAATTAAATAATGGAAACCAGGCAGAACGTCTCATTCAAATCTAACCTAAAAGCCAAAAATCTTCCTTCATTCTGCATTAGAATAAACAGGCATCCTATTTTGCGATTTGACTGCATAGTGAGGACTAATTAGCATTAAAGTGGTTAGGTACCGATGTTGGATCATTCGTTTTGGATCACAAACTTCAATCATCCCAAAGTTATTTAATAGAGCTCCATCACTCCAGAGAACGTAGTTTCACTGCTTTACGGCCCAGTGCTAAAGGGCTTTATTCCTCTTCCAATGCTTGGCTCATGTGCAGCTGCTTCAGAGCATCCCATTTAACTCGTCAATGCTTTTCTATGGAGATTATGCAAGCTGTCTGTCAGCAATGGGTGTCCCTTAGGGTGTGTTCATCCTTGGCAGTTTTTATTTGATTTAAACAAACCCTGGTGTGATTGCTCTGTGAGTTTCAATGGAACAAATGCGAATGCTGGCACGTGAACTCTGGAGCATGCCAAAAAAAGTATGAAACTCTGGTGTGGTTCAGTGAAATATGAATGCAAACCAGACCCAAGACAACTATACAACCCAAACACATAACAGTCATCTCCACTCTGTACTTTGCTAGATGATCTTCTGGTGCCATTTTTAGTCACTGACGCAATTTAGCATCTCTTCTGGAGTTGTGATTAAGTAATTGTTGAACAGTTTCGGATGTAAAACAAGAGCCCAGTATAAACTACTCAACACACAGTAACAGCCCAAAGTTTAGACACAGCTACTCATAGAAGGTTTTCCTTATTTTTAGCTTAATGCTTAACTTTAGAATAAAAGTGAAGACATTAAATTATAAAACAGCACTCACTGCATTATGTACGCCAAAAATAAATAAATAAATAAATATCCAAATTGGATATTTAGGTGAATTCTATTGGTTTTTCCATCATACATATTCCGAAAATTGAATGGGGTACTAGAGCTTTTAAACTGTGCACAAAAACAGAGATAACATTTTTTTGGGGGGACAAAATAATATATATCAGAGGTGGACGATATGTCAAATATAATATTGTAATACATAAAGAGTGTATGTGCTATATCAGGATATTTTTTTTTTCAGACATATCATTACTTTGAACTGTTAAGCATAAGCCTGCAGCCTGTCTTTGAGATAGCTAAAAGCATCCATTTAGTTGGGTGTGTAAAACTAAACTTTTGACTTGTAGTGTACATCCCACACATGCAGTCCTACCTGTTTACTTGCTGAATTTGATATAAAGGGGGAGGGGTCCTTAAGTAGGTAAAACTAAATGTAGTAAAATTAGCAGACAAATGTCATATTAGTTCCCTTTGTGTAACTTGTGTTAACTTCACTTAAAAACAACCAATACAACATATAGCAAAACATACAAAACTGTATTATTTATTAAAGGGGACCTATTATTCTCATTTTCTCCACTCTATTCCTACTGGTCAACTGCCAGAGCAGCTGAAAGTGGTAGCGTTCTGTGAGGATGTGCTAAGGTTGCCGGTAGGCAGGCAATAAGGATTGTGCTGCGAGATGACTAAACCTTGTAACAGAGAAAACAGGGTCGAATTCCAACAAGGCATTTCAGGCAGCTGAGAAAAGTGAAGAGACTGTTCTTACGGCATGCACTTTGAGCTTTAGTATCTCTGCAGACTGTTTACATGCATAAGAGCTACCTAACACAGTCAAGGAAAGGGAAAACCCAGATACACATATTAGGTCCCCTTTAACATGTGTCCACGTACTGTAGTGATTATAATTAGCTTCACATCTGGAAACTACAGTAAGGCAGCGTCTCTCCTGCCCAATTGCTTTAGAACATAAAACAAAACACATATAAAACAGAAATATATGAAATCAGTAGCTTAGGTATGCCAGTAAACAAAGTTTCAAACAGCTTGGTTGGTTTAATCCCAGTTATTCTTTGGAAAACCACACATCCTAGCATTTTTTATTAAATATCGGTGCTGTCCAAAAAAAAAAAAAAACCCAAAAAACATGTATCGCCATTTTTGATGATTTTTACTTCATTTTACTTTTCATTTAGCATCATTTGAACACAGTGCCTGCCTTTCAGACTCTCTGGAATTTTCTTGATTAATGGACCAACTGAAATGGCCCAAACTGCTTGCAAACAAGTCTGTTTTCACTGACTTAGGCCTACATTAGAAATAAATCAGGTTTTTTCCCCTCTCCTGTAAAATTGCCAATTTGGAGATGCTCATTATTCTTTGGACAGTGACGACATGTTAGTGTGAACGTTAAGCAAAGTAGAGCTAAATTGCAACAACTCATCACTTTCTGCTTTGGTCCAGAGCTAGAGAACTGACCTACACATTTTAACATACCCTTAAAAGCACTCACTAATACGAAGGTCTGTCTGGTCAACTGTAGACAGGCAGTGCTGGTTCCTTTCGAGTTTATGTGGTCTGGTTGTTTGGTCCATAGTGGACATTTAGGTTAGTCTTAGCTACATTTAGCCCATATATATTAGGATGACAACTGGAAACCAGAGTAATATGGCCACTGTATCTAAATCAGTCACAAGTGTGGCTGACTTCATACTAGTCCAGGATAATGAATAATCTGTCTGAGAAATCAAGTCCATGATGTCAGACCTAGAAACCTCCATTCAGGTACCTGGAAACACCCACATTCAGGTAACCCTTTATACACCTTCCTACTTTTTACTAGCCAAATGGGTGAAGTGCTAATAAGTGAATGAGGTGTTTAGAAGTGTCCTCTGTCCAAACTAGTCACAAAATGATCCATCTTCTAGTATTTAATACTCCTAAAGTGGAAGGGGGTTCCAGCTACTGGCTGAAAACTTAGCGTCATAGGTGTCTAACGTTTCGAAGTATGGCTGTGTAAGAACATCTAACTTGTAAGGTCAAAGTTTAGACAGCAGTTAACTTCTCATTTATCTAACTACCCTTTTTATATCATCTTACGGTATTGGCGAAACTGACCACTTTAGCACTGCTTGTTCAGCTAATTCATACAGAGCGTTAGCCTGGCTGACATTAGCCAGCTTAGTCAGACTTTCGAAATGAAAGTTTTTTAAAAATAAACTTTAAAACCGTAGCTAGCCAAATCCCGAATTATACTAACCCAAAACAGTCAGTTTAGGAGAACTCAGAAGGCTTAAACCGCCACGGCGACACACTGGTTAGCACAGTTAGCTTAGCATAACGACGTTTTTATGGGGTAGATATGCCAAGCTAAGCTAGCCCAATGAATAACGTCGTTTAGAGAGGAAAAGCTGCAACAAACCCAGCAGATTTATAAACAACATAGGCCCAGAAATCATAAACAAGGGCAAGGACGCATAGTCGTGTAGCCTGTAGCCGTACAAAGGGATTAGACAGCATAGAATAAAACAAGAAGGTAGATAAGCTAAGCTAACAGGTAAGTGATGATGTAGCTAAAATGGCTTCCTATTCAATGCGTCAGAGCTATTAGCTAAGCTAGCTACTCAAAACAGCTCTGTATTTTCAAAAATATCTGTGCCCGGTCAGTTGGACAGCCTTGTCCACGATATTTTGGTTTGGCTGACAGTTCAGCAAGAAAGGTTTAAAATCCAAAAACTTACCATTTTCCACCCAGCTCAGGTGTCCAGCTTAGCTGAGGATCCTTACTCCTCTACCGCCCCGAAGCTTTACTGAGCTCACTCATCCACATACACACACACACACTACACCCCTAGTGTCCATGACCCGAAACTGAAATATTAATATTGTTAATTACACGCCAATGTGGCTATTCCGGGCTTTTCCAAGTAATTTAAAACGCTTAAAATTTCTTCAGGTTAGACCTCCATGCGTCACCGTGCAAATAAAAGACCAGGCAGAAGAACGACATGATGTGATTTTTCCATCAGCACATTTGTTTTTGCAGAGCGCCGCTGTCTATTTTTAAAGGGTCCATATCATGGAAAACCCACATTTCCGTTGCTGTTTTGTTTAAAAGTCTGAACAGTCTGATATCACAGCTGACGTTTTGAAACATTCTATTCACTCAAAAGCAGTTTGTTTTCTCTTCACTGTTTTTGTGACGTCACAAAACCCAGCGTATTTACATACACCCACTCCCATCAGCCTGCAACAGTTTAGCCCCACCTGCTCAGGCTGACAGTGTTTTAAACCAAGACTGCTTTGGAATGAGACACATAGCAGGGCCAATCAGAACAGATCTCATTTACCTGTATTAGTCCTAAAGGCACAGTAACAGAGCCTGCTTGCTCATTTGGAAAATGGTTAAAAGCATTATACACGATAACAGTGACCAAACTATATCCTGCAACATCGGTGTAATGTAAGAAAGACGTGGGAAACATAGCACTTTCAACTAAAGCCCTTTTAGGCAACACAGCAGCAGTGGACGGCTGAGGTAGCACACAGGTCAGCAACAACTACACATCACTAACAGCGAGCCTCATAAACACTTGCCCCAACTACGCTAGAGCCCATCACATTAGCACACACATAACATATGTCCATAAAAGTAATAAATAAATAATAATACAAAATAATAAATAAACTAATAAAATACAATAAATACAAGTAATATATATATATATATATATATATAGTCATATTATAATATAAACAGAAATGTATGTTATAATGATAAATTACCTCAAATACAATTTTATAACAACAATCAGATTGATTTAAAATTTTTGGTGACCTACAATTTTTTGCTTCTCTGTAAAGCCTTACCCTGTTTATTACATAAACCTCCACTTGTAAACCTCTACTGTATGCAACAGCTAAGACTGCATGTCAGTGACTGGCACGGCAGTGCCCTCATTGGCAGTGAGCTTTGCACTCCAGTGAGCCTCATAAACACTTGCGTAACCACATCTACATCTCAAGAGGTTCACCAAGGAGATTACTTGCAGTAAAGTCAGTCGAAACTCAACTAATAAGATCACGAGCACATAAATAATAATATCTAAGAAGCATGAGCTAATTTCCAATCTCCTAATACAAATCAGCTCAACCTAATTATTCTCAGTCAGTGAGGTCTGTGTCTTTTGCTAAGCAAATCCACAAGGCCTGGTCTGTATGGCTAATATGTTACGATTATTGTGCTGAATTATGTCACAATATGCTTGCCATAAAACGATTGGTACCGATTACACACCGACCGACCACTTCATGAGATACACTTCCTCATATGTATAATCACTGTTCATTTTATCAGCTCCTCATTTACAGTCTGTAGTCCATTTTTTCATAGCCCTGTTTCTACTTTATCACCCTTTCACCCTGTTCTTCAATGATCAGGACCCCCGCAGGAGCAGGAGCAGGTATTATGTGGGTGGTGGATTATTCTTAGCACTGGAGTGACAATGACGTGTTGGTGGTGGCGTGTTAGTATGTGTTGTGCTGGTGTGAGTGGATCAGACACAGCAGTGCTGCTGGAGGGTTTAAACACTGTGTCCACTTACTGTCCATTCTATTAGATACTCCCACCTTGCTGGTCCACTTTGTAGATGTACAGTCAGAGACGACAGCTGCTGCAGAGTTTGTGTTGGTCATCCTCTAGTCCTTCATCAGTGGCCACAGGATATAAATTTATTACAACTTCATGGTGCAATTGTTTGTATTTTTTTAATTGCTTTTATTTTAATTGTTTTGTCTTACTTTTGCACTAAATTGAAATTTCAATGTAATTAAACATCTAAGATGTAAACAAAGTCATTCTGAAGAAGCTTGCCATCAGAGTTGTTCACAGTGATGGTGATTGGAACCAGACATCTGAAGGATTTAATGCTTCCAAAAGCTCCCTCAGCAACCGTTATGACATGAAATGGTTATGACTACACTCCCTTAGGAGAGGTTTGGGCAAACACTTATTTTAAATCTATTTATTATAAGACAAAGATGTTGTAAGACAAAGTAGTCCCCAAACAATGTTTAACCATTATCAGTATTACATATCAAAACTCAGAAGACACATGTAAGTTCACTGGTTCATTAGTAAATTAAATGGCTGTATTCGTGTTGATGATACCGCGATCCCTGGTTCCTATCACCACCACTGTGAAGAAATGAAGTCAGTAAGTTTCTCTAAAATGGAGCAATTCCAATTAAACCACTCTAAATGACAGCTCAGACACTGACTTATGTAGGAATGTGTGAGAATTCCCCTTTAACCCCAACCAGCAAGTTCATGCCAAGAATCCTGATTAGTGTTTGATCAGTCACTACTAAGAATGCTAAAACATAATCACACAGGCAAAACCCTTTACATGTAGACTTTTATTGATAAACAATGTTGAATATGAAGTAATATGGTATATGGTATGGTCAGAATACAGAAGTGTAGTTAAAAGATGCACGTTTGCTACTTATTGAGCAGCTGTGGCCAAGTATCATTCCTGTTCAAGCAACCTGACATCATGCAACTCTTTATAAAGCTCTATTTCCGTGTTATTCGAACCCCCATAAAGCTGCATTCATCCTCAAGTCACGAGTCAAATACCTTTCTGGTAAAATGACACCATTATCACCCATCTAAAAGTGAAATATATTGAAAATGCATTATGATACATATCATAATACGTTATCATGACTTCATATACTTTATACTACTGACAGCACATTCCAATATATTTCACTTTAATATGAGTGAGCTAAATGGTAAAAAGCCAGTGTGTCTGTTATTTGATTTGGTAGAAAAAAATGACTATATTTTTAACACACTTACATACTGTATCAGATTGGAGATGATATCTCCAGACAATACTCTGACCTATAATCTAGGCCATGGAAAATTAAAAAATGGTGAATTTTTTAGTCATTTTGAACAATTAAACTGAATGTCTTGAAATGCTGGCTGCCCTAAAAGAACTATAGTACACAAGCTGTTGATTAGTGGGGGTTTTTGCATGAGATTACAGTCTTTCACCACAAGGCGGCCATAGAGGTCTGTAAAACTGACTTGACAAGTCTGTTTTCTGTACCTGAGATGAAAAGTAGATTTTTGACACTTGTAGGGTGGAAGGTTGAATTTGTAAAGTCACCAAAGGGCTTTGTAATACACTTCCTCATAACATTCATTAATAACATAATGAATAATATTGCAGCTATTAATTAATGGGGAATTCCACCAATACATTTTTCAATATTTCTTCAGAATTAAATGGTCAAAGGCAAAGTCATTCAGAGTCAGATTTGTGTGCAGTGGTGGTGATGATAGGAATCTGTCATCTGAAGAGTTTAATGCCTCTACCAGCCCTCACAAAGAAAGCTATTATGCCAAATGGTTATGAATATGCTACAGGATGCCTGAAATATTGTTTTACAATAGGTTTGAGAATGTTTTGCCCTTATAACCTGTTTGGCAGAGGGGTACATACGTACTGTATGGAAACTAGGGTAGGGAAAACAGAACTCAAGGAAAACTGTATTACATATCGCTGCAGTCAAAACAAAACCTTATATGTCCAAAATGTTAGCTTTACATGCTTTAGATTTAATATAAGTCAATGGAACCAGACTTTTTCTGAGTAGTTTTGGGCTGTTTCTTTTGGTCCATTCATCATGAAATTCATGCACAGTGTAAAGGAGAACAGGCATTTTCAACTTATGTAAAAAAGAGAAAAATGGAGATATGAGGTTTCTTTTTCTGACAGCAGCAAAATAAAAACTCGGATGACACGTAGTATAACTGGTGGTTTTGGATGGTAAATAGAAGCTATATATTTGTACACTGTAAAAAGTGTTTTGTTGGTCCGACTCAAAAAAATACCCTAATTTGTTACAAGCAAACGAATTAGGTTTATTCAACCTAAAAAGGACTTTAAATGAAAGATTCTTTCAATCTAAGTCGTTTTTTTTAGTTTTGAGTAAAACTTATTCAATTGCTCACAACAAATTAGAGTAAGTTTTTTAGGCTGCACTTTTTACAGTCTGTAGACATTGTAGACGTTGTAATCCCTGGTTCCCATCACCACCACTGTAAAAAAAAAAATCAGAACTGATGAGTTTCTCTACAATGAACCATTTCACTTCAAACCACTCTGAACGACGAACAAAATTTGGGAAATTTGGTGGAATTTCTCTACAGTGCTAGACAATGAAACTTGGGACAATCTCAATATTTTGCTCCTACTAGCTTGACTAATCCCCCAATAAACATCATGACAAAGATTTGATAAGTACTTTTTATTCCCTCCCCATAAGAGTAGCCACACTTATAATAATGATTCCCTCATTTCGCAGTCAGGCCTCACACGTGGATGAGATGGGTGAACAGAAGAAGAAGAGTTTGTTTGGGTTTTTTTTGTTATTTCTTTTTTACAAATATCTTACGGGTACACAGCCAGTCGGGAACGCAGTAGTACTGAATATAAAAAGTATTATACTTCATTCCTGACTTTTCAATATCATAACAAAAAGTTAAAAAATATGTCCCCAAGACTAAATACAGGTATGATATTCCACAATAGTTTACAATACAGTATGTACAACTTCACATACAGTGGTCATGCTGGCGTCGAAACGATAAGTAAAATACATAAGCAGTATGCACATAATGTCTCATAATGGAAACATACTAGTGAGTTGTATATGCTTTAAAGCGGGGAAACCCTTAGCTCGTAACTGTGGATAGTATAAAACAAAATAAAAATAAAGCTTCAAAGCTTTTACGGCTTTATTCATGGTAAACAAAGTTAGCTTGAAAATCAACGGTGCTTTTTTTTTGTAACCTTCGTTTGTATTTACATATAGCAGAAGGTGTATAAACATTTGCAATATCACATTTCATAAGGAGATATGACAGGCAGCAGGAGTGAGGCATGAAAATAAAAATAAACAGTCATTCATACTCCAACAGATGTCCTTTTCAGTGGAAAATAATAATAATAATAATAATAATAATAATAATAATAATAATGTGTGTTTTACTATCACAGAACAAAAAAATAATAATACTACATTCAGTTAATAAAGATGAAGGGGTCAGAACATTAGAGCTTTCTGCACCACACTTGACGTTTAGGAACTGCATCTACCTCTGAAATTCATATCCAGACCACCCTGACACACAAAGAGAGACGCACAGATGATGGCTAGGTCATCTATAAAATATTCTCATAAAAATATATTTATACATTATATTAATTTTGACCAATGTACAAAAAACAACAATGGAACACTGAGGGGGTGACACGCTGATATCAGTTTATCTACAGTGTTCATAATACGACTTTGACTGAGGTGACATGCAAACACTGCTCCTACGTTCCACAAAGCGCTCGGTTCCATTTCCAATGCCTCCACAACACTCTCTAAGGGGAACTCCAAACTCTAAATCATTAAATCACTCATTTGTAATCAAAGTCATTCAGAGTGGTCTGAGATGAAATACTGTCACTATTAGACACTGTCAAAGTCAGAACTGTTCACAGTAATGGTGGTAGGAACCACAGAAAGTTATTATGTGAAATGTTCAGGAATATGCTGGCTTAATACTTATCACTATTTAACCATCATCAGCTTTACCATCTCATAAAACTCTGAAGACACGTGTAGATTAGTCAATTAGTTTAGATTAGTTAATTACTCAAACTACATTTGAGTAGACCCCTGGTTCCTTTCACCCGAGTCCCTCAGTTTCTCTACAGCGGACCATTGCACATCAAGCCACTCTGAATGACTTTTGAAAGACTTTTGGAATTAACCTTCAATAAGTCAAATGCACTGAAGTCTTTGTACTATGTGCTGCCAACAATACAGCCCCTTATAATCCTTCATACTATGTGCTGCCACCAATACAGCTCCCAACAATCCTTGGAACCATGTTCTGATACCTGTATCTGTCCAACAAGTTTATACTGACCATAAACCACTTCACATCTGAGCAGACTGAGAATTTAACGTCCACCAAACCAGACATAACATGCATGTTCGGATTGTTATAAGTTGTTATGGATTCTTAAAGCTAGACAGAGGCAGAATTCATAAGTGTTAATTCATTGTGTTAAACATGTATAGCATTGGGTTTAATGCAGCCGTATGATTATTGTGCCAGAGACATGGGAAGGCATTTTGAAATAGCAGGGGGTTACGTTTAAAGCAGCATACGACTATTACTAAATGCTATGTCATTTTTTTAAAACATAAAACAGATTTTAAGAAATATTCCAATTGTTGTAATATCTAGCCATGTCACCAATACAGCATGTTAGCTTACATTAGTCACTTACGCTATAGTGAGTTAACTTAAGCTAATGCACTGTACTGGCAATACAGGTCAATCACAGTTGCAGGAAGCTGTAATGCTGTATTGATGACTATGACTTGTTGCATCAGTGACTTAGCTCACGTAAGCAAATGTGCTGTATTGGCAATGCAGGTCAATCACAGTTGCAGGAAGCTGCAATGCTGTATTGATGACTATAACTTATAACCTAGCTAGCCTAAGCCAATGTGCTGTATTGGCAAAACAGCAAAGTCGCAGATACACAAGTGGTCTAAGGGTTATCCAAGTCAGTGATACAGCTAGTTTGTTAGCATAGAGACTCTATCTATTGCCCAATATAATCAAACTTGAAATAAATGAAAGTGCTTTACTCGCCCAAATGAGAGACATACATGTACATTAATGCTTAATACTTCGAGTGCCCTCTGCCGGCACCCTTAATGAGACGGAAACAGTGCTTTTTGTTCCTGCAGGATTATATTTGCAGAATTACAATACTGTTAGAGAAAATGTAACACTGTTTTCAGATGTGATGTTTTTTTTTTAAATTGCTTATTATTATTTTTTGATTGGCCAAGAGCAAGAGAGGAAATATGCGATACACAGAATTGGCTGAAATTAGGGGACGGACAATTAAGTCATTGATACAGCAAGCTGGCTGAGTCACCAATACAGCCAAATCGCTAATTGGTAGCTTAGGGTAGCTAATACAAAAGTACTTATAGCAATGTCTGCTCATTCTGCGGCCATCTGTAGACCAGCCATACAAGACCAGACTCCTGTATCTCTGAATGGGGAGAGAGCAAAATACTTGAAACTCAATAATGTACAAAAAAGCATGATTTTTCGACTTGTGCGGATTCCCACATCAAGATCTAGTGCCATAATACCATCAACCCTTCTCCACTCATGGCACAAATAGCAAGCTGATGGGCTCCTTTTTTTTTTGGAATGGCATGACTTTCTCTATTAACGGACAGCGTGTTGAGCATTACAAGCATTCCCATTCATATTTCTACCAGTGATTGTAGAGCTGCTGCATCAGTCTCAGTCTCAGCACCTGCTCTTCCCACGTCCCTGTGATAAGCAGGAAACCTGGCTGATAGTGAGTTTTCTATTACTTCAATACGAATAAGATGGAACAGTATTTTAAAATAAGCTTTAGCCTTGACTCCTCTACTCAGTTACAGCAATGATAAAAAAAAACGTCCTACAAAAGTCAACTTAATGCAAACAATTAACAAAAACGGTGACGTGACGGTGTAATCAGAAACAAACAAGTACAAGTGTACCTGCAGAATAAACCCAAACTACAGACAACACTCTTTCATTCATCATCAGGTACCAAATCTGCTGTGGTAGCAGCAATGGTTTTAATATAGGTGGTAAATGCAACGCATATACTGACATTATACTTTGCCCTTTATGTAAGAGTCCAGCAATGCTAAACAAAAGGCTTGATTAAGCATGTAAATGAGAATGGTTAGTTACCTCTCAGGCAGAAGGCTCACCGGCTGTATCCTGAAGGCACCTCGGATTGAGCCTTTTAACATATAAACATAATCCTTCTTTCTTCAGGTCACTAAAATGTTCCACAGTCATCAGCCAATGCAGGTTAACTACTGTTTAGATTATCCTGGAGCCTTGTAATAATACAATCCTTCTGCAAAAAGCAAACATGTAAGAGCGAGAGGTGTTTGGCAATGGATACGCACATTAACTAATAAGTCTGCAAGCTTATACAAAAAAATTACATTGTTGTATGAACTCAGTGAACTTAATTACGCCACACATTCTCATTCATGTTCAGCAGACGGATTTTGTTGCCTCACCATAAAGTCAAATTGCAATAATATTGATAGATTTTCATATATTTTCAGCTTTTAAGTAAATCTGGTTCATTTTTTTATGAGTGCAAAAGAAAGAAAGCAGCACTGAAGTTGGACCTAACGTTGTATTTCAAGAAGTTCTCATAGTGCATGCCTCAGTGACCCTCCGAAATGCTGATACAATCCGACGTCATTGCTAAATCTCTGTCTCGTATATTCTGTAAAGGAAAGAAAAAGATTCATATAGAGTAGCATTTACAGTTTGCTTTGAAAAGATCAAAAGACTGACAAAAGCAATATAGTCAAACATGAAACTGAACAAAAAAATATAGAAAACTGAAAATAAACTGGTAAGTATGAAGGTCTCCAATTCAAAGACAGTAAAAAAAGAAGAAAGAATAAATGCATTTGTTCACACATGATTCAGCGAGTAAATATGTAAAGAACTCCCAACCACGATAGAAAGTGTTGATGAGCTATTCAGTATGTACAGTCTGATTCATTTCTCAGCTTCCAACGCAAAACTGCCGCCGACTCGTTCTGATCGAGTCTGAAGGAGTCCGTACATTCTGACTGCAGTCGTGTTAGATGAACCATTCCTTCTTGCTCTCGTCGATGGTCTCTGTAAAGTTGGGGTCGGTCCCGATGATGGCCGTGTCAGCCGATTCGGAGGACTCTCCACCTTTGGCCTCGTTGGTGTGGTAGGTGCCTTTGTGGCGGAACATGTAGCGGATCAGGAACACCAAGGTGCACAGGATGGTGAAGATTACCACAGCAATAATGCCTGGAAACAAGAAGGACAGATCAGTTTAAATTGATCACCGTTCTGTTTGTCTTTTTTAAACAGGAATTCCACCGATTTTTAAACATTTCTGCATAATCAAATGGTTAAGATGTGCGCTAAGTAATTCAGAGTGGTTTAGTTTGAAATGCTCCATTCTAGACAAACTAACCAAGTCAGAATTGATGTCTGAATGGTTTATAGTCTCCAAAAGGGTTTTACCACAGGATTTTGACCTCCAACATGTTTAAAAAATATATTTTCATGGTGCAGAGGTACATGTAAGGTGTTAGTCCACTACTTCATTGTTATCAATATTACATGTAAGAACTCCCTACACATGTGTAGTTTCACTGGTGGTTTTGGATAGTAAATAAAATGGGTATATTTGTGTTTGAGACATCAGGACTCCTGGTTCCTATCAACACCACTGTAAAGAAATCAGTCAGTAAGCTTCTCTAGAATTAACCTCTTTACATAAAACTGCTCTGTGTGACTTTATTTATAGCTCAACTTTTGATTTGTTCACATCTCAAAGACTGAACTATGTATAGTTTTGAAACTGTGTTTTTTTCCCTGTAACTGATTAAAACTTGCCCTCAAAGTAGCATGCATGTCCATGCTGGTCAGTAATACGGACTGGCATGTTGAATTCTGAGTGCTACCATGTTTCTTATCACTGCTTAAAAGAAGCTCCATCAGAGAATTTCTACTGAGAACAGCTGAGTGCCATTATGTCATTCAGGTTTGCCAAGAACAAGAGGGCAATCCTGAACAAGTCCAAAATGAATGGGTTCCTATAGAGTTTTCATGCAAAATCAAAGTTAGTAAATGCTAAATGGTTTAATTTGCCCATTTCCTCCTGTAAAATAAACCTGTGTACACACAGAAAAAAAAACTTTATCAAGTTCAAATCATAATATCTCCTATTCTACTGGCAAATGGAATGAATTGAATGTTTAGAATTTGCACTTCCCGCACAGTTTCACCACTGTTATCAATGAACAATGAGAAGTTATTAATATCAAATTACAACATGTTTTTTTATACAACAATAACTGGCCAGTATTAATGTTAAACTTTGCTGTTCTCCATGAAAGTAGGAAAAAACCCCAAACAACAGTAACGGCTCAGTTCTTCCCACCTCCAATTATTGCTGAGTTCCTGTTGACCCCATCTGGTATGACTCGCTCCTCATTGAAAGGGAAATCAGCACCTAGAAGAAGCAGTATTGCAGGTTATCATCTCATCAAACCACTTTAAACTGAGTCTTGGCACAGAACCATAATATCACTGTGCCAAAACTGAAAACAATCAACTGATAAAATAGAGATAATAGTATCTTTGAATTTGTTCCACCTGAATGCTACACAACAGTGATGTCTGACTAGTGAACAAATTAATTCTGTTCAATCGGTTCTTTTCAACTGGTTTAACTGATTGAAAATCGGATCTACAAAGCAATTACATAATGTTTACGTCCACATTATACACTGAAAAGTTCCAATAAAACTCAAATAAAGCTCATAGAATCCTAAGATTAAAGCAACACAGTAACATATTATAAGACATTTCTTTGAGCTGGTTAACTTTCGATTAAGTGGACAATTCCAAAGAATCAGTTTGGTGCACAGATTGTTCAAACAACATATACAGTGATGTTTTTTATTTTTATTTCACAATTATCTTCAATGCTAGAAAAGTAGAATTAATAAGATTTGATTAGATTAATAAAAGTCATGGAATGCGACTAAATTAATACTAATGCACCCAAAAAACTGAGGGCAGAAAACCAAATGACTGGAAAACAACCAATTTCTACACCCACCGTCCACTTTATTACAAACACATAACCTGTACTTCTACTCACTGGCCACTTTATTAGAAACACCTACCTTATACTTCCACTAACTGGCCTTTTTACCATAAACACTTCACCTTGTATGACTCCTTACTGGCCAGTTTATTAGAAACACCTACCTTGTACCTCCACTCACTGGCCACTTTATTAGAAACACTTACCCTGTACCTCCACTCGCTGACCGCTTTATTAGAAACACCAACCTTATACTTTTACTCACAGGGCACTGAATTAAAAACATCTACCTTATATTTCCACTAACTGGCCACTTAATTAGAAACACCCACCTTGTATGTTCAATTACTGGCCATTTTATTAGAAACAACTACCTTGTACTTCCATTTTCTCGCCATTTTATCAGCCGTCCTCTATCCTTTTCATTATTGGTCAGTTTCTGACCAAAGAGCTGGTGTTGACCAGACATTGTGATAAACACTTGACTTGACCTGTGTGGGCGCTGGGCCATTCTCAGCACAAAACTAAGTGTTCTTTTTTTCCATCTTTATTGTTTACTGTAACCTTCACAGGGTGCAATGAAAGATTGCTGTGGATCATAAGGCTGAGGAAAACGTCAGTGTTTATTAGAGGTCAGGGTGACCCATAGACTCCATTACTTTTTGTTTACCAGCTCAGTTTAATGCTGGTTTTGATATATAAGTTGCACTTTTCAGAGACATCTGAGACTAATACTAATATAGCAATGCAGGCAGTAAAAAGACCTACTCTTCTCTAAAGCACCTCAGTGGGACCTTTCTCTTGGCTGGAGTTCCCGCTTAACTGTGGACTTCAAAAAAGCAGCCGAAATCGACTGGAGCTTATATTGGAGATGGGCTGCTTACAAAACTCCAGGGAAAAACTTCAATACAGGCATTTTTGGGGGAGAGCTATGGATATGTTAGGCAGAAATTAATTCCTCACGCAATCTTCAGGGAAAGCTACTGCTCTGAAGAAGAAAAAAACATGGCTGAATGAGTCTGGATGTATTCCAGCTGTGAGAAAGCAGAAATCCAGAGTCAGCTGGTTTAAATGCCGCCTTAGAGCTTTAGAATGAGCTGACATTCTACATGCTGATTCAGGCAATCCTCAATAGCAAAATTATTCCCTCTATGCCAGTTATTCACTGCTGCTACACTTTAAATGTCAAAAATAGCCTTATCACCATTACATTATTATTCTAAACCAAGGAGGAACAGCTGGTCTTGCAAAGTCATCAACACACATTCAACCTGATGTCTCAAATGTGTTTATAATGAATTGTCTGAAACCCTTTTTCCAACTTATCAATCAAATGAGCCAACCCAACACAGAAAGTCTATTAGAACTGCATTCATTTCCCAGGGCAAGTTGTGTAATGTCATTTGTCAATTGGCTGTTTAAGATAAAGTATCTGGGCAATTTCTTCCAGTCCTGCAGATTGAAAGCTTCTGGCATGGACCTATATGTCAGTGTTACATTCAATGCATTCAATAACAATAACTACACTTCACACGACTGTGTCTATTAGCTATTTTGATAGTGTTTGTTGGACTGAAATAGGACTATTATTACTGAGTACTACTGTCAAACAAACCAAACAAACCATAGATTCACACTGCAATAAAATCATGCCACAGTTGTCAGGCTGAAGGAACTAGATTCATACTGGATTAATATTCCTATTTGTTACTGTCAGGCCATCATTTTATATTAGAATTACTACTGTCAGATCATATGTACACTTACCCTGCAGATTCATACTGGATTAAAATTACTCTTAAAATCACAATTATTACTCAGACCAAAAAGCTGCAAATTCATACAGGACAATAATCACAAGATAATTATTACTGTCTGACTGAAAACTACACGCACTGTTGATTCATACTGGATTAAAGTGAATCCATAATTATTATTAGACTATAAAAACTACACACGCCAGAAATATACTCCACAATTATTACTGTCAAACTGTAAACAACGCACACAGCAGATTCATCCATAGTAAGGTTTTAAGCTCATCAGTGGTTCTCTTTATTATAAAGTGTCAAGGTAATTAGTAATTTATGCCCCTACCTCCGTCCAGGTGCCAGGGGTCAGTTGCGGCAGACATTGGTGGAATGGTCAGTGGTGATGCTCCACAGTTGGACTCCACCAGTTTGCCCTGGTGTGAGACTGGTGCTGGAACCCGTGTCCTGAGGGCGGCTTTCAGTGGAGCGATGGAGTTAAACTGCACTCTGGACAGACAGCCTACAAACCCTGGAGTGTTGTACTTCTCAATCAGCACAGGGTCAATGTGACCAGTCTCTGCAGGGGGGAGAGAAAAGGTGCATACAACAAATCAGACCTTATGGTCTTTTGAATAGTAGAGTTTTGCCTTACAGTCCAATAGATTTAAAAACAACCATGTTTTAATAACAGTGATAAGAGGATAGTGTCACTATACTGGTTAGATATCACAGCTTATTTTTATTAACCATGTATTTTTACTTATGTCTTGTTTTTGTTGGTAAAACATGTGTTTTACAGTGTGTGCATCTGCCGTGGCTGATATTTAAGGGCATACAATTTTAAACAGAAATAAAAAATAAATGAAAAATGAGAATGAAAAAAAGGAGCAATTCTGACTTCATGTTTTCCTGAAATAAAGAGTTTGATATAGTGTATAAATATTGTTCAACATTTCAAAACATGCCTACAACACATACATAAAACACAGTCCATATTCAGGAGTCTAAATGTTAACAGACCTATCAGGACTGTTGGAACTCTTGAACACACACACACATAATGAACACACACAATGTCAATACTCAGTACTCATGTGATCCTCCATAGGCCACAAACTACTCAACTCATTCATATCAGAGCCGTACACAGTATATTAATATATATTATTTATTGCAACTCACATCTCAATTTTTTAGTGCTGCTAATTTATGTGCAATAATCTCATTATTTATTATAATCAAGCACTTTACCACTTTCCAGTGTTAAGTTTACAGCTACAGTGTTATGTTTACATTATATGTTACAGTGTGCAATAATATTATCACTTGGAAACATAGCAATATTTTTCTACACAAAGTGCAATATTTCTGTAAGTGCAAGTATAATTTCGTATAATTTTGTATTTGTTACTTCCCCCCTTCTATATTTATGCTTATGTCTCGTCTGCACTGTGTTACTAGTATGTCTCGTGTGTTTGCACTATGTTTACATTTGCACATCGGAGTTTGGAGAAACGCAATCTCATTCAGCTATGCACTCCTGCTGTAAAGTCTGAATGACAATAAAGTTCACTTTGACTTTGAAAATCAGGTTGTTTGAATTACAGAGTAATAATAGCGTGTAATACCTCCAAGAGCACAAATAACAGCTGATTCTATTTGGCATGGACAGGACAAGTTTCTGGATGTAGGCCACATCAATGTTCAGCCACTCTTGCATCAAAGAATTGCGCAGTTGGACCAGATTTGGTGGATGCCTTTGCTGGCACAATTCCTGCAGACTGGGAATTTGGCCACTGCTGGTAGACCCATATGACCGTACGCTTCCATAGACCTGCAGATTCATCTACTTCCTTCACACTATGGTCTTTGGCATGCCCAAATGCAATCACTCCTTTTAGCCGATCATTAACATCTGCTTTGCAAGCCATTTTTCACACATCTAAGGGGTGTGAATCCCATCACGCACCCTACTGCTATTTATAGCCCCATCATCCTTGTACAGCGACATCAGCTGGAGCCTGAAGTTACTACCACCTTAAACACGCAATGTGACTAATCTTTTGTCCAGTAACCTTTTATCAGTGTTAAAGGCACAGTAACAAACATAAAACTGTTTAAGAATATAAAGAATATAGAGAGGTTGGAATGAATTGGTAAATTATGATGAATTTTTAACATTGTTCTGGTACATAAACCCTCAAAATGTCATAATGGGACCTGTAAGTTATGGAAAGACAAACTGAATATAACATTTTTTATTTAAGCTTACGCCCAACTTGCAAACACCACCATGCATATTCCATTTCAATTATTAATAGAAATTTTAATAATCTTCTGCAAACTAATATTGGCAGTATAATACAGAATGACATTACCTTATTAGGCTGCAGAATTCATAGTAGTTGGTGCAGGATTTTGGTTGGGGAAAAAATACTAATGTAATATAATTAAGATATTGATTGGATGTCTATTATTGTCCTCACGTATCAAATTTGCAGAGCAAGGAATCATAAAAAAGCTAATCCAGAGAATTTTACTAAGTCTCTCTGTGCAATATTGCCTCTCTCGTTCTCTCCCTTTCATTTTCTCTCTCTCTACTTTCACTGTACATTCCCTGAATGCAGACAGAGGAACAGTTCCCTTGCTTGTTCTTATCCCTGAAAGATTCAAACAGTGAATCCCTGTGAAAAAAGAGAGCTGCAGATGAAGAGTAACTTTTGCGGCTGTTGTTTCTTCATTTGATTTCAAATGAACTTCTGCAGCCTGTTTGAGATCATTACTGTATTATTCTTGGGCATAGTCAAGTCCCCCTGGCTCCTCCTAGTTTGTTCAAAGGCCTAGCCAATCATGAGGCCATGGCCAATGAAATCATTAAGCTCTCTGCCAGGCTCCGCCATTGCCTCAAGCCTTAAATTCATTATCAGCGTACCAGTGCTTGAAATTGAAGCTCCAGCAAGAGACGTCAAGAGACCTAACTGTGAAATGTTTGAAAGTGAGTATATATCCTTCAGAGTATGTAGCTTTCTACCCATCTAAGGCCACCACAAATGTAAAAACATCTTCATCACTCTTCTGCAGATTTGGTACAATGCTCTTTTACGAGAGAGCCTGAAACTGGCCTTTCTCCTCCTGGCCTTTGTGAAAATGTAATCGCAAATGTCGCAAACATTAATTCAGAACACCGAGTCATCAAAGGTAAGACAAACATGTCATGTCTGACATTGTCAAGTCCATGGCAAATGGACACACTGTACCCTTTACCGTAGGATGATTTATGGTTTACAAGTTTGCAGTGTTTTCCCTCATTTTGTATATCTTAGCTGTCTGGTTAATTTTTACATTGTGTCGTTGGTGAGCATGCTTCTATCAATGACATTTCACATAACTCAGTACCCCACCACCCAAAGTCTAAGAATGTCCTTATAAAGTTCAATAAAACTAAAATGGATAAACAATAGTCTTAACTGTGCGAAGTTTATATGCCACCTACATAGTAATGTGTAAAAAGTGCCTTAACTTTTGCACAGGCTGCTTTATGTTGTATGCATGTTAAATTCAGCACATAAACTGTAACTGTACATTAAAATATGCAGAAGTGTGTTCTGTGTATAGAATGTGCTAGCATGTCGTTTGACCATAGGAGCCTAAACCTTTGCATGCGTCACAGCAAGTATCAAAAACCTGATACAAAACTACTACAAATTGCAAATCCAGAGACTCAGAAATGACACATTTCTACATGTAGCTGCATCTGATCACATCTAAAGCATATTCATTAAGGCTAGTGCTGAACAACATAATGAGAAATTGATTACTGCATACTGTGAATGCGATTTGCCCTGCAACAGACTGAAACACATTGATGAGACAATTTCATAAACATGGTTAAATGAACCTTTTAATAGAATACCTCAATTCCTCAAATTACCGTAGAAACTTATCTAGAACTGTGCACTGTAAACAAACATTGAGTGACTTCTTTGAGGGTTGAGCCTTGGTGATACTAGCTTCTTATTCGGCAGTTTCTAATTCCAATTTTCCATTCCACCTTAAATGGAGCACTGTTTAGTGTGAAGAAGTACTAATTTTCATGAGTCTACCAATACTTTGCTCTGGCTGGGACACCAGTTTAGCAAGCTATCTCCTTACTTAGAACTACCAGGCAAATGAACACAGGTATTAACTTCAGAATTAATTTAACTACTAGTAATAAATAGTACAAATTTAAATTTTACTCTTTGATGAGTGAACATATACCCTAATTTAGTCAAATAATATTTTTATTCATTATATGTTTTTGTAATGCCATTCTGTAGTTTTTTTCCATTGAAATTATGCATTTGTCCTTGCAGTATTTTATGTCTTATTACAGGCAGTATATCATCTTATTACAGGCCATAAAGGACCACTGCATCTATTTACTGACTCAACAACAGTCAACTCCAAAACAGATTTCGCAACAGCAGACTCTTAAATCTGCCTCTGTGTGCATCATACATTTGCCCTGTATAATGTGATTCCTTTCATAGTTCTGCAACACGCAGTTTGAATTTCAGTATTTGCTTAACGATTCCACCGACCGGGAACGATTCGAGTTCAATATAAATCCATCCTGGAACTGACGGCCTGGCGCTTTTTCCCTCCATCTCAAGTAATCACGTCTATCAGGCTGGGAATGAATACACTGCGTGACCTGATAGCCAAGCACTTAGTTCCAGGAAATATACAGCATGTCTGAACCACACTGCAGCACGCAGGCCATCTTTTAGCACGGTATCGGGTTTGGCGGCCTGCATTGACTCAACAGTGGATTAGAGTCATCGGGTTATTCTTCATATATTGATCGAATGGTTCGCAGTGCAGTGATTAAAGTCCAGTTTATGACCTTCAGATGTCTGACCGTGGCCTGAATGTATATAGTTTACAGCTACATTCTTCATTCAGCCTGAACAAAGTTTCCTCCTAATTTGTCACCATCATTCCAAAGCTTGGAATGACTGTTCCAAATAATATACGATCAATATTGTTGCACTTTGTTACATAAATGAATAGTTATTCTGATGCTGCCTATGCAAAAACTTGCCAACTCCACGCACAAAGGACCTGGATGCCCTGCCCAGGCCCTTCTTGCTGTAAGGTGACAGCGGCACTGCGCCACTGTGCCACCCAACATGACGACTTGAAGTGAAATAATTATCTAATAAAATATCTAATCTACACTCATCATCAAACAATAGTTGCACTCAGAAGGAATCAACCGACAGGAACGAAACTTCATGGGTAGGTCTGACTTGAGACATGCAAATGATTGAATGAAGTTTCACGCTCAGCCGTGCTTGTGACATAAGCAAGGACGTCCCTGTGAGTCATCCTGTAGTGCCAGCACCATTGGCAGACGGCTGCACGACGCAGGACTTCATGCATGCAGACCGTTGCGACAACTGCCCTTAACACCACGCCAACATCACCAAAGACTGCAATGGTGTCTTGCCAGACTGTCATGGAGTGTCTCAGAATGGCAGTGGGTCATCTTCAGTGACGAGTCCCACTTTTGTCTTGGTGGAGACGACCAACGAATCTGTGCGTGGAGGCACTGTGGTCAACACCAAGATGAACGATTTGTTGTCATGCATCACACATCCAGAAGGCCTGGTGTCACTCCACCTCTGCCCCTACCGTGTAGTTCAGTCTAAATTTATCATCATATATTGTTCCTGGTAACCTTTATCTTCCTTCCCAATAGCATTACAATCCTTCCGGGTGCAACTTTTATGTTTGACCATAAGTGTAATCTAATCTAATCTGTCTCTCAAACACAAGGCAGGTTTATAGGCAGCAAACATCATAGGCAGCAAACTTCCAGACTTGCAGGACATCTACCAGTCCCGCTGCCTGAGGAAAATCCAAAAGATCCGGTTGGACTGTAGCCACCCAGCACACAGCCTGTTCACCTTACTGCCATCAGGCAGGAGGTACCGCAGCATCCAGGCCAGAACAAACTGGCTAATGAACAGTTTTTACCCACAGGCCATCAGGTTTCACCAATACCACTGCACTCTGACACTTGATTATTATTATTATTAATATATTACCGCTATGAATATATATATATATATATATATAAGATATGTCTCCGCTCTCTCTCAGACTATCCTGGTCTAATAATGTATACATCAGAGAATTTCTACAGACCCCTCCTGTCTTTGTATATTCTGTGTTTTGTGTGTATTTTGTGTATTTTGTATTTATTTAATATATCTCTTTTATATCTCTTTATGTAATATGTTTAGTTAGTATGTATATAATGTTGCCCTGCTGTAGAGTATCAACCTGAGCCTCACCACAAGCATTTCAATGCATAAATGTCCTGACATGTTGTGCAAATGACAAATAAACCTGAAACTTGAACTTGAGGTGAAAACCTTTGCTTGTCTGCTTCATAATATTTCAGTGCTAAATAAAGAAGTACTTATTGTATAGTTTATTGCTATTCATAAGAACATTAATAATAACTATCATAGTAATGACATATTAATATCAATAATAAGATTAATAATATGATAACATATCAGAAATTGCTTGGTCTAATGTTTAAAGAACATTCATCATACTAAACTAGTAAACGCTCGTCAGCTAGTAATTATTACTTTACTTTTAGAATTGTATTATGTCAGCTATAGTTCATTCCTAACATTGCAGATTAAAATGCAGTCAGTGTTAGCCTGAGGCGATAACAGAGTGAGCTGCAGGCTGTTTCGCCAAGCTGTTCTCGACTCTCCGTCTAGATGCTTTAGTACCAAAATAACCCATATGCAAGGCTGGATAGCACTGGTAGCTGATTTTTCCCTCTGCATTAAACTACAATGGCTCCATACACTGTACAGCTGTCTTTAAGCCAGGTTCCTTCAGCTTTAATTGAAGTGAAGCAATGTTGCTGATGTTCTCCTGAACTGCACGTTCAATCTCAGCTTTCCACCCCCAACCTGCCAGACAAAACACTTTCATTTTATTCCGGAGGATGGCTCTGAATATCAATGCCCTTCTCAGGTCTCGCACTGCAGGCTGGTATGGATTCTGCAGGCTGATCTGCTTCTAGATCTTAGAAGGCTATTGTTTCCGTGAATGCTGATACAGCAGCTTATGGTGGGTGGCTCAGTCCAGTAGCGGCGCCAGGTCTGTTGTTTTGGATGGGCACCAGGTCCAGGTCATCCAAAAGCTTTTATGGGCGTGTGCCCAGTGGCCCAAACCACTAGGGGGCCACTGTGGACAATTATGACAAAACCTAAACAGCTGTTTGGACTAATTTATGTAATAATTAAATAAATAAATGTAATATTATACAGGCAAATTGGTTTGTGTTACAACCAAACACGCTCCACCTCTTTTTTTTGGGTTTGGGTTATCCCTTCATCTTCTATCTGCCAAGCTTTCGGGTTGTTTAGCAGTTAGTTAATGTTCATTTCTATTAATGTACATTGAATGTTTCAGCTCCAGAAAGTCAAAAAAATCTGCTGGGGGATCTGTAAAAGCAAGATTAATACTTTGACAAAGTACAGCATGGTCATTTCTAAAGTCAAAGAGTTTAAACTCTTAAACATAAACAAATCTTCCAGACCCTCCCCATCTCAGTGTACTTTAGTAAGGTTGCAATAAACATGGTTTGCACAGTGCTGTGTTTTATATGCTGCCATTGTTGCATTGTGCTGCACAAGTCTAACGTAACCTTCTGTGATACTGTAAAAAACTCACTGACCACCCAACAAAATGTAGCCAGCTGGCAGCCCACCCAATCAGTTTTACCCAGGGACTGATGACTTGATGACCCAGGGATGACTAGCATGTCAAATTTATAGAATTTGCAGCTGGAATTGGCCATTTCAATCAATATCCTAACTATAAGGCTTCTGTTAAATGTCAACCGCAGAATATATATACAACCCTGCTTTTATATTGCTACTGTAGTATGCTCATGATTCCTTTATTGCATGTATGGCGTTGGATGCCACATTCAGAGTTGGCTTGTTAGGAGTTATTTATGTACTTTCACATGGTCAACTTGAAAGCGTCATGTTCCTTGAAAGCGTCATGTTCCTTTCAGTCTACATGCAGGGCTGACGGCCTTGATGGAGTTTTGATTGTTTTACAATTCTATGGCAAGGTTTTGTTCTACTCCATGATTAAAAAGCCTAGCAAACATCTCATAGTTAAGGTCATTATTAGAGGTGGACTATACTATCCTATGAATCCTGCATTCATAATGCTTCATAATAACATAAATATGGCATTATATGTTATACATACAACCCAATAATAGCTGGTATAAGCTAGTACAACTGAAGAGTAAAAGTAAAAGAAGAGTAAACTTAAAAGTAGTTCTTGTATAATTGATTGTAAGAAGTTCTAGTAGAAATAAGTTAAATAATCTTACAATATTCTACAACAATCTCAAAATGAGATATATTATACATATCAACTAGATTTAGATGATTTCACATGGTTTTGCAGAGTAGACAATGAGTCACTTTAAAGCCCAGAGCATCAAGTGACTTAAAAATGTGCATCCAGGAGGTCCATAGTGAACCACAGATATTTAGAAAAGGTTCTGTTAAATGTTGTTTAATTATTTTTCATTCATATTATATTTAGCAGTTACAGTTAAACTATCCTGAAATCATATAAAGCTGATATTACAGTGAAGCATAGCATACAGAAAAAAGTAAGCAGTGGAGGATGGAGGACTGCGGATCTTGAACTGATCTGACTTCATCATGAGTCACCACAGTATGGGTAAACAAACACTAGTTTTCTGTGACAGCAAGCTAGACCAACCTTAACGCCTGCTATTCTCATTCCAGCTTTATGTTAAGAGTTGTCATTAGGTTTGGCGATATGATGATTGCATTGCAATGAACTCTGACCAACAGTGATCAATTTGTTTCATTCATCAACTGCACACAGACAAATCTCATGATTGGAGTAAGTTGCAAGAGAATCCAAAAAGAATTCAGTCAAAACTTGATGAAGGACGTGTAGAATGTAGGTACGTTTATATCTTCATCAGTATAGTGCTGATTTTGCATTTGCAACTGAAACTTTGTCTAGCATTTGTAATGCAAGGAAACTGCGTTAGATCATAACGATTTCTCAGGTGCCTACAGGGAATTATTCCACATCGCAATAAAGACAAATTCTAAAATGCAGCTTTCTAAACAACAAAATTAGGCCTACTGAGTATGCTATTTTATAACTATATCCTGATTGTTGGAAATCACATATCTCCAAACATGGCAATTTTACAGGGGATGGAAAAACGTTTCTAACCATTAAAGTCCATGTAATGAGATTTTTATGTTGGTCCATTCATCATGAAATTTTAACCCATTTTAAAGGAGAGCAAATGTTTTCAAATCAGGTAAAGAATACAAATAGTATGCTAATTCTATATATGAACAATGATATCATCTGCAGAGATATGCTAAGGAGAAATGAATACCACTCAGTCATATGTGGCATGATTGGAAAATGAACTCAGAAAATTGCATTCGAGTGTCTCTGTTTGTTCTTCATCTGTAGGAGAGTGCTGGTGTTTTTGGCTGAGCTGAGAACAGTAAGACAGTGCTTAATTAGATTCAAGGTCAGAAGCAGCCCGGAGCCGACCTGCCATACGTTTCCCAAACAGCTCCTCACTGAGGAACAGCCTGCAGTAACTCTGCTGCACAACACAACCAAGTGTGTGTGTGTCTGTGTGTGTGTGTGTGTTGGGGAGGGTAGCAAAGACAAAGGCATCCTTTGCACTTCTGCACTACAAGGGAAAGACACCTCCAGAGGTTTTCTACTGAAACGTACATGGTTCTTTATGAATAGTATCCAGATATCTGAACAACAGCAATGATACTTCATGATCTACTATCTATTAACTCGTGCTACAAATGCCAATGACAGGAATATTTCAACCATTCAAACTGCTATCTTCTGTTAACTCACAGTCTAAGTTCTCGCATAAGACATAACTACTGCAATGTCATCACAGAACCTTAGATTTGTTTCAAATGAGCATTTTAGAACAACCAGAATAATTGCTTATGCTTTATTCTATGTTATTTTGTTTCACTGGGCGTCTTTTGTCATTAGCACAGCCAGGGATAAGAATGAGAATGCTGAGATGAATACTAAAGATTATTCAAATAACCACACCCACGCCTCTCCACTACAGCAACAAGGTACAACAGAACAAAAGCTATTCTACAGGCTGTTCTGCGCCGGCAAGGAGAAAAACATTCTGTCTGAGAGCATTTCCACACAACTGTCTGCCTGAATAGGCCACTTTTAGTACAAATCAAAAAATTTAGCAAGTTATCTTGGCAAGTTAGCATCTTAAACACAGGTAAAACATCATATTTCATGATGGCACTGGTGTAAGGATATTATAAGCATATTCAAATTGACCTTATCAGATAAAATGATCTCAGTGTACTGGCAAACGTGTTCATTTCCTTTCATTATTAGTTATCTGCCAGTGCAATGGAGTCATTTTACATGATTTTAAAAAGGTACAAATGTCCTGAAATTAGTTGAAATCATATAATGTTCTTACTTACAAAAATTGCTTACATTTACAATGCTTACCAAGATAATATATTTTAGCAGCACTACTTTGCAGGCGTCTGTTAAAACAACATTACTTGGCTGCGACTCTCCTGTATGTGACTGTAACACTAAAAAATTTTGAATTCCATCTAACAAAAACGAATTCAGGGACACTGCAGACAAAAACAACAAAGAAAAAAAGTTTACAGCCTTCAACTGAATGTGCTAATCACCATCACTCACACAGTCAAGCCTATTATCAATTGTAACTGCAGCATATTGGCTTTCAGATTAACTATATTATGCAGCTCAAGACCAACACAGCTCTCATTAGCAGCTTCCAGGCACAGACACTGATGACAAAGCGGCAGAAACTGCTGTGCTAGTGGAACTGCACTTTGAAGCCAAGTATTAATGCAGCCGTTTGGTCCATCGGCCACGTCCGCCTGATAAGGGTCGATCAATTATTTAGTGGCATTTGGATAAACACTGTCATGAAGGCAGTATTGCAGAGGAGGGACGAGCGATACAGGGGGTGAAAAAGCAGATAGGGGCTTTCCTTTTAATGGAGGTGCAGCAAAGGGGGCAGGATGGAGACGGTTGCCATGGTAACAAATGGAAGCTTATGCAGTCGCAAAGGGCAAACGGAGGTGCCGGAGCAAAACACCAGAGAAATGCGGCACGGCTATCACCTCAAATCACCCAAACATCATGCTCCCACACCCCCGTCCATCCAGGCAACACTCATCTGCTATCACTTCTTCGGCTGCGTTTTGCGGCGTGGATGTGGGGGAGGGGCTACAGACCCGCTGCTGCTGCATGATGGAGCCACATGTTAATTAATTCCCCATACAGAGTAATGGCAGTGTGCTGAGACAACAGCATAAGAGGACAAATACATCAAAGAAAAGCAACGTGCCTACAATCAGCTCACGAAAGACACAGAGAGAGGGGGAGATGAAAAGGAGCAATGAAGAGAGGATGGGAAATAGATGAGAGACAAATAGATCACAACTGTCCACTCTCTCTCCTTCTCTATGTTCCTGCCTGTCCTTCCTGCAGCCTCGTATTGTAGCCAGGGTGATGATCGCATGGTTGTTTTTACACCAATATCAGGACATAGAGGCATGATAATAATAATGTATCTATCTATCTATCTATCTATCTATCTATCTATCTATCTAGCTAGCTACATACTATTGGATATAGATACCACATACCACATATATGGTACATATTACTACATATAGCTACAATACACATCATCAGAGTACCTCCAGAAGGAGAGGCCAAAAATGTTCTTTACTTTCACTGTAAGTAAATGTAAAATTAAAAATTACAAAAATTGTAATTTGTTTTTTTTGCCAATGGCAATATTCATAGTAGTTATATGTAATAATACGTCCCATACATATCCCATATACATAAATATATATGTGGTATTTATATTTATGTCCTACATGTATTCAACAGATGTAAGTATCTGTATGTAATACCAATTTTCTACGCTTAAGTTCACCTTAACCTCAGAAAGTACATTTTCCTTTTTAATCTTTCAGTTAAATATGTTGTTGTAGGTGCTGTAGGTAGAATTACTCTGGATTCCTCTTAATTAACCACTAATACAGTCATGACAAAAATACAGACGCACATGGATGGCACAGAACAGAGGAGACTGAAAATGAAAAGAAGTGAAGGTGTCAGTGCCCAACAAGAAATGTACCAATGTAACAATCAATATATTATTGATATTATACTATTATTATACTATATTACTGTCCACTATATTACTGTCCACAAATGCAAACATGTTACAATCAATATAGCAATATAAACATGGACATGAATGTAACTACTGATGTAACAATGAACAAAACCATGTTACCATGTGTATAAAGCACATAATTCTCATAAGCAAACAGCACAGAAATGCATGATATGCTGCATTTACATATTAATGACCCATGTAGCTACAGCAATAGCCTCATCACTAGCACTGAATGAGAAAGAAACGTTACCTGAATGCTGGCAGGTTGCAGTGTAAACTCTGTCTCAAGAAACCTCTCTCCCCCCTCTCTATTGCTCTCTCTCTCCCTCTCTCTCTCTCTCTCTGCAGAACCTCCTTCTGTATGCTTCACTCCTCCTCCTAAGCCTGTATGTCTATGTATGTGTGTCTGCAGCTGGGTGGTTTAGCTCAGACTGTTTCCTGATCTCCATCCGCTCCCATTCATAGGCAGCGAAAGGAAAACCCGGAAAACAGCTGCATGGATCTGGAGCCTGCTCCACTCTAGTCCACTGCTGATGTCAGGCAGGAGGCATAATGCAGTGAAAGTCCGACCATGACTAAGACCACACAGAGAAAGCTAAGCCAGGCTAGCAGAACAGCACATGACATCATCTCGCTGGCAGAGCTTTGAGATGAACCAGACAGATCGAATCAAGATATCAAGCCAAACGGCTAAAGGGGATCTGTTTCACGTAATGCAAAAGATACTGCGATATTTCAGTATAATGATCCATATCTGCAGGGGGGCATGGCCATTGGGGCCAAAATAGCATCAAACAACACACTCTACTACAACATATCTATAAAAATCATTATAAAAAAATATAACAGGGCTGCAGTGGTTCATTGGAACAAGGGGATCAGACACAACAGTGCTGCTGGAGTTTTTGAGCACAGATGTTGTCACAGAGCAGCTTTACAGAGAATCTGGGTCCAAGCCCCCAATGAGCAAGCCTGAGGCGGCAGTGGCAAGGAAAAACTCCCTCAGAGTAAGAAACCTCGAGAGGAGCCAAGACTCAAAGGGGGAACCTATTCTCTTCAGGTTGATCCCAGATAGCAAATGATCAGAGCTTACCATTATAAGAACAGAAGAAGTGTTGAGTGTTTTTTGTGAGGCAGGGAAATAAAAGTCAGATTTGCCTGTGATTAAAAAGCAGGATCGTCGGATTAAATAACATGGACGTCGGATGTCGGAAGTGATGCAGATGAGGCCCCCTTGCGGCACAAGACAGGGAGAAGCTTCATGAAACTGGTCAGCAGGAAGGCAGTGGCACCCAGTCGAGGCAGGTGAAGCAACGGCATTAGTGCGTACATGATGGGCAGTAGCTCCACAGCAGAGCACAGAGATTTGGGCAGTAGCTCAGCTCCGGCAAAGAAAAACACACAGACAATTAGCTCTGACAGAAGGACTGACAGCACTATATGGTGTTAGCAGTTAGCAGGGAAACTAATTTCCAAAGGCTCGACTGAACAGGTAGGTTTTAAGCCCAGACTTGAAGATTGGGGCTGTGTCTCACTGTGTCCATTAACTGTCATTCTTTTAGACGCTCCGACCTTTCTGGTCCACCTTGTACATAGCAGTTAAATCAGAGACGATAGCTCATCTGCTACTGCACAGTTTGTGTTGGTCATCCTCTAGTCTTTCATCACTGGTCACAGGATGATGCCCATAGGACGCTGTTAGCTGGATAGTTTTGGTTGGTGGACTTTTCTCAGTCCAGCAGTGACCCTGAGGTGTTTAAAACTCCAGCAGCACTGCTGTGTCTGATCCACTGACACCAGCGCAACACACACTAACACACCACCACCACGTCAGTGTCACTGCAGTGCTGAGAAAAGGTATGCAGGGATGGACGACTGCTGGGGAAATGACAGCACACACCCAGCTAAATGGATGTTTAGACTCTACACATAACACATATACTCTTGATGTATGACAGTATTATATTGTTGCCATATCACCCACCTCTAATATATAGACCAATAGAATTCATTCACAATTGCTTGTTATATCAACCTCCATTGTGCAAGATATGAAAGACGTTGTATCCTCCTGTTAAGTTCCATTTTGTTGGAGGGTATCTAAACTTTTGATTGGTACTGTGTATACATTTCTGTCAGAAAATGAGAAATTCTATTCAGCTAGGTTTGGACACCTCTGCACACTGTTAGCCGTGTGTCAGAGCCAGTGAAAGTATATGGGGGCGTAGGAATGTTGAATATGCTCTCATTACTGCTATATCTGTGCACAGTGTGGGTAAATCTTTTGCTGCACAATTTCTCATCCCCCTGTACCTAACTCATAACTGGTTAGCTTCTGACCACAGAGCTGCAAAGTGGAGCTGCAAGGGTTTTCTAATAAAGCGGCAAGTTTGATATTTCAAAAGTCGCACAAAGTAGTTCAATTATTAACTATTTCCTGGAAACAAAGTCCGCATAACACTGTATCTCAGTCTCTCTAGTGAGATCTTAACGTTTTAAAGTCTCCCCATTGCTCTCTAATTTAATCTCTGGCTCGCTAAAGACCAGGAAGTCTGAAGTACAGTATGTTCCACATTAATATGGATACATGTATAAAAACACTGTAAAAAATCTGAGCAAGAGTAAGTACCGGAAAGCACTTTCACCCAACAGCTCTTTCAGTCTCTACTGATGTCTGAGCTCATTTCTGATAGGTGCCCTTCCATTATTTGTCTATAGTAAAAGCTAATGCTTTAAAGGACAACTGGACATTAAGAGCAGTGTAAGAAAGAAACTGCTGGATCTGCAGTAGTGATGAAAAACAGATGCAGCATCAGCTGAACTACTCCACAAATGTTTCCTTCCTTTTCAGTAATGATATTTAGATCGTCTTTGGTTAAATTCCGCATCAGGAGTGCACATGCATGTGTACTCTCTCTCTCTCTCTCTCTCTCACACACACACACACACACACACACACACACATACACTAGATATGATAAGATTCACAGGACACCATTAGGAACCTCTACAACTCCAGGCTGAGACGTCTGGCATGTTGCATTAGCAAACATGGTGGCTTGACGCCATACTGAGAAACACTACTTCTGTACGTGTAGCTCAATAAATACTGTCCATGTCAGTCTAAATTTATCATCATTTATTGTTCCTGGTAAACTTTATATTCCTTCCCAATAGCATTACAATCCCACACTTCCTTCTGCTGCAACTATTTTTTGATGATGGGTGTAACTATTAGTAGAGGTTTCATTATTTAGAAATGCGACCCATAATAGGCTACCAATAATATCAGATGATGATTCCTTCCCTCTAAGCTGTTTCTCAAACATGCTTTCTCATCTCGTGTCCAGGTGACAATTTGACAAGATGCATGCATCTGCTAAAATGTACACAGGCAGTACGCAGTGGCATGAATCCTCCACAACGGATTTAGCCCTGACTAGCCCCAGTGTTACACCTAGCAAAAAGACTGGTGAGCAAAGTATTGCAGCTTTGTTTTTATACCCTGCTGGCTACCAGCTGTGCTCGCTCTAAGGCAGTAACGGATACCATTGTCTTATTAGTGTTATAGAGAGAGTGTTATAGGTTATAGGTTTTATTTTATCTTATGACAAAGACTTTTTTGCACTAAGAAGGCCTTAGAAGGACATCCCTAACACACACACATACACTCCCAAAATGGTAAAGCATTAAGCTTTTAATGGTCTTAGAAGTAGATCATTAAAAAAAAACATGGTAAAGTAACTTTAATGTGAGGGTAAGCTGGCCAAAAGCCATTTACAGAAAGAAGAGTCAACATTGTTGCACTCAGCACGGACGGCTTCAAACGGTTGGAAAACATTTCAAAGCTAGTTTGTGTTTAATGTAAGACCAAATCTGGACTCTGACCACTCCAAAATGGCCAGTAAAAAACATTATATCTTGGGCTTGGCCCTTTGTTTTACTGCATGGGAGTGTACATACACACATAGGCTGTATCTGAAACCTAATAAATGCTGCCTACGCAGGAAGACACCCAATCATGTCTGTATCACACATTTTGTATAAAATAGTGCCTGCTGAGGTTTCTCTCCGTTCAGTTGTTTCTGAAGATGTGTAGATGTATCCTTCACAGCCTCACCAGCCCATTCTCCTCTGTCAGCACCATTGTGGTTAAGGAAAAAGACACCAGCGCTGACTCAGAGGAGCGAGAGACTGGTTTGTATAGAAATACAATACTTTAGTTATTAGTTATTTCATGCTTCATAAGAGACATTTTCTCTGGGGTAAAAGATGCTAACATTTAATGCTAACAACTAGCAGCATCAAAACACTCCCTTCTAAGGCGCCTACTTACGAGGCAGCACAGACAGCAAGGCATTAAGACAGCTGCCTTTAGTACTGGACAGACACATACACCCACAGACATACACTGCTGCACTAAAAGGCCTCATATCCTTGGACCCTTTGTCCACTACTGACATTTATGTGGGTTTATGTAACAAAAAACATGAATGTATGACATAATTTATTTTTATAAGATTTATATTAAAACAGGTTGTTTCTATTACTGTGCCTCTAAGACTGACGTGTATATGTGAATGTGTTGTCCTGTGTTTTGCTGTTGTATTGTTGGAAGTTATGGTGTTTTAGGTGGTTGTGAGGGTGTTCCAGGTGGTTGCTTTGGTATCTCTGGTGACTGAAGAGGTGTGTTGCTCTGTGGGTGGCAGTATTTGGGTGACTGGCTGACGCAGTGTGCGGTGGACCGCTGACACGTCTAGATATGTGCACTTCAGTATTCGCCCTGTCGCATGCCATTTGCCCTGGGAGGCCACCATGCATTTTATAAAAAGCCACATTAGAAAAGACCATGGCTGGGTATAGAATTGCATACCATGTACTGTATTCTGCATACTAATAATTCAAGTGGATTTACCTACAATGTCGACAGATACAGCAGTAATGAGCATATTCAACATTACTACACCCCCATACACTTTCACTGACTCTGACACAGAGTCAACTAGCAGTGTGTCCATTTACCGTGGGTGGTCACCCTTTATTTTATATAAAGCCACATTAGAAAAGACCATGGCTGTGTTCAGAATAGCATACTGTGTACTGTATTCTGCATACTGCACCAGTATATACTGAATATTGCATGCTACTCTCCATCAGAAGTATACCATACTGTCTCCAGTATACAAAACAAGCCATGTGCTATATTACAGGAAAGGGGCATGACCCAGTTTAAGACCTGCCATTTTCTTCAGCCCTTAATCACTGCTTGTCAACCACTGCTAACCAGTATTCAGCGTGTTGGATATTTACATTTTGGTATATATAGTTTATATATAAAGCAGTGTGTCTTCATACAGGATCCTGAAAAGCCAATACTGTTTTATCTATGTTATGCAGAAAGTTAACTTTAAAATAGGACACCTCAAGACCAGCTGAGAAAGCTGGCATAGTCTTGTTGTTTTTTCAGTGTCTTTAATGTACAGGAAGGTTGAAACCAGAGCTATCAAAAATACCCAGGAGGTTGCATCAGTGGTCACATCGTCCTGAAATGGCCACACTGCACTTTGGGACATCCCTGAATGTAGCTCTGGTTGCATACTGGAATAATTTGCCGAAGCAGAACATCTTCCGGCTATCTTTGGCGTACTGGAGAAATTCATGTTCTTCACATTCTGCACTCTATTTACTACTTTTGGGCAGAGACAGTATGTGAGCAGTATTTACTATTTAGAACACAGGCCTCGTACATCTCACTTTCTCACTCTCTCGGTGGCCCATTCTCCCTAAAGTGCCAGTAGTGCCCCATTGTAAACAATCTTGTCATGAGCCTTTGACTGAGTGAGTGAATTATGAGCCAGGCCCATATGTTACTTTGCACTGTGAAAAAGGCAAGGATACTTCAAGTGTTCAGGCCCTATCAATCATCACTGTCCAAAGAAAAGCATGTATCTCCCTTTCTGTTGATTTTAACTGTGCATCATTTGAACACAGCAACTGCTGTTTACTTTGTGTGAAAATTGCCTGATGAACTGACCAGCAGAAATGGCCCAAAATTGCTTGGAAAAAAGTCTGGTCCCATTGACTTACATTCAAATGAAATCAGGCCTCTCCTGTAAAGTTGCCATTTTGGGAATACTTGCTTTTCTTTGGACAGCGACTAAACACTCTTGCACGGACACTAGTCATTTCCTGCATTTATGAAACAATGGACTAAAGCTAAACTCTCTAAAGCACCATTTACATGCTGACTTGCAGTCCTTTATGATCACACATGCACACAGATGGTGACACAGAATATATATATATATATAAATTTGCCCAGAATGACTCTCCCGCACAAGGCTGGAATGAATCATCCTCCTCTTCACCTCCACATATGGATGATAAGCCTTTGCAGGTATGCACGCTCTAACCACAGTGGAGAGAAGTAAGCCTTATGTAAAAGCTCTCGGGCTATAAATCTGCTCTCACTTCACTCTTTTCGCAGCTGCTGAAAAGGACTTATGGTATTGTACTTTCATTACAGGCTCAGAAATCACCTCGCAGGTTCTATTTGATTGGCTGAGCAGCGCAGAACTGTGTGTGATTTATCATTTAGCAGAAATGCTAGAAATGAGAAACAGAGCGAGAAATGGAAAAAGCAGCATGACGTGATCATGTAAAGGGTAAAGACGTTCCTCATTTCGAATGAGCCTTTGTTGGAGGAAAGTGAAGTTAATGATGCACTGAGCTGTAAGTAAAGAAAGTACTTACGCTGTTCTATAACCTGTAAAATGAACATGCAATCTAGAAGTTAAAGGTACAATAATGAAAAGAAATTATACAGTGTGATAACATAAATTCTAAACAGGGTTATAGACTCTTAAGGTATAGACGCTGTCTTTAGTCTTTTTTCAACATATTGAACCTCATGTTCTAGCAGCTGTGACATAAAGGGTCATATGCCAGTTATCCTTTTATGGTCAAAAAAAGTGTCTGTGTCTGTCTTTTAATCTGCTTCTCTTCGTTAATCACGTGTGCTTTTGTCTTTTTTTAAAATCTAAAAAAATGATCTAACAAAACTGAACAAGAAACACATGAATAGGAATACAGTGACACACTCAACGTATTTGGTCATTAACCTGATTTAAAAATGTACACATGACCTGTTCTGTCCTCACTGGAAATGGGACTCGCTGGCTATCCAGTTAGACAGACAGCGTACAGCAGAGATTAAGTTCAAACTCAAGATCTCCTTTATTCTTTGTTTTGTTTTACTTTCTTGAGTTTTCCTTTCTTTTCTCTCTTTTATTTTTTGTAAAACTGAAAAACATACGACAATACATCAGTTTCTTAATCATCACATATAAGTTGTCTCAACTCCTTCCAAGACTGTTGCATTAGCTTCTACAAATTTATCAACATGAACCGATTATCTCAGAGGTAACAGTGTATAGCTCAGTCTACATTAGCATTCTTGAGAGCTAGCTATATTGCTGAAACATAAACACACTAGCATAAATGCTAACATACTTAGCTCAAACTTCAGACATATTACAGCTTTTGTAGATTATCAAATAAACTAGAAAAATGTTGTATTTCCATCACAAAAACATTAGAACCTAAAATATCAAGATTAGAACCTAGGATGGCAAACTTATAGGCATATGTGGACCGAGATTCACCGAGAGAAAAACTGCAACTGCACTGTTGGATAGGCAACTAACAACTAAACCTAAGCTATGTATAATACTAGGTAAGGCCAGTAGAGGGCGCTACACCATAGCAACTACCTGAGGTTTCCCTTAAAGCTATGCCAGAACATGACCACTTAGAATGGTTTGACATGCAGTGCTCCATTGCAGAGAAACTTCAGTCAGATTTGTTCACAGTGGTGGTGATGGGAACCAGATGTCTGAATAGTTTTTATACAGCTACAGCACAGGATACCATTTAAAAGTGTATAGATAAAGTGTATATTATGATAGATTTGAAATACGCCTTTGGCCTAAATCCTAGGTTTAATACCTTAGCATTTAAATCCTTTTAGAGATTATTGTCAGGGACAAAGAACCGGGCTCAACGCGTGCAGAGCTAAAAGCCAAAGGAAGTTTATTTGACAAGTCGATAGTCAAGCACAACAGCAAAATCAAGGCAATCATAACAAAAGGGGTAATGCAGGGTCGAAGACAGTGAGACAGGCGGAGGTTGAAAACCAGGTAGTCAAAACAATCAGGCAAACAGATCAAAAAGGGAAGAGCAAAAGAGAGTAAATCGAAGACAAAGGAGGTCAGAACCAGAGATAAAGCAAATCAAAACTCGGGCGAACTAGACTGTGAATGATTGGATGACAGGGGGCATGTGAGTGTGACGTCTTCAGGGAGTGCCCTCTGGGAAATGGAGTCTGGGAGATCAGCGGTGTCGGGGAGACCCGAAGGCGTGACAATTATGTATTGTTAGTTCTTTTTATCGGTTTTGTTCATTTTCATGATTCCTTCAATCAGTTATATTTTACAAGCTAAATCTTAGAATAGGAAATTTCCTATAATTCCTATAAATCCCTTAATTTTCTTTATTGTATTATGCAGCACTTGGTTGACACTTTGTCTTTTAAATGAGCTTTATAAAGTTGTCTTGTCTTGTTTTAATGATTAAATGGCTCTTCAGACTGATTAATATGTAGAGAATATTAGCACCTGAGGATGCCATCTGCAGACTACACAGGACAGTGTTTGCAGAAGAACTATGACTTTATATAGAACCGTTTATGCATTTATATACACACACACACACACACACACACACACACACACACACTATAGAAAAGCCTATATACAATACATTCTCCATTAATCTGAAGGCCCATTTCACCATACAAAGAACCATTTATGCATGGTTAGTTCTATACAGAACTCAAGGCATTAAATAGAACCATTGCCTTTACTAAAGAACCCTTTAGAACCCTTTAAGGGCGTGGGGTTAATGGGACACAACAAATGTGTCAAAATGAAGCAGCAAAATATCACAACACAGCTTTAATCAATTCATTTAAGTTAAAATAGGTGTGATGACAGCATTTACAGATCGATGAGTTCATTAATAAGAATAAATAAGAAGGTATATTAGAAGCTCTTTCCCTCTTTCTTTCTTTTTTTCTTTCTTCTTTATGGGGTTAAAAGTGTATAAATTGCCCTCAGTCCTTTGTACAAAGACACCTGACTTTCCTACAGCAGTATTCCAGTCCCAGTGATCTGTGAAAGAGTGGTAAAAGCATTCACTCTCTCACAGCTCATTCAAGCAGCAAGAACACCTTCACCAGTACTAGCATATGCCCGGCTACAGCTGTGACTGAACTGCTTTAGATTGCCTGACGCACAGAAAGCTCAGAGGACTGTCAAAACAATGAGAAACTGAATTTCATCAGACGGTGTCTTCAAAAGTAAGAACAAAGGCTTCAGTTTCATCACAAAAACCTTTACATATCAGTCTGCTCGCAGAGCAGACAGACAGAGACAGGGAGAAATACAGGGGGGTTATATACAGTCGTATGCAAAAAACACCCCTGGTCAAATTACATGCCTCGCTGGTGAGGAAACAAGTTAACACATCCTCTACAGAGAACCTACTGCAACTTAGTGTTTTCTGCACACTACTTAAAAATAGGTAGTTGGGATCACACGATCATATGAATCCAGAAATCACGTGATTCCAAAATCCAGATAGAGGGCAGGAAGTGACAAGCAGAGGTGACAGATAGTGTAGACGATATTACAGCAGAAAGGTACAAACAGAAAATCAGAACAGATGTTGGACGTGATGTTTGTGTTCTTGAGCCAGTAGGTATAAGAACTACCTTC
Organism: Semaprochilodus insignis; assembly: GCA_034552555.1. Classification (NCBI taxonomy): domain Eukaryota; kingdom Metazoa; phylum Chordata; class Actinopteri; order Characiformes; family Prochilodontidae; genus Semaprochilodus; species Semaprochilodus insignis. The sequence goes on from CM067497.1 coordinate 12,437,509, forward strand.
TCCTCCTTCAACTTAACAGCTGAAAGCATACAAAAGTACTGAAGCACACAACTGCTTTGCTAACGGTTGGGTCAACCTCATTACCAAGGTGCTCCACGATGACTGTTGCTCGGTTTTCTTTCAACTTTGGAACAACAGACATCCAACACCAATGTTACGGTTGTTTACTAAATGTACGGTAACTGCTCTCAAAGGTCTGCTGTAACACCACTAAAGAAGTGGATCACCACGAAACAGAAAGTTGAAGCCGTTGCAGCTCACTGCAACTGCATGGCAAGGTATTTACGTTGGCCTGTCTTTTGTGTAGTTGTTATCTACAGTGCTTCAAAGATCACATACTGAACACTGTTATCTCCAGTTTCCTGAAGCCTACAATACAAAGTGTGTGGTTGCAGATGGAGCATAACGGAGTTCTGGCACTCTACATTTCTCTGGCTCTCCAGATCTCCGGCGTGGGTGAGTGTCTCAGCAAGGCTGCTTAGGGTGAGACAAAGTCAGGTACAAATTTGCGAGAATCTTGGGGCCGTAGCTCCAGCTCCCTCTGGGTTAGCCATGTGACACGTTGGAAAGGGCATGTCATCCTCAACCTGTGGAGTTTGTGGATTCCGGGCTCACCAGGTTGCAATGCATTCCCTTCTCCTGTTATTTGTTAATGGCAGCATCAGCGATTAGTTGACTTTAGGTTGAATTTAATCACATAACTTTTGACCTAAATCTTGCAACCACTCATAATGACTATTACATGATACTACATAGCTGTTTGCAGCTGGTGGTGCCCCAAGTGGTCCATAGGTGCCCAGTTTTATTTTCTTGCCCCTGCCCTTTAAAGAGCCTAAGACTGCCATTGTATATAGCTGTAACGAAATACTACAAACACTAATTTCAAAGATTTCCACGCATAATGAGCTACATTTTAATTGCAGGTAAAGGTGCTACATATTAATCAGTGATTGCGCAACACTGTTTATTGTTAAACTGTTTATATTCTTCTTGTATTTCTTCATCTTCTACTTAGCTCTATTGTTTCCTTTGCCCGACAGCCACGAAACTACATCACTCAGAGCAGGTCCCCAAACTCTAATCCACAGTCGTACCACCCCACACTCCTCTATGTGTTATTTATTCGTCCCTCGATCCTCCCATAGAGTTCCATTCATTTTTAGCAACACCTTAGCAGCCTGCCAGCAACAAATATTGGCTGCACAATCGCTTTGCGTTTTCTTCAGGAAACACACTTCTCTAGTTAACTTTATTATTGTACAGCTAGTGCGAGACCTCTTCCCAATCGCTCAATATCCATATCAGCAAATGATATGAAATATAAGCCACTGGCAGATCCACACAGTATGTGCTGTGAGCAGGATCTGGTGTAATTTATCTTCTCAGCAGAACGTAACGTGTTAGATGGGAGATAGAATCAGACAAACTCGGCAAATGAAATTTATCACTGCTGAACATACTCTTCCCTGTGGAGCTTCCTTTGCACTCCAGCTTCATTATCTCACGGGTCGAGCCTGTCAGGAGCTAAAGGGAACTTCAAAGCAGTCCTACATTTCCTGCCCAAAATGCAAAGCAGCCTTTCTCTATTGTCAAATCAAAATTTGTCCAGATGATGTCTACAAAAGACAAATTCCTGCCGTTGCTATCATGTGTACGGGGTGTGTGTTTTGGGGGGAGGGGTAAGTGCCACTGTTTGAGGCTACTGACGTATTTGGGCCTTTGGAAAAGAAAAAAAAATACACTTTTTACTTGAATTCTGGTTCTAGCCGCCTTCTGCGCAGAGTTAAATAAAGCCTTTGTTGACATTTGGAGTTGTACACATGCGTGACTTTAATAACAATGCAGGCCTGTAATTCCCTACACTCCCATAAATTTGCAATAACTCACCTCATTTGCATGTGTCTGATAAGGCGGCTCACTTTCCTGTATCATTACAACCAATCCTTTGCTAATATAATGCAATAGAGTAGCAAATCCCAGCAGATCATTTGTATATTCTCACAGATGAATAACTGAATACTGTATACTGTTCAGTACACAGAGCTGAACTGAACGATGGTTTGTACTGAACAATATGCTGGACTGTTACCCCTCTATTACTTATTGTAAAGGAAGGTTCAATAAAGGAAGACTACGGACCCAAAAAATGAACTAGAATTTTAACACATTTGATAGCACTACTGCTGTTTACTGTTTACCATTCAGATTATAACTACAAACAACATCTGCAAACCACAAAGCATTACTGAAAGCCTCTAACAAAAAACACATATCAATCACATATTCTATAAAGCCATATCCTGTGAAGCCCCTAAGCGGACATGGTGATTGTTTTTCATAAGGAGTGGCCTCAAATTAACATATTGAGGCTAAGTTAATAGCCAAAGAAGTAGCTAATAAACTGTGTTCTCAGTGTATTAACTTGTGGCCTCAATACAGTAAATTGTGGCCTCAATATAGTCATTTATGATCTCAGTTTAATAAACTGGGGCCTTAATGTAGTCAATTGTGTCCTCGATATAGTAATTTGTGGCCTCAATATAGTAATTTGTGCCCTCAGAATAACAAACTGTGGCCTTAATGTAGTCAGTTGTGTCCTCAATATGGTATTTTGTGGGATCAATATAATAAATAGTGGCCTGGATGTATACTACATTTACAATATATATACTCATGATGGGAAAAATAGTTGCACCCAGAAGGAATCAACTGACAGGAATGAAACTTGGTGAGTAGGTCTGATGTCACGAGACATGTGAATGACTCAAGTTTCATGGTTGGCAGCAAATGTGATGTCAGCAAAGATGGGCCTTATTGCTGTACCTGACTGACTATATAAGGTCGCCCTTTTGCGCATGCTTTCCATTCAGACACTCTGCAAGAGAAGTATACCTCAGAGAAGAGTTCAACAGCAATTTGAGTAGTTGGAAGAGTTTAAGAGTGGTCACATTGTAGGGCTCTGAGAACCGGAATGGTTTTATTGACATACTATGCGCCATACTGGTCATGCGACACTACCATAGTACGCCGTGGGCGACAGTGGGTAGAAGAAGTCCCGCACCAGCGACATGAAGGATGATCTCCATGAGTCATCACTGTTAGTGCCAGCACCATTGGCAGATGGTTACACAACGCAGGACTACATGCCCACAGACTGTTATGACAACTACCCTTAACAGCACGTCAACGTCGCCAAAGACTGCAATGATGTCATGCCAGACTCACATGGAGTGACTCAGAATGGCATCGGGTCATCTTCAGTAACGAGTCCTGTTTTTGGCTATATGGAGATGACCAACGAATCTCTGTATGAAGGCACCATGGTCAAGATGAACATTTTGTTGTCATGCATCACATGCCCAGAAGGCCTGGTGTCACTCCACCTCCACCCCTACCACAAAATCTGCAGGAACTGTGTATATTATATAACTGAGAATATTTAAACTGCAAGGGATGGATTATCCCAGGACACCATTAGGAACCTCTACAACTGCATGCCAGTTTGGCATGTTCCATTAGCAAACATGACAGCCCCCAACGCCATACTGAAAGACACTACTACACTACGTGTAGCTCGATAAATATTGCCCATATCAGTCTAAATTTATCATCATTTATTGTTCCTGGTAACCTTTATCATCCTTCAATCTGACACTTCCTTCTGGGTACTATTTTTTGATAATGAGTGTATAATTACATGTACCAAAGCAANCCTACCACAAAATCTGCAGGAACTGTGTATATTATATAACTGAGAATCCATCCCTGCATGGGATGGATTATCACAGGACACCATTAGGAACCTCTACAACTGCATGCCAGTTTGGCATGTTCCATTAGCAAACATGACAGCCCCCAACGCCATACTGAAAGACACTACTACACTACGTGTAGCTCGATAAATATTGCCCATATCAGTCTAAATTTATCATCATTTATTGTTCCTGGTAACCTTTATCTTCCTTCAATCTGACACTTCCTTCTGGGTACTATTCCTTTGATAATGAGTGTATAATTACATGTACCAAAGCAAATAAAAGCATGATTTAATTGAATAAAAAGAGAAGAAAAGAGAGTGGAGGTTGCAGTGCAGCAGCAGCACACATCAGAGGCTTCAGTAACAAGGTATAATCTCCAGCCTTGCAGCAAAAAAAAAAAAACTCCTGAAAATTGCACTGAAGAAGAGCCCGAATTGTGATTCACAGTGTGTCAGAGGCCTGTCTGTGTTGGAAGCCAAAGCAGAAAGCACTGGTTGCTTTACAGTCTAACCATGGATCTGTCTTTCCTGCTTTCAGTAATTATTATAAAACAGCATCTTAGCCCATTGTAATGATATAGATGTTAGTCCAATCTATGTTTCTGTAACCTCCTATACGTTTATTTAGCCATGCATGAACTACCATTTCTGTGCTTTAACAAAAAGGGGTCTATATAGCACCAGAAAGGGTTCTGATGTAGTTATAAGGTCAGGCATGCAATGATAGAAGAACCATTTTGGGTGCTATATAGAACCGATTTTAAAAAAAATTCTATATAGAACTGTATATAACACATTCTCTGTCCATCTGAAGAACATTTTCAGAACATTTAAACATGCAATCATTTTATGAGTGTTTGTGGCTCCATATAGAACCATGGTCTTTGTTAAAGAACCTTTGAATTACCACCTTTTTTAAGTGTGTTCCTTCTGAAAATCCAGTTATTGTGGAGGGCTACATGCAGGATGTTGTAAGGTAAAATAATCCCCAAAAGAAAATACTTTTTTTTTTTTCAGAATTAACACTACTTTATCATCATCCACAGACAGAATGCATAGGTTCACTGGTGGTTTTGGATAGTAATTAAAATGGCTATATTTGTGTTGTAGACACAGCTACCCCTGGCCCCCTCCCTTGTGATCCCAACAAGTGGGCAGTAGTATACCTACTATATTGTTGTCCAAAGAAATACATGTGTCTCCATTTTTTTCTGTTTTAACTTGTATGCATCATTTGAACACACCAGTTGGTGTTTACATCGTGTTACAATTTCATGATGAACGGACCAACAGAAATGGCCCAAAATTACTTGGGAAAAAGTCTGGTTCCACTGACTTACATTAATATTAAATTAGGTGTTTGCTCTCTCCTGAAAAGCTGCCATTTTGGAGATACTTGTTTTCTTTGGACAGCGACGATATGCACCTTCAGGTATAGGTGTTTCTGGAAACAGCCAATGAATTTCACTGCAAGATACAATAAGCATGTTTAATAAACAGTGTAAATTCGATGTATATACATAAGGCTCAATGAAGCCTTGAAGCTCAAAGACCTCTAAAAACTGCTCTTGGGTAAACAGCTTGAATTTGTGATTCACCCCATGTCTGAGGCTGGTCTGCAGCAGAGTCTGGAGCAGACAGCATAAGCCTCTCCCATGTTTTTCTGACAAAGTATGACTTACTGTGAGCTATAAATATGAACGCTGTGTAGCTGAATAGCTGTGTAGACATCGTGCACGCATATAGATGCTACCTATTACATATATGGTTTATGTACAACAAAATAAATAGTAATAACAGAAATTCTGAATGCAATGCAGATATGCACACAAAATGATATGCACAACACTTCGGTTCAGCTATGCAGTTTGAACAAGATCATTTCTAAAAAAAATTAATTATTATATACTAACAAGAATTAAAATGATTTATTTTATCCTGTGTGGGAATGATAGCTATTTTAAGGGTCTCTATTTTCATGCAGTACAGTATGTAGCACTACAAATTTATACCAGGGTCTGGATGCACCAAAAGGGCTTATGGTTGCTCCTAAGTTAAATCAGTCAGAACTTCTTGTGAGTTACTTTAAGACAGTCGCACCAACTGGTCATAACTGTATTGTCTAGCTGGGAGCACAAGGTACCCTGAAAGCCAGTTGCCATCGCTTAATCCAGGCAAGTTGTTTGTACCACCTGGTTGTAAATACAAGTTTACTTATTTCAGTGAGTAGAACAAACTTAAAAAGACAAGCAATAAGTGAATACCGGGCAGAGTTACCCAAAATGACTAGCAAGTTAGTTTATTTATGTTTATTAGCTCTTATTTTTCCTTCAGATGTTGCTTTTAAATAAACAACACATTCACATGCTATATCTGGGTTAAATGCAGCTTTAGATGTTTTGAGTGTCCTAACCATGAATGTGTTTAGTGACTAAGTGGTCAGTTTGGTTATAACAAGACAACCATTACTGACAATTCTAACATCTACCCTAATACTGGTGTTAGAGCATGTGGTCCTGAAGATTCTCTATGAAAGTGTTTTCCTTTATATCTCAAGTTTGTGATTATTATAATTATATCACTGTTGTTAAAAGTAAAGAAAAAATACGATACTGAATTGTGATTCACAGTGTGTCAGAGGTCTGTGGTGGAAGCCAAAGCAGAAAGCACTGGTTGCTTTAAAATCTAACCACGGATCTGTCTTTCCTGCGTTACATAATTATTATAAAACAGAATCTCCCACTGTAATAATATGGATGATGGTCCATTCTATGTTTCTGTTACCTCCTGTATGTTTATTTAGCCATGTATATTTGAAACTATTTGTGTGCTTCAACACAAAGGGGTCTATATAGCACCAGAAAGGGTTCTGCTGTAGATACGAAGTCAAGCATGCAACCATAGAAGAACCTTTGGTGCTATATAGACCCAATTTCCAAAAAGATTTACATTTACCTAATCTAAGCTATAAAGATGATTATCCATCAGTGTGAAGAAGAAGGCAGAATCTATAATGGGCTTAATATGCAAGTTTCATTGTTCTGGATCTGACGTCTGCTCTTGCCAGTAGAAGGTATGCTTTTAATTTTAATCAGTAACCCAGGGTGCTTCATAACTGCCCTTGTTTACATGAAAGTGCACCGGTGGGACCACTCTTGAGCCATGTTCACATGTTTGAAGTTGACAGGCGTTAATCATCAAGTGTCCAATTTTCCCAACTTTTGTCATCAACCACAGCACTGGAATAAACCCATCTCTGACAAAAGGTCTTACTTACAACTGACTTAGCAGTTAAGATCATCTCAGTTAACACTTGATTGTGCAACCGGTCCCAGGAATATAGTATAGGAACAATATAGTGCAGGATAGATGTGCACTATACAGAGTGATAGGCTAGCAGAAGTTCTCATGTTCTCATGTCTCAGCTCGTCTCTATCAGCGGAGGAACCCTCTGCATTCCCCCGGGGCCATAATCCATTCATCCATTTAATTAGCAGCATTACTTTACTGCAATTAGCACAATTTGCTCAGCATATTCATCCCTTTTCGCAGACTAGGCACTGCCTAGGCTGCTGCTTTTACATTAATGAGATTATAAAGGCTGAGCACCTGCTTTTAATCATGGGCTCTGACCCTTGGGCCGTGTAATGTAGACTAAATGATGGACTGCCTCAAAGGCCTAGTGCAAACTGAGTTGTATATTTCTTAATCAGAATGTTTGTTAATCAGATAAATCAACCAGAAAACGAATTTGATTTTTTAAAATCTTCTTTTCTTTTCCTTTTTTTGTAATGATAGATGTCAAAATGCATCGTTTTCAAAGAGGTGTTTCAACTACATAAAAACTTATAAGTTAGACTTGATCATATTTGATCAGAAAAATATTCAGTGGAGTTTTTTGGCCAAAATAAAAGTTTTATAACAAACCCCCACCCCCTAACCACACCACAATCACCGCACCCCACCACAACCACCTCGTCATCTACCTTTGTGAACTGGCTGTATTCAATAGCTAGATTATTAGTTAGTATTTGTGTTTACACTTGCATGTACACTTATTTTGAACTGTACCTAAACGACTGAATTGTGAGAATTAAATCGATTGTTCTACTTTTGTCAAATATAATTTTACTAGCTCTATTTACTGTGTACATTGTACAATTGAAGTGCATTCATAAACATAGTCATCGTAAATCAAAGCATGCCTGAAATGTGCTAAAAGCCAGAAACTAATGTATGAAATGCATTCAGAGCTAAAATAAACAAGAATACAGATTGAATTTAGTTCCTGCTGCTGTAGTGCGGAAAGCCTCTGCTGTCCAGAGAAAACATTTACTATTGATCTGACTGACTCCTGCTGATGAAACTAATCGATTGGCTGCAGAAGGAGGGGGAGAGAGAGAGAGAGAGAGAGAGAGAAAGAGAGAGATACAGGGAGAATGAAGCAGAGAAAGAGAGAGCGCAAGAAAAGTGAGAAAGAAAGAAAGCAAGCAAGAAAGAAAGAAACAAAGAAAGAAACAAAGAAAAAAGTGAGCAAGAGCTAGAGAGAGGGAAAGAAATAAAAAAGGAAGAGAGAAACGAAGAGGAAGAGAAAGGAAGAAAAAAAGTAAAAAATAAAGACAGACAGCGAAAGGAAAAGAAAGAGGAAGATAAAGGAAGAAAAAAAGTAAAAAGAAAGCCAGACAGAGAGAGGAAAAGGAAGAAAGAAAGAAATAAAGAAATAAAGAAAGAAGTGGGAGAGATGCAGAGATTTTTTCTCTAAATTGGCCCCAGTAGTCATCTTTACATTCAGCCTGATATTATGATGTTACTGTCATTATGTGTCATTATGATGTTAATAATCCAACTAATAGTTCAATCAGAATGGAGTATGTACATGTGACAAGCTAATGCACACATGACGGACAGTAATTTTACACCTACTACTATAGAGGAAATTAAAAACGTGGAAGTTTCTCAAATTAGCGTAAAGGCCAGAATCTCAGAATGTTGCAGACATGACGTCTGATGGACATCTTTACATGTAAACACAGTCAGTGTAAATCAAAACTGGCTGACTGGCTGATTCCTAATTATGCAGGTAGTTAATCTAACACAAGATCTTGTGCCCAGCTCCTGAAGTCCTAACCAATGGTAATAACAATTCCCAGAGAAACACTTCCCCAAGCGGATGAAAATGATGATTGGAGCGTGTTGAAAGAGCTTCAAAAAGAGCACAGTAAAAATATCAGTATAATATGTTGATTCGGAGACCTGAACACCAAGCTTTTTTGAGCCTGTGCATGTGACATTCATACATAAAGGCATATGACATAGTCTAAACCCAACCTAACTGACTATTACAGGCTTTACTATTACGGGCTTTAAGGTGACTCACATCAGCGCATCCACACCAGAAAAGAGAAAAACACCTCTTTTTTCAGAGTCTCAGTACAGTGTTCATTAGCTACATTAGCCTCACAGCTCCAGTACAAAACTAAGGAAGGACGCTTCAGACACTAAACAAGTATGAGCTGATCAAGTACATTTGACGTAAGAGGGTAAAACAGGAACATTTACATCCGCACAATGAATATCTGCACACATACACGGATCTTTCCTGTACCTCATCTACGGTCTTGTTCATAGCTTGCAGTAGTGAACAATGGGGGAACAATGACCTTGAACCTCTTCTCAATTCACATCTCACGACATCCTGACAAGCATCTGAATGTTATCTGAGCATTATCTGATGAGATGTAAGGACAAACAGGACACACTGCAAGAGGAGACGTTATTCAGGCCACAAGTTCGAGTCATAAAACGTTATTGATCAGATTATAGCGGAGCAGAAAGTCGTCAGATGATCCGAGGCTCTAAAGCCGTCTTATTAAGGAACACAAAAACAGACAGGATGACTGATGCTCTCCAAAGAGAGGAGCGCTGCCAAATGGCCTGATTTAGTATAAACTGCAGCTTTCACTGAAGCACAGGGCACTGCTGCAGGCCTCACTGCTGCAGTTCCACTGAAATCAGCTCAGTCTTATTACTAATCTGTGAGATTAGTCATCATCATCAACCATTCAAAACAAGGATTACACATCTCCTCTATTCATAACTTTTTATCAAAAATGCTTTGAATCTACCAAGCGTTTAAATAGTGTAGTGTAGTAAATGTATGTATGATGTGTTTATGAATGATTTCATTTTGCTTCAGTTAACAACAATTCTAACTGTTTGATGAAATAGTTCATTGTAGAGAAACCTGTTCACCTGTACAGCTTTTGTAAAGCTTTTAACTCTCGAGACGTCTGGTTCCTATCTCCCCCACTGCAAACAACTCTGACTGAGCATTTCGCATTATTTTGATGAACTGTTTACATCTTAATGATTGAATTATGCAGAAATGATCTAATATCATGGAAATCAAGGTTTTACTTAAGTTGAATATTAGATATTAGGAATGTTCCCAAACTAGCTATAATGCTAAATATAGTTTATTGCAGGTTGCCGTTGAAGAAGGTATTGTGGCTTGGTGGCGTTATATTTTGACATAGCACATATACAAGCACATATATTAAAACATTATATATATATGAGAGAGAGAGAGAAAAGAGATAGATAGATAGACAGATAGACACTGTATCTAAATAGTATATACGCTATATTAAATAGATATATATAATAAAACAATCAAAAAAAGGTGCTTTTTTATGTATTTCATTTAGTGCTAGAATTTTGTGAAAGTTTCAAGTCCTGATAGTCAACACTGAATAGTTTTGAACTGACTGTTTTTGTGATGTCACAATAAAGAAAACATTTATATATCCACCTATCCAGTCTAAAACAGCTTAGCCCCGCCCATTTCCTCAAAGTTATAATGAGTGTTTCAGGCTGAACTGCTTTCTGAATAAGGTAACATACATAGCAGCTCATTTACATGTTTACCTGTATAGGTCTAAGAGGTTAAGGGAGGTTGGAAAATAGCCATGTAAAAATGAATTATGACTGTTTAAGGTACATAAAACCATACAAACATTATATACAGAGAGGAAAATAAACCACAAGAAAAATGTAGGATATGGGCCATTTAACACGCATGTTCACTCAACCCATAGCCACATGTTAGGGAGATGACCTGCAGCCGTGTTCCAGCAGCTGTGCGATTATTAAAGGGTGCATGGACGTTTCCTCCAGGACAGCATGCTGGAGGGAGAATCCTTTATTCATGAGCTTGAGACGCTCAGGCGTAAATCATGGAAGTGACAGGTAGGGCAGTGTAACAGAGTGCAGGCAGCCAGCCATGAATCAAGGAGAAAACTCCAGGGACCCAGAGAGACCACCACACACTGCGATGTCTCGGTCATGATTGTGAAGGTCAGGGGCCTGTGGACCAGCAGATTTAAGACTAACCCCTCAGAAAGATGGGCTTTGGATGATAAACTATTATGTATTATAGCAAACTTTCACAGCGGCTGTGTTTGCAGCCCAATAATCCGACTAATATGTTGATTGGAACAGAGTACTTTAATGTAAACAACCAAATTGGAATAAAGTAATCCAACAAGGCTTAATCTGGATATATTTCTACTGTAAAACGCAACACGGTTATTCCCAGGAACATCTGAAAGAAACGGACTAGGACACATCAGAATAGAATGACAGCACAAACCAGAGTGAATCTGAGCACACAGCAGTGCTCTATCACCACCTAGTGGCGCAATCAATGCATTACAAAAAGCCAGAGGACAGAAAGTAAATCTGGACATACTGTATAGAATATAAACCGAAAGACTGGCAGGTGAAGAAAAGATTCCTTTACTCTGCTCCCTATACATTCTGTCCTGGACTTAGTAAGTGACCTTGAAAAAATAGATATGACTCACCAAAGACTTTTCCTAGGAATAGTGTCTTGACCAGGGTGAACTGAGTGTCGGAGGCTTCAGGCAGAGTGTAGCTGACCGAGGGATAGTGGTCCAGCTGAAAGGAAAAAACACTAATATTACAGGCTGTTTTTGTTATCATCTGAAGCATATCAGCATGTAGACATGGCTATAATATGTCAGTATCACAGAATAATTCACCACCCAAATAATAACATGCCATCAGCAGTTCTGTAGTCCGAAACTGACCAGTGATAACTAATGAGAAGCAGAAGTACAAGGTACATATTACTAATACAGTGGCCAGTGGCACACAGTGTTCTAATAAAGTGGCCAGTGATTAGAAGAATTCGGTAGTGTTTCTAATAAAGTGGCCAGTGGGTGTACGTATAAGGTTGATGCCTCTGATAAAATGGCCAGTGTGTGGAAGTATAAGGTTGGTGTTTCTGATAAAATGGCCAGTGTGTGGAAGTATAACTGAGATATTAAGAGAATTCAGTATATATATATATACACATAGAACCACAAGAGTACAAGAGTACTTAAACGCAGCAACAGTCTAAACACCAATGTACTGTGAATTGTCTCCCTCTGGTGGGCGACTTGCAGAAATTCATTTTGCTGCTCTCTTCTGGCGCCGACTGCTGGACACATATTTACCTTACATGAATCAATATTGCCTTAGTCAAAAATAGAAGACTAACCTTTGGTGTTGATTTGAAACTATTCTTATTACTAATAACAATAGCACTTCTCATACAAAGCAGATGAAAGTGCTCTACAAAGGAAGCACACTACAAAATGACACCATATATATTCTAAAAACATGTTGATGTAAAAGCAATATATATCAAATTATAAAAAAGTATTTTATTTAAAAAAAGAATGAAATACAAATAAAATGAAATGAAATTATGTACAGTACTGTACAGGCGACTACCCTCTGTTTATTTCATTTTCAGTGGATTAATTACAAGCTATTATTATTTTTAGGAGATATTTTGGTGGAGAGAACAGAGAAAACACTTGCATAAGGAAGCAGAAAGTCAAATGACAAAGGGTAAAAACAGGTGTTCCCAAAACTGGACTGAGTTCAACTCGAGAGAGGAGAAAATCTGAAACAATCTATTCAGGTGTTCCTGTCCATCCTTCCAGTCTGAGAAAACACCTCAACGCTATGGGTCTGAAAGGATGTGTAGCTGTCAAGAAGCCCTTACCAAGAAAAGGAGACAGACACATCAAACAGAGAAGCTGCTGGTGTTCTCAGAATAATGGACTGACCACCCCAGAGCCCAGACCTCAACATCACTGAATGTGTGTTATTCAAATTGTGAGGAGCAGAAAATGTGACTAACATAACATCAGCTGAACTTTGGAGGTGCAGCTTTTGGAAGTGAGTCTCCTGAAAAGAATGGAGGCGGCAATAAAGGAAAGAGAGGACACACTAAACACCTGATATTATATTTAGTTGTTTAATATGTTTTCTTTCTTGACATCTCTGACTTTGGCACAGCACTGTATGTTTAGACTGCTGTTGTGTTGATAAAATATTTAATTCATGTGGAAATGAATCTACTTGATTCTTAGGGGTGCATGCGCAACAGCACGACTGGGTCTGTTTACTTGAAAACACATACTGAGCTGCTTCATTTCCCGACAGCATTAATTACCTCGTCGTTACTGATTCCCTGGCACTCCTAATTAGCATGAGACGTCTCGGCCCTGGTATTAAAAAGAATAATTTCCGCCAAATTACTTTTTGGGCTTGAAGATACGACTCTTTGCTGTCGCTCGTCTCTTTTGTGAGCCAAAGAGCTGCTCTCATTGCCGAGGAGCATCATGAATACAAATCAGCCGCAGAGGGAGAGCAAGGAGAAGACCCCGACACAATGCGCTTCACTCCGTCACATCTCGGCGCTAATTTGTTCCGCTGATGTGTCGGATTGATAAATGTGAGGTTGTTTATTCCTCACGCTCCCAGGTGGGCTCAGGGTGGGTAAATTGTCCAGAATATTGTCCCCCTCCCACCTTATTTTTAACAGCCCCGTCCAGACGGGATCTAATTCTCGCCTTCATGTCTCGGAGGACCTCTGACAAGGAAGCTGGCGTGTTGGCCCAGTCTGCTGGATAATGTGACAAAATTAAATTGCCTTCAGCTTATTTACCTTTAACTAATGGGGAAGAGAGAGAGAGAGAGAGAGAGAGAGAGAGAGAGAGAGAAAGAAAGAGAGAGAGATAGATAGAACGAGAGAGAGTAAAGAAACAGATAAGATGTAGAGAGAAAGATGGAGATACACAGCAAAGGACAGAGTGATAGAAAGAGAGAGATTGAAAGAAAGAAAGAAAGAGAAATTTTGGAAGATTGAGAATAAGAAAGTCAGGTACAGAAAGAAGAGGAAGAGAAAGAGTTAAAGTGAGTGAGAGAGAGATAGAGATNGTGAGAGAGAGAGAGAAAGATATTCAAAGAAAGGAAGAGAAAGAGTTAAGAGAAAGAAAGAAAGAAAGAAAGAAAGAAAGAAAGAAAGAAAGAAAGAAAGAAAGATATATTTAGGTTGAGAAGGACAAAGAAAGTGAAAAAGGAGGTAGAGATGGAGTAAGAGAAAGACAGAATTAGAGAGAGAGAGGGATTGAAAGAAAGAGAGGAGGAGAAAGAGAGAAAGATATGAAACAGGAAACAAATAGAGAAAAAGAGAGGTAGAGAGAAAGAGAGAGACAGAGGGGATGGAAATAGCTAAGATATATACATATAAATAAAAGAGAGGAGGAGGAGTAGGAGAGTTAACGAGAGAGATAGAGAGAGAGGAAGAGAGAGAAGTATAAAAGGCCTTCTGTGGGGCTCAGTTACAGGTTCTTGTCTCTGGTCCTGCTCTCCGGCTGTTTGATGCTTTCAGGATCGCTGCAGTTCTTTCATCATTACTTAAAGCTGATGAGAGTTCACATGGAGATCAAGACTCTGTGCGGAGACGCTTTGATGGCGGCCTGACCTGACAAGATGGCGACGGCCCCTTGAGAATTCACTGTTCTAAATGAATAATGCATCTTCTTATTAAAGGGTTCACCACCAATCACCTTCCACCGCAGACACCTCTAAAAAACCCTCAGGACGGAATGAGATGCTGTTTGCATGGACAAATATTTGAATGCTGCATTATTAAAAATAAAAGCTCCTAAATGGTTCCACGTACCTTCAACAGAGTGTATAGCTTTTCTTCATGTAATGGTTTTTGAAGGGAACCCTATTTAATCGGAACATGTTTAATCCTATTAAAATATGACATATCCTCATCGTCAAAAGAATAGTTGCACCTAGAAGGACGTGTGGGATTGGAATGCCATTGGGAAGGAAGATAAAGGCTACCAGGAACAATCAATGATGATCAATTTAGACTGATATGGACAGTACTTATTGAGCTACACATACAGGAGTAGTGTTTCTCAGTACAGTGTTAGGCCGCCATGTTTGCTAATGCAACATGCCAGATGTCTTGGCATGGAGCTGTAGAGGTTCCTAATGGGGTCCTGTGATAATCCATCCCATGCAGCTCGAATATTCTCACACAGTTCCTGCAGATGTTGCGGTAGGGGTGGAGGTGGAGTGACACCAGGCCTTCTGGACATGTGCCGCGTGACAACAAACCATTCATCTTGGTGCTGACCACGGTGCTTCCACACACGGATTCGTTGGTCGTCTCCACCAAGACAAAAGCCGGACTCATCACTGAAGATGACCCCGCTGCCATTCTGAGTCATTTCATGACAGTCTGGCACGACACCATTGCAGTCTTGTGGGGGGGCGTTGACCTGGTGTTGACCTGGGCAGTCGTTGTAACAGTCTGCTTGCATTTTGTCATGCATCATGCAGCCATCTGCCACTGGTGCTGGCAGTAACAGGATGACTGTGGACTGAATGTCTGCAATCGTGGCTGTTAACTCCTCATGGTCACTCCACGTATTCCAGACATTTAGTCGGTTCTCTCTCTGAGGTTTGTGTAGGTCTCCCAGATCCTTCAAGTTGCTGGTGCCTGCCTTCTTCCACTGCCATCAATTTGAATCCTCTCAAAATCTTGTTTTGAATCTGAAGCTTCACAGATTTAAGATGTGCCAGGCAAGATCTAAAAGCAAGATCTGAAACATTGAGTAGAAGATGCCCATTTCCAACTCTACAGCTTGTACAGGAGCCAGAGTGTAACTTTGGCACCATTTAAGGTGGAGCGGAAAGTTCCCAAAACACACCGTTTGAATTAGAAGCCAACTTCAATTCCCACATCTTCAACAATATCCTGCACAACTTGAATTCAAAGTTGTTCATTTTCTGTGCACATTTCTCTCTGAACAGTTTTCCAAGCGAAGCATCACACAGTGAAGAGAGAAGCAGTTCCATCTGTTCTGGCACCACAACCCCAACAGCAACCTGTAGGCAGCAGCCATGCTGTGTGGTTTAATCCATATTTTGCTGGTTGAAGCAGATCATCTTAAACTGAAAGAGTCGTAGTGAGCTACAACTTTAGTTTGCTGTTGTTGGTGAGGCTCAGTTTGTTTTCCTGCCTGTGTTTGCTTCGACACGCTGCATCCGTGTGCTCCTTGCGGTATCTCACCAGCAATTCAGCTCCTCAAAATAGAGAAAATAGCTTGTTTCATTCTAGGGCCAAATCATAGGGCCGTTAATGGGTGTGTAAAATCACATGTGGACATTTTTCCACCCCAGCCAATATCACTAACCTTCTAAGTAGACATTAGAGAACAACGCATCATGTGACTTGCTGTGATATCATAATGATATCAAAATCAACTGTCACCCTAAAAAGCTGGTGATCCACCAAACATTTGTGCCAAGGGGTCGACAAGGTTATGATCCAAGTATTTCCATAGTTCTCCCGTGAGCACTGTCCAGCGTTGTCTGCTGAAGCTGCTGAGGAAAGCTTTGCAAGCTGTATTTGAACAAGAGCACAATAATCGCACAGAGCAATATGCAGCACACTGCACCTGGGCATCACCCTGCCCTATGACGGAGGTTCAAAGAGTAAAAACTTACAATAGAGACATTAAATCATCTTAAGGTACACTATATTGCCAAAAGTATTCACTCACCCATCCGAATCATGGAATTCATGTTTTCCAATCACTTCCATGGCCACAGGTGTATAAAATCAATCACTTAGGCATGCAGACTGCTTCTACAAACGTGTGAAAGAAAGGGGCGCTCTCAGGAGCTCAGTGAATTCCAGCTTGGTACCATGGTAGGATACCACCTGTGCAACAAGTCCAGTCGTGAAATTTCCTCACTACTAAATATTCCACAGTCAACTGTCAGTGAGATTATAACAAAATGGAGGCGACTGGGAACGACAGCAACTCAGCCATGAAGAGGTAGGCCACGTAAAACGACAGATCGGGGTCAGCGGATGCTGAGGCGCATAGTGTGCAGAGGTCGCCAACTTTCTGCAGAGTCAGTCGCTACAGACCTCCAAACTTCATGAGGCCTTCAAATTAGCTCAAAAACAGAGAGCTTCACGGAATGGGTTTCCATGGCCGAGCAGCTGCATCCAAGCCTTACATCACCAAGCGTAATGCAAAGCGTTGGTGTAAAGCACAATGTGGTGTGGAAGAACTTGACTGGCCTGCAGAAAGTCCTGACCTCAACACCTTTGGGATGAATTAGAGCGGAGACTGGCCTTCTCATCCAATATCAGTGTCTGACCTCACAAATGCGCTTCTGGAAGAATGGTCCAAAATTCCCATAAACACATTCCAAAACCTTGTGGAAAGCCTTCCCAGAAGAGTTGAAGCTGTTAGAGCTGCAAAGGGTGGGCCGACATCATATTAAACCCTATGGATTAAGAATGGGATGTCACTCAAGGTCATATGCGTGTGAAGGCAGATGCGCAAATACTGGCAATATAGTGTAGCCCCATCACAGTACAGCAGTTCTGTGGAAGCTGGCTTCACATATGTCTCTGTGATATGGACAAAACAGTGTTGTGATTACATTGCTACATTGCGATAGGCCTTGTAGTACATTCATAATCATAAACAAGAAGGTTAAATTGCATTTTTGACCCAAATTTCTACTTTTGTGGAATTACATGCAGGCACTGTATCCCTCCAGTTTGATCTTCAAAGCTCAGAAAGACAAAGCTGGAGAAAAAGACTTAAAAAAACAAGCCTCGGGTCACGAAGGCACCGACATCCACCCTGTTGCACAAGCAATAAGTGAGCAGAGTGGAGCCATTAGGAGGAAATAAAGTGGAGTTTAATGGTCTCCACAATCAGTTTCGGATACCCACGGTAGAATGCACTCATCGGAGCAATCAAAGTGAACCCAGTCTTGGACTATATGAGTAAATGTCTACCAAGCGATGCCTCTAATTAACACTTGAACATCTTTTACACACGAGTGAGCTGATTTTCTAGGACGACTAGAGAAAACCAAGGATCAACAAAATGCTTTGTAAAGGGTTTTTTAGCCAAAAGCACCATGTGTTACCATTTCTGTTGGACACTGAGGTTCATATTAGGGTTAGGGAAAAGTTCTGTTTCATATTCTTACATATCCAATATACAATCATTGTCAAAATAATAGTTCTGTCGGATTGCAATGCCTCAGCATGGAGTTGTAGAGGTTCCTAATGGTGTCCTGTGACAATCCATCCCATGCAGCTTGAATATTCTCACACAGATTGTGTGGTAGGGGTGGAGGTGGAGTGACACCAGGATTTCTAGACATGTGACACGTGACATCAAGCCGTTCATCTTGGGGCTGATCACGGTGCCTCCACACGGATTCTTTGGTCATCTCCACCAAGACAAAAGCAGGACTTGTCACCTTCACGACAGTCTGGCACGACACCATTGCAGTCTTTGGCAACGCTAACATGGTGTTAAGGGCAGTCGCCATAATGGTGTCACGCCGCCGGGTCTCCCTGACACTGCTGATCTCCCAGACTTCACTTCCCAGAGTGCACTACCTGATGACGCAAGCCCTGTTTTAATGCGAGCTTGTTCTTTGCAAGTTTCCAGTTTGTTCTCCTTTGACTTTTAGCTCTACTTGCGTCATCCCAAGTTCTTTGTGCCTGGCAAATGATCTGTGTGCATTTAGTCTTGTGACGTGCAGTCATCTGCCAATGGTGCTGTCACTAACAGGATGACTCGTGAAAGGCATTACTGTTTGCTGAATGTCCACAATCGTGCTTATTTTTTTATTTTTTAATGTCACATGCACAGACAAGCGTGAATCATTCACATGTTTCACAATGGGTAAAACCTACCCACCAAGTTTCATTCCTGTCAGTTGATTCCTTCTGGGTGCAACTATTTATGTAACTATCCTTTTGACGATAAGTGTATAATGGACATTATTATGACACGTAGAGCATTGTGTAAATGAGTCCACCCTTCATTTATTTATGTTACAGTCAAAATGCCCATTTGGTAATAGTTATCCTTTTTTCAGTGTGAAGAAAAAAAGAAGGCTCAACAACTAATTTGTGTCCACACTTTCCTTTATCACAGCTTTCATTCGTTTTAGAAGACTCACCTTCAGTTTTTCAAAGAAATCTGCAGGGATATTTTTACACACCTCCAAAGTTCAGTCTTAGAAGTTGGTTTTGTGTTTTCTGCTTCTCACCAACCAAATAATGTCAAACCCATGTTGAGGTCTGGACTACACATCCGTTCAGACCCACAGCACTGAGCTGTCTTCTTTCAGTGGAAGGATGGACAGAAACACCTGTGGATGTTTTCAGATCTGAAGCAGTCTAGGAGCTGTATTTTCTGCTCTCTCTCAAAGATGAAAGCTATAAAGTGCTGTTTATCTGATGGGGGCAGTGTTGGTGATCTACCAGGCCTTGCAGGTGGTTGTTAAGAGGTTTTTATGTTTGTTTTTTTCTCCACTTATTTTATTTTGCCTTTCTCTTTCCTGATTCAAGTGGATTATCTTAAATCTAATCTCCCTAGAAACATTTCCTGAAAAATGAATAATGGCTGTTTGGACTGGAAGCTAAATAAATGAAGGATGGTCTTTTGCACAGTACTAATATATACACAACCACACAGGACAAGAGAGCAGAGGATAAGCTAGTGCTAACACAGACGCTGGGGCCTGAAAGATGGCTTTGGGTTTCAATTTGCCGGAGTGTCAGAGAGGCTCCCAGGGGCCACAGCCTCCAACAGCGGGCCTACTGGATCTCTGTTTTGGAGGAACACTGTCTCTGACAGTGAAAAAAACGGACGGATTAAAAAAAATAATAAATAAATAAACAGAAAAGGCCACCCTGCTTATCTCAGTGCATGGCTATATTCCTGCACACTGGGGAAGAGTGATATAGAGAGCTGGGAGTGAGAGCTGGGACTCGCTGTCACCGTTAGACAGAGAAAGAGCTACAACAAAAACAAGAAGAGTGAAAATGTGGTGAAAACGTATGAATCATTTTACTGAATTGAGTTGTAAACACACTTCAGGCTTTAAACTAGCCTGAACTAGAGTGAGCCCTATAATTACCCCTTAATTATGCCTATTTTATTGCAGTTAATGACTGAACATTCTATTTTGTCATGAAAAAAAACAATGATAATGCTTCCAGAAATTTTTCATATGTTTTAGTAGTGACAATTTTAGCTCATTGCAAGCGAAATGCAAAAACGCTAGCACATGAGTGTATACACATATGAAATCACTCTATTCAAAAAAAGTCACTTAGTTGCAGAAAATATGTTTATCGTTAGTGACCATTGTTAATGCTACACACTGATTTTTAGCCTTTGGGACACACTGATCTTAAAACAATGAGCTCTAACTGCCCACCATGTATAGAAGGATGTGGTGTGGGACGCAACATTGGAAAAGCCAGCAAGATGCGTTCAACAGTCCAGCAGCTTCAGTGCCTGATAATAGCGCTGCTGTGCTGCCCGTTAGCTGCTCATTAAACATGTTTAAGTTTTAACTGAAAGTTTTACATTTTATTAAACTGACCCATTTAACGTTAAACTGATGTTAGCTTTGAATTCTCCAGCTTCCTGTTTGGAATTCTATGTATGGATGAGACTGCAGCACTATTTAAGGTGGAATGGAAAATAGAAATAAGAAGCTAACTTCAGCTTTATGCCTACACCCATCAGCCATAACATTAAAACCACCACCTTGTATCTACACTCACTGTCCAGTTGAACGGCTCCACTTACGAGCACTTTGTAGTTCTACTATTACAGACTGTAGTCCATCGGATTATCTGTATACTTCATTATTGCCCTTTTACCCTGTTTTTTAATAGTCAGGACCCCCACAGGACCACCACAGAGCAGGTATTATGTGGTGGATCATTCTCAGCACTGCAATGATACTGACCTGGTGGTGGTGTAGTAGTGTGTGTTGTGCTGGTGTGAGTGGATCAGACACAGCAGTGCTGCTGGAGTGTTTAAACACTGTGTCCACTCACTGTCCACTCTATTAGACACTCCCACCGTGCTGGTCCACCTTGTAGATGTACAGTCAGAGACGATAGCACATCTGCTGTTGCAGAGTTTGTATTGGACATCCTCTAGTTCTTCATCAGTGGTCACAGGACCCTGGTCACAGGACCCTGGTCACAGGACGCTGCCCACAGGACGCTGTTAGGTGGATAGTTTTGGTTGGTGGACTGTTCTCAGTCCAGCAGCGACACTGAGGTGTCCAGAAGCACTGCTGTGTCTGATACACCAACACAACAAACACTAACACACCACCACCACCTCAGTGTCACTGCAGTGGTGAGAATAATCCACCACCCACATAATACCTGCTCTCTGGTGGTCCTGTGGGGGTCCTGACTATTGAAAAAAATAGTGTGGGGGGGGGATAACAAAGTATATAGAGATTCAGTCTGTAATTGTAGAACTACAAGGTGTTGTAAACTACCACCTATGTTGTAAGTGGAGCTGATAAACAGATCAGAACCAGAATCAGATTTACGTTTATTGGTCAAGTATGTTGACATACACAAGGAATTTGGTTTTGGCAGTTCGTGTCTCTCTAGTACTGTACCAACACACACACATAACTAACTGACAGTCCACAATATACACATGGACTTCACATATACACAATACATACAGACATTTACAATATACAATCTACACAATATATAAGCAATTAACAAACTATATATGGACAAATAATATAAAGACTGTAGATACATTGAGGTGGTTTTATGGCTGATCAGTGTACCTAAGAGTTTATTATTTCAGAGCTTTGGCAGTTCTGGCAGACACTTTAATCCAATTTTTGTCAAACATCATGCACTGCAGTAGTCTGCAGAATCTGCAGAATATGCAGGCCACACAGATCCAGTCCATCAATCTAGCTAATCTTTGCCCTGTAGCTGTTTTGCAAGGTGGTATGTGCAGCAACTGTGACGAGACAAGTTCTATCAGAGCAACAGTCAGAATCACGGATACTATTATTCATCTACATCAAATCAGATGATGGTGAAGCAGATCAGCCTTCCTGTTTCCCCCATTATTGTTCATTCTGGATGCCGGCTATAGCTGTAATGTGGCTCTGCCATTAGTGCTTCACACATTTGACCTCAGCAGCTCCCACCCACACTGCTCTGGTTGTTTAGGAAGCAGTGGAAATCTAAAGTGCAGCCCAATCAATACAACCTCTCAGGAGATTAATGTACTACAGCAAGGCACAAAGCCATTACACGTAAACTCTACTGTTACTGTCCTTGTACACTGGCTGCACCAGAAAAGTACAAGTTATAGCGGCCATTGTGTTAAAAAGCAAATGTAAACAAGCTTACACTGAATCGAAAAGCACAGGTAAGGTCATCATGTAAGCCCTTTAAAATCTTTAAGTCTGGCTGGATTAAAGTAGCAAAATTAAAAAATATGTAGTATAAAAGCATAAAATAGCAGTTTATTCTTGTTTGAGTTTAAACTGACCACTTATATGCGCCACTGCGGTCTATATATGAGCAAGTTTCATTTCTATTTTATGTCACGCCTGCTGGCTCTCCTCTCATCCCCGATCTCCTGGACTCCGTTTCCCATAACCCACCACCCGAGGACGCCACTATCACATGTCCGCCATCACCCAATCCTGTTCCGCTTTTCAGATCTCAGTCGCCAGAATATTGATTACACCTGAAACTAATTTAGTCTGTTTATACAAATACTCCTCTCTCCCACTGATCCATTGCGAAGTATTGCCTCTTGTGCGTACTGAGCGTTTTCTCCCTGTCATTGTTCTCATTGGTTTCCTTGGTTTGACACTATTTTGACTTACTGGTTTACTCTTCTGTCTTTTCCCTTTGGATACTGTTGCTGGTCTGGTTGTTTTGCCTGGTTCTGACTTCTGCTCGTTTCCTTACTCCGACTCAGTCCTTGCCCTCTCGGTTATGTCCGCTCTGATCTTGTTGCTGCTGTGTTGTGCTACCAGCCTGTTTAATAAACCTAGCTTTGCTTTTAGCTCAGCGCGCGTCACAGTCTGTCTGTCCATCATCACATTTTATTATACGTTTGATGTACTACTATTGCCGTTTCATTAATATAGTGATTTAGATGCTTTATAGGCAGCTTTATTTAAATCAAAATGTATTTCCCAATATGCATGCTTATGCTCCATGTGATAATACAATAATGTTATCAACTTGCTAATTAAACTGTCATTTCCCCCCAATGCATCCGCCCTCTCTAATAAGCCATCTGAAATTGGATTATGAAAGAGGATGCCACACAAGAATGACGGCAAAATCCAAACATAAAAAAGGGAAACATCACCGCTCCTCCTTGCAATTACATTTTCAACCGCAAAATGGTCCAGACTGACTGCATTTTCATTTTCACATCCTTTCAGCTGTCAGTCAGCCCATCAGGACAGGACAACAGCAAATGGCTTTCCTTGGAATGTGGCAGCTAAGGGATTTATATTCTTATCTTTGAATTGCCGGCTAGGAAAAAACTAAGGAAAAGCCCCACTGAACTGGGAATTCATCCTAGGGAAGTCAAGAAGGTGTCCTCAGTAAGTGACATCATGTCAACAACCGTAAAAAGGGCCACTTATCTACTTGTATTGTTGAGAAAAGGAGACATAACTTGCTTTAAAAAGCAGAACAAACAGGAAAAAAAGAGGTCCCTGTTCAGGCAGACTATACAGTCACATAGGAAAATCTGAACACCTTCGCTAAAACCACACGTTCTGCTGATTTTTGAAGTGAAATTCACACTTCAATGTGGTGTCTTTCTGCAAATTTTAGTCCACAAGTTCTATCTATTTCATGTATTAGTAAAAAAAATATAAAATGTTTTTTATGTTAATTTCTTTCCCTGTATATTCAATTCAGCAAACAACAAGCAATTGTGCTTTAAAATGTGCAGAAGTGTGTTCTCTGTAGTGTGTGTGCACTTTTTTAAAACTTTTAACCAGGGGTGCGCACACTTTTGCATACATGAGCTTTCAGTGCTCGGACAGATTAAACAAAACACATACTTTAATGGAGGTGCCCATTTCCCCCCCTATTTCATCGCTTGCAATAATGGACAATAATGAATGGAATAAAACATGTTGACATGAAATAGGCAGAGCAGTTTGTTATATACCATCGCCAGAGGTGGAAGAATTACCATATATATATATATATACAGTATATGAAACCTGGTGGAGGACTTTGTGGCATGGTGCCATAGGAACAACCTGCTACTGAACACTTCCAAGACCAAAGAGATGGTGGTGGACTTTCGCAAGGCCAGGCCACTCACACAGCCATACCCCCCTCTATTGAGGGGTTTAAGGTAGAGAGGGTTAAGGCCTACAGGTATCTCGGACTGCACCTGGATGATAGGTTGGACTGGTCAGCCAACACAGACATCCTGTACAGAAAGGGGCAGAGGCGGCTCTACTTTCTGAGGAGGCTGGGGTCCTGTAACATCTGTAGGAAGCTCCTGCAGATGTTCTATCAGACTGTGGTGTCCAGCTGTCTCTTTTATGCTGTGATGTGCTGGGGAGGAAGCATTAAGAAGAGAGATGAGATGCAACTGGACAAGCTGGTCAGGCGAGCAGGGTCAGTTGTTGGTGCGGAACTGTACTCTGTGGTGAAGGTGGCAGAGAGAAGGACACTACACAAACTGCCGTCCATTATGGATGATGATGGGCACACACTGCATACCATCATTACGGACAAAAGGAGCAAGTTCAGTGGCAGGCTTCTGTCACAGAGCTGCTCTACAGACACACTCAGGAGATCCTTTGTCCCGAGAGCCATCAGTCTCTTCAACTCTTCCCAGTGGGGCCACAAGAGAGAAGAGGACAGATGAGGACTGAATCTCATGTTAAATCATAGGTTTATTTATTTGCACTATTTACACTTTACTGTATATCCTGTACATCTGCACTCCTGGACACTCTAGACACTTTCCTGAAATACCAGTATATCCACATGTTCATTATCTTTGTCAGTATTGTCATTGTCTGCCGATACCTGCGCCCCTTGCACATTTATTATTAATGCACTGCCTTTTATCTCCGTATTTTCAATTTTTTTCAACAGTTTCTTTTTCTACAGTTATATTTGTATTTTTGTAGATAGACTTTCGTGTACATATTTCTTGCCTTATTGTAATAAGTGAGATATATTATATATATATTATATATAATTAGTCTGACACCGATGTCTATTCAAATGATCATAAGCACAAAAGAGAACAGTTTCCACTAGCTAGAACCAAGCTCTGTTCAACAGGTCAACACAAGTACATTACAAAGTGACTGCTGTACCCTGATTGGTGGGCTCGCGCTTCTTTCGTTGTGACATGTTACTTTTTATGCACACATAAGCCAAAAGGAAGGACAGATTTGGCCATAATGTAGTACAGATAAACTAACACACTACTTACAGTACATTAACACATTACACTTACTGAGTTACTGTCCACAACACACTACTTACAGTACACTGACACATTACACTTACTGAGTTACTGTACACCAAAACACTACTTACAGTACACTGAGACATCACACTTACTGAGTTAATGTACACCAACACACTACTTACAGTACACTAACACATTACACTTACTGAGTTACTGTACACCAACACACTACTTACAGTACACTAACACATTACACTTACTGAGTTACTGTACACCAACACTCGATTTACAGTACATTAACACATTACACTTACTGAAGTACTGTCCATCAACACACTACTTACAGTACACTGAGACATTACACTTACTGAGTTACTGTACACCAACACACTACTTACAGTACAATGACACATTACACTTACTGAGTTACTGTACACCAACACACTACTTACACTACACTAACACATTACACTTACTGACTTACTGTACACCAACACTCGATTTACAGTACATTAACACATTACACTTACTGAAGTACTGTCCATCAACACACTACTTACAGTACACTGAGACATTACACTTACTGAAGTACTGTCCATCAACACACTACTTACAGTACACTAACACATTACACTTACTGAGTTACTGTACACCAACACACTACTTACAGTACACTAACACATTACACTTACTGAGCTGCCTTGCAAAAAAGCCAAATGCCTATTTCCATTTCATGGTAAATGGGTCAAAGCAAATGCTCCAAATACTTGGAAAGGAGCTACATTATAAGTAAACAACATTTTTCCTTCCTCCTGCACAGTTACCATTTTGGAATGGTATGATATGCAGCATCATCATCATAGCACATGACGAGATATTGAGTATTGTGGCGACCGCCACTGAAAAAAACATGCTGCGTTGTGTTTGTGCAAGAGTGGAGTGCGAGGGGCTGGTGCGTGCGGCATTGCCCATGATGCACCGCAGCTTCTCTCGCTCATACTCTGCTCTATAGCGCTGTGGTTGATGCATGTGTTGCAGGTGGTTGCGGACATATGTGTTCATTTGGTCGTTAGTGTTTTATTATGTGTGTTTTTAGTGTGTTGTGAGTGTTGGTGTGATTCACCGTTAGGGTGAATCACACCGTGTAAGGGTAGGAGCTGGCTCCGTTGAGCCAGTG
>CM067497.1:12468865-12490270 GCA_034552555.1 Semaprochilodus insignis
TATATATATATATATATATATATATATATATATATATATATATATATATATATGAAGGCTGTTATATATATATATATATACACACCATTGTGTAATAACAGCCTTCTTGTCCAATATAAAATATAAAACGCCTTTGATATATAACGTGAACACTTCCATTAAAACTTTCAACAATCCATGAATTGTTCACAAACTGAAACAAAACAACAATTACAATGAGCATTATATTTATGCTGATAGGCATGGATGTGACTGCTCGCTTTATCAGGTGCAGAATAATTACTTCTCACAAGCATGGCAAAATGCTGTGCACTTCTTTTAGGTTTAGAAATGAGGACTTATTTCTCCCTGTTTTCTATGTTCTATTAACGTTGGCTCGAGTCAGGCTGAGACCCACACTTCAAATGCACTTCTTCTCTGCTTTTAAAACTTCTTAAAGTGTCACTAATGACTTAGAAAGCATTTAGATGAGTCTGTTTATGTGTATGCAAGGGGGTGTTTATGTGCATTTGAGTTCGATAGAAGTGAGTGTGATAGAAGAAGAAAAGAGAAAGAGAGAGAGAGAGAGAGAGAGAGAGAGAGAAGGAGATAGATGCTGTGAAAACCAGCCAATAAATATTACTCAGTTGTATTGGTTGAATTAAGATGCTTTCTAAAAGCTGGCCATAAAAAGTGAATTAATAAATGAACTGAGGAAAGACGCTCTGAGAAAGTCATTAAACGAAGGCACCGCAGCCATTTGGTTGAGAAAGAAACACTGAGGCAAAGAAAATTAAAAACCAAATCAGCCCACATGATGGAGAACAAACAGACCATTCACCACATCACATCATCGCTGCCTTCACAAAACCTTGCAGCTGCTTTTTACTTTTCATGACGGATCAATAGATGCTTTAAAAGATAGATATTTTTACAAGTCCTTTTTAAAATACACTAATACATTTTTCTTCTTCTGTGAAGTTGTTGTTTTACTGAACAAATGATATATATAAACCTTTACCCATAAAAATAGTGATGAAAGGAATCTCCAGTCTCCAAGGCGGTAAGGAAGAGTCAGACTTTTAAAACAACACTGTACATTCATACCGGTTTAAAACCACTTCATAATTATTACTCTCAGACTGTATGAACTGTACATACTACAGATTCATACGGGGCTGAAATCACTCCACAATTATTACTACCAAGCTCTGAATTATACATACTACAGATTCATACTGGATCAAAACAGCTCTACAGCTATTACTCTCAGACTGTATAAACTGTATGTACTACAGATTCATACTGGACTGATATCACTCTACAATTATTACTACCAAACTGTATGAACACTACAGATTCATACTGGGTTAAAACCGTCCCACAATTATTACTCACTGTATGAATTACACACACTGTAGATTCATACTGGATTGGAACTGCTCAACAACTACCACTGTCAGGTTGTATAAACTACACATACTACAGATTCATACTGAATTGAAATCACTCCACAATTATTACTGTCAAGACTGTGGGAACTAAACAGTCTACAGATTCAAACCGGATTAAAATTACTTAACAACTGTTACAGTCCGACTGTAAAAACGACACACACTGCAGATTCATACTGGATTAAATTTACTCCACAATTAATACTGTCAGACAGTATAAACTATACATACTATAGGTTCATACTGGGTTAAAATCATTCCACAATTATTACTCTCAGACAGTATAAACTGTACATACTACAAATTTATACTGGATTAACACCACTCTTGTAAGACTGTAAAACTACAAGCACTGCCAATTCATACTGAACATTGCACACATTTAAAGAACATTAGCAAGACACTCAGTCTGTGTCATCTTAACATCTCCAGTCTACTCAATCTATAGGCCAAATTAGTAATTCATCAAGATGGAAATTATTTGAGAATACTCCAATTAAACGAGACAAAAAGCACTGACCTTCATAAATTTGTCAAGGACTACAAAAACTGCTATTAGGATGTAGCATGCTTGTTCAACATTTGATGTTCAAACATTTATTTGCAGAATCCAGTAACTGCCCAATAGTTTGGGGTCCACAGGTTTTTTAAAATGTTCCTAAATAAAGAGAAAATTGTCTGTGGTAATGGTCTGGCAAACAATTAGGCTGATTAGTTGATTAGGTTCGAAAACACTGGAGTATTCTTTCATGTGTGCTATCAGTGTACAGTGTTGTACCGTTTTGCCGCAGCACCACTGCCATGTAGTCCTGTGTTTTGGAGCTGATGTACAGGAGGATGCTGGGCGTGCTGGATGTACTGAAGCTGAAGACCACGTCCTCTCGGGTCAGGTTGGTTTCTGTAGGCAGAGACTGGACCACACCTTTACCCTCCACACTAGAGGCTGCAGCCACCACTTCCGGCACCAAGTTATACCTGACCAGCGTTCCGGCTTCAAAAAAACCACCAACGTCTGGAAATGAAGAACAGGGTTTATGTATAAGAGAGTGATGCATCACACAAGACAGGATCTGACTGAGACTGAGAATAGCTCACTCAAACTGCCTTATATTAAATATGTTGAAACACGGAACAAGTTTGTGGAGAACCATAATGACCCAAGGAGGCTGCCCCATCATCCTCGTGCCACGAAACATCTGCAGGAGCCTGAAGTTACTACCACATTAAACATGCAAGGTGACTCATTTTTTGTCCGCACATATACTACTGTGCAAAAGTCAGAGACGACTTATGTATTTATTTGATTTGAATTATGAGTAAATGGGATATAAGATGATCCACTTGCATGAGGAAGGAGAATGAATTTAAATTATTAAAAGCTACTGAGAAAGTGGGTCTCCTAACAACCACCTGATAGACCTGGTCAACCAAAATGTCTCCATCAGATAAACAGCATTTAAAGCTTTTGTCTATGAGAGAAAGGGGAAAATCAAGATCCACCTTTGCTTTCAATCTGAATCAACCCACAGCCATCCTTCTGCTGTGAGAAGACAACTCAACATTATGGGTTTAAAAGGATGTGAATCTGTCAAGAAGCCCTGAAAAGGTAATACACACACAAACAACAAGAAATCACACCAAGAAGCTGCTGGTGTTCTCAGCATAATAGACTGATCCCCCATCACAGACCTCAACATCATTGAATGTGTTTGGGATTACCTGTATTATGAGAAGCAGAGCTATCATCTTTGCACAGCTAAACATCTTTATGATTACAGTTTAAGGAAATGTGATAGATACAATTAATGCAAACATCTGAAATTGATTGGTGCGTCGTTAATTATTATTTTTGCCAGTATAGTAAGAAAAGATTAGGCTTTAGTCTTTTGGTTCTGCTGAAAAGACAAATTATGACTTAACTACTGAAGTTTACAGCCAGCTCTGTTTAGGTCTGTAGGTTCTTTGGCCCCCTCACTAATGCTTTGGCTGTGTTTTCATTGCCTTTCTTTCCATCCTCAAGGGGGCAGTAAGTGCTCTGCAGGAACTGGCCAAAAACATGGTTGACACCTCCATCCCAAAAGGCCCTCGACCTGCTGAGAAGAAGCATCTACATAAAATCATACAGCCTCCATTCCACTTTACAGCAGGGAATGGGGCACGCTCTATTCAGGCTTTGCCAAACACAATTCTGAATTCAGGCCAAAACATTCTGTCATGCAGTAAAACCTTTCTCT
Organism: Semaprochilodus insignis; assembly: GCA_034552555.1. Taxonomy (NCBI): domain Eukaryota; kingdom Metazoa; phylum Chordata; class Actinopteri; order Characiformes; family Prochilodontidae; genus Semaprochilodus; species Semaprochilodus insignis. The sequence goes on from CM067497.1 coordinate 12,472,533, forward strand.
GTGCAGATTCTCAGCGCTGCTTTGCATATCTTAAATAGCACGGGATTTGGGCATGTTTTTGGATGCGTTTTGTGTTCTGGCACCTTCTGGTATAAACCAGAGTCAAACATGCATTTAGATTTAGATTCACAGCTTTTCTATTGGCACGAAGGCCTGCAGCGCCTTCAGAGATACTGCTGGGTTTCCAGCTGCCTCTTTCAACATATGAACATTAAACTCTTTATTTTTAAGCAGAAACTTCTGCAGATTTCTATGACTTCCACTTCTTGATTAAAGTCCTCATAGAGTGTCAGCGGATATATAAACGTGACATACAGTATTATAACTCCTGGGGTCTTAGTATTAACTTAGTATTATAACTCCTGGGGTCTTAATGGAATGTCTGTGATATGCTTTGGTCTAAATACTACTACTACTACTAATAAGGATGAAGCACCGCAGCTCCCTTATCCCTTCTAAACAGCCCTTAGAATGGCTGGTCTGAGTACTTGTTCCTTTAAATGATGATGAGCCATTGGTCACCCCGCTCCCCTATTCCATAGGGTGTACCTATGCCAGCTACAGCTTCACACTACTATAGCATGATATGCTCTGGAGACATTTCCACCCATTCTCTCATTTTACCATCACAATATTGATGATCACAAATATGATTGCTGATCATATGAAGTTCATTTTACAGACATTCAACTAACAAACTGATAGCATTGATGTTATTGTTGTTTTTATTGCAGCAGTAATGCCAAGAACATTACATCTCCATTAATACATCACCTCAGCTGTTAATGAAAGCTAGTGCTAAACAGCTACAGCACACAGCATAATCATTTTATACTTACATTTGTCCAAGGTTTTGCCACGGACATTATTGACTACTGATTATTGATTATTGACTACTGATTATTGACTATTGATTATTGATTATTCAGGGTACTGATCCCTGTTCCTATTTAGAGTAGACAAGGAATATCAAACAAGAAGCTGGACAGGTAGCTTGAAGTGCCAGAATGTAACTACTGCACCATTTAAGGTGGAACCGGGAAACAAAAAGCTGGCCAATAGGAAGCTGACTTCAGCTTTGTGTCAGACACAAAGTGGTCAGCATGCATGTACAGGTTTTTGCTACCTGTAGTTGAGAGCTGGTGAGGCCACAGTGCATGATGGGATGCAGTACACCATGAAGATAGTTCCCCCTGTGTACTAGGAACTCTCACTGGAGGACTACACCAATTTTGGTCACATACTACTTTTAGGCAGATTTAGTATGCGAGTAGTATGTAGTACCCCATTTCGAATACAGCCTTTGTCATCCATCAAATTTGACTTGAAGATTTGAAACAATTAAGTGTGACAAGGAATCATCAGATACACATCATTCACAGACAGCAGGAAAATCAGGAGACTGAAATAAAGTGTCATATGTTTTTTACTCCTCACAGTGCAGCAAGCACAGCAGAGTATATTAAAGCAGAAAAAGCATAATGCGTCTGCTGTATGTAATCAAAAAGCTCCACAGTTCAACACAGCGGGAGCCAAATTAGTTTGCTGCATCACCTGCAAAAAAAAAAAAAACCTGAGCTTATTTATAATTGTAATTATTAAGTGGTGTGCCCTTATCTAGGCTTATCGTTCTTGTTTATTTGTTTACTTATTCAATTAGTTCATTTCAGAAATGGTTGACTTTTGCCTTCCGTGTGAATATTACTGCCTGTTGCTATTACTGCACGTACAAACAGAACTGCAGTCTAGAGGACGTTGTGTATTTATGATGTTGCAATAAAACACAAGCTAACGGTACTTTAATAATGAAAAATCATCTTGTAGCTTTCAGAGAGCAGAAAGCAAAGCCGCTGGAACGCGTTCCGGCATAATTTCTGATATAATGCACTTACTGCGACCCCTGTTGTGCCTACTACATTCGAAAGCCAATAAGAAAGGGCCCTGCTTCGCTTCAGCCGAGGTGAACGCTCTGAATTCATGAGCACGCTTCTGGAGGAGCCGTAAACATGCGGCTGCCCCAGACGACAGTGGAAGAATAAAGGTCCTCCTGTGGACTGAGTGTGAACGCGTGCGTGTCTTACAGGAGTACTAAAAACGTAAACAGTGCAGGAGGTGCTGCGAGTGGGGCGGAACAGAGAGAACCATGGGAAATTAAGTGGCGTAATGAAGTAAATTTACCCAGAGGGAACAGGCGAGTAAACGTGCGTGATTTTCAAATCCTTTCAAAACTCTTGGACTCTTGCACAAAACACAGGGCAGACTTATGGCGTAATTATGCAATCTATTTAGGCATCTATTTACATACGTATCTATTTACATACGTATTAGATGTATTACCTGAGGGTGGGGTGAGCAGGTGTGCAGGTAAGCACAGGTGTTCAGGAAGGAAATTAACTGAAACTGACACCTTAACCGACCAAATGAACCTCCATGTGATTGCAAACACACAAACTCACATGTGCAATTACTCCTGTCCACAGCAGGCAGAACGGTTAATGCATTTAAAGGGCCCATATCATAGAAAAACACATTTTACTTGGTTTTTATAAATTAAAAACATGCAAGTGTATGTAAGTAGCATTACTTAATAATAAAAAAGCTGTATGAAATATGGTGTGAATGTGCTGCTGCGGGTCACTCTGTAAAGCTTTTTGTTGTATGATGTTTAAGACATTCATCTGCTTGGGAAAGGGGTCCAACGCACCACCCATGTTACAAAATGTACACATTGTTCAGCACCTTGCATGCAATAACACATTTCCAACAGAAAAGTCTCCAAATCCCCAAAACGCACATAGTGTAGCTGTAATGTACTGTGCAAACATTGCTTCATTAACTCCCCAGTCCATAAAGTCCATATAAGCTGCACAAACCACATGTTTTGAATTCATCATGGTTGTGATGTCACCACCGTAAGCACATTTACATATGAACTCCCATCCATCCTAGTTTCAGCAGCAAAGCCATTCTAGCTGAAGTATTGTTCCTGCAGATGGTCTGTAGCAGGTCTGTAGAGTTTTTGGAGTGGAAGATGTGGGAAAGCAGTTAAATGTTGTGCTGTTCATGGCTCTCAGGAAGGAACTCTGCAGCTACAATGCATCTGAAAGTTCATTTTTAACACATTCCTCAAGATTTCAGTAAAGACTCAAAAAAGGTCAAAAAGGTCATGTGAATTTTTTGGCGCATCAAACCAGGTTACATGCAGACTTTATTGGAAAAAGTAAAATACAAGAATAATGCAGCCCTTTCAGGATTTAATGTGGATTAATGTGGATTTAAGCCTTGCATTCAGAGCAGGTCATGAGGGCAGTTTATTTCATTATGCAAAAATCTGCATAGAACAAGAGTGGCAGACATAAATTTGGACTAAATGTCCACAGTGGGCTGTAGTAAAATAGCACTGACCTTATCCCTGGGTTACTGATAGCTAGCTTCTGACAGCAACACTCTGTGCATTTTGTGGTTTGATGGTGATGGGGTTTTTGATGTTTTAAGATGACTCAGATTCTTGCAGTTTAACCCATAACTCCCTTAAGAAACACTGGGTGGTTCCTCACTTCCAAAATTTCATAACCAATATATCGTCACTGTCCAAAGAAAAGCATGCATCTCCATTTTTGTTGATTTTTACTTTTATACATCATTTGAACCCAGCAGTTGCTATTTACACTGTGTGATAAGTTCATGATGAATGGACCAACCAAAATGGCTCCAAACAGCTTGGAAAAAAGTCTGGCTCCATTGACTTACACTGGAATTAAATTAGGTTTTTGGCCTCTCCTGTAAAGTTGCCATTTGAGATACTTGCCTTTCTTTGGACAGCAATGATATAAAAGTTGCAAATTAGTCTCCATGTCGGGGAACTATTTCTTGTAATAACTGTTGGTGAGGAAACTTTTAGGCACATAAGACTCTTTAGACATCTGGTTCCCATCACGACCATTATAAACTATTCACATCAAACCACTCAGAATGACATTGTTTACATCCTAACCATCCTTATTAAATAGAATAAAAAAAAAAACAACTTTCAAATTTTAAATGAATAACTGAATAATAATAATCATGCAGTTTAGTGATTTTTTTGCTGCAGATTAGTAATCTGTTTGTGCATACATGGAGTATTAAAACAGTTTGGAATCACACTTTGAAATAGCTTTAAAGGTGGCATATCTCACTTTGATGTATTATTCAAACTGACCATTTTTGAACCTGTATTTTTTGAACCCTTTATTTCTGTTGCTGTGCCTTTAAGAATGATATATGCAAATGAGCTCTGTTTTGAAGGCTATTTCTGTACTGGGAAAATAACAGCCCAGGCAGAAACCCTCTTGACAACTTCAGCATGAATGGGCGGAGCTAAACTGCTGTAGGCTGAGTAGTCAGAAATATGCAAATGTTCTGTTCCAATGAATTCAAAATGGGCAGTTTTTTACATCATATGTCCTAAATATGTGGACCGGGAAGGGAATAGTATGGTTTGTATGTACTGACAAACATGCACACACTCTCTGACATGAACGCTTAGCAGCCCAAAGTGGGGGTAGTATGGTTATTATGGAATAGTATGGTTTGAACACTATCGAGAACCCGGTGGTGGGGAGAGGAGTGGGAGAACGTTATGTTATTGGCATGTTATTAACACCCAAGATGGAATGTATGCATAAGATGAAAATGTGCTCTAACTCATAATTACAAGGCTGCTCACATGTGTGTGTATTTCATAATGAAAGGGAAGAATGTGAGCGTCGGGGTCACCGGGGGTCCCCACAGCCGAGGAATGTTTTTAAACATTGCCGTTTTTAAACGAAGGCTGATAGAGGGCTCGACACAGAGCGAGCGAGAGCCTTTTAAGTGTGCTCTTCCATTAGCATATTCAAATAGAGGGGAAGTGAGTGTGATACGCAGGGCAACCTGTCAGGCATATCACCTCTTCAACACGCACATCCTGACATCCCTCTATCCCTCTATGTCGTGGCTTTCGGGCTGAGAAGCGGCATGTATTCCACTTCATTGTAATGTTAACCTCTTCCTGCGGGATTCTTTGTGGCCAGCCAGCGGATTCGAAAATCGACGTGAATATTTTTAAGTAATGCATTCCAATAAAATATTTTCCCCAGATTAACTAGGACACTGCTTGACTCTTTGCATGTAAAGCATTGTGACTCTCTGTTGAGCTCCTAGTAAGCAATGAGGGCTGGACACAATCCTTATCCCAATGTCTACTGTGAAAAATGAATAACCCACCAATTAGCAGGCTGCATACCTAAAACTTCACATACAGCGTTAACCAACAATATCATGTTTCACCTCCCTCTATCACCATCCCCACCTATCATCTAGCTCAGAGACCCCATGATACCCATGCACAACCATTACTATTAGAGCTAGGCCTTTCAGTTGGGGTCAAAAGTTTGTCAAAGCATGAGAGAAATGCCACATTATAATGCTAATTCTGCTAAAACTCTATAGGATTTCTCACAGTATGTTAGCACTAAGATAATACCACTGAATATAAACTCTTTCACCATCCCCACCTATCACTGAACGAGTCTGCTTCACTAGCTCAGAGAACCTCCCTGATACCCCATGGACGACCGTGACTGTTAGAGCTAGGTCTACAGTTGGGGTCTAGAGTTTGTCATAACCTGAGACAAGTGCCACCTCTATAATGCTAATTCAGTATGTTAGCACTAAGCTAATACTGCTGAATATAAACACATTTTTGGTTGTTTTAGACTAAACACAACCATTTAATGATGCACAAGTTTTTAATGATGTCCTATAAGTTTCATTTGAAGTTTGTAACAGACCTACAGAGAAGTAAGTAGAACTTCCAGAGGACCTAGAATGACATTTCAAATCTTACTGGATTTCCAATGGGCATTTTACAAAATCTTGATTTTAATATTTTAGTCCCCAGAAATCATTCGGCTTTTTTTCTGCAAGCTTAGAAGACCCTGAGGACTCCTTTATTGGAGTTGCTTTATTGGAGGCACTGAAGGGTTCTCTTATACCTCCTAAAACTGTCTCCATTATTCCTGAAATGGAAATCTGGTGATGTAGCCATTGTACGGTGTCCGTACGTTTACTGAAGCTGTACATTTGGGCTGAACTTTCTCACCTCAGAGTGGCTTTGGACAAAAGTGTCTTCAAAATGAACGAAATGCTCCATGTCCTATATTTTGTCTTGACATATTTTTCACCGTAGGTACAAAGATATAATGTTTTCATGGGTTTATGTACTAATAGTGGTCATAATAAATTGTGACAACCATTTCCAACCTCTCTTTATCCTTTACAATTAAACAAGCTGTTTTTATCACTGTGCCTTAAGACTGATGTAGGTAAACGAGCTGTGTTTTGATTTGCAGTCCAGGCTGAAATACTCATATAAAAATGCCTATGGGCGGAGTCATACTGTGGTTATGGCACATTTTATGCTGTATTTTTCCAGTATGTTAAATGTGTACTAAAATTTGCAGATAGATGCCATATTTAAGTATTGTCAGGGTCGGGCAAATCAGGACGTTCGCGGATAGGCTTAAAAGTTTTATTAGAAGAGGGCACAGACAAAAGCGGAGTCGAAACAGGCAGGAAGTCAGCAACCGTCAAACAATACTAATGAAGGACAAAACCAGAGACAAAGCCAAAAAACAGAGCAAGGGATCCGAAAACCAAAAACAGCAAAAGGGATAATAAGGCTCGGGGTAAGTACTGCAAAACAGAAGAGGAGTAAACAGAACAGCTTATAAAGGGCTAGCACCAGGTGAAAACAATCAGTACTCTGGCGAGGCTGCTCTGCGATTGGCTGCCGGCTGTGAGCGAGAGGTAATGTGGTAATCTGAGAGGTTCTGGGAAGTGGAGTTCACCAGCAGTATAGCCTGTGCAGGTTTTGACGGGTGCGTGACAAGTGTGTTCACTGTAGAGAATATGTTTACCTTTTTTTAATTAGAAAAGTAACAAAAATATATGTCACCTGACCAGGGGCGCCCCTTTAAAACTCATGTGCATCTAAATCAACTCTTTCTATATATACAGAGTTTGAGCTGCAGAGTCAGTGGTATGTTTTTATGCTACATACTACATTAAAACCCTATGTTGTTACATGGTTGTCAATGATATGGGCCCTTTAATGTGAGATGCAATTGTAAACCCAAGTCGAAAACTCACCTTTGGTGCAGAAGGGTCCATCATAAGCTGTGCCGCTGCAGTCGCATGAGTAGCCATTGTATTTCTCTACACACTTTCCTCCATTACGGCAGTACATTCCGAAACTGGTGCAGTGACCAGAACACCCTGGTTTAACTCCGGGAGTGACTTTGGCCCTCTCCTCAAGGTCAAGAGTCACGCCATTCATCTTCAGAGAGCGGATGCATCCAAGGAAACCTCGCTGTCCTCCGGCTGCACCTGCGGAACCAACAGGAAACACAATTACAGAGTGGAACATTGCTAATAATAGATGCCCAGCCAGGTCAAGAAGAGAATTCTCTCTCAGCTTCTGTAGAAGGCTCGGGATAACAGCCCTGTTGTTCAATTAAAATAAAGATCTAACGGCCAACATAAAGAGGCCGGAATGAGAAGCGCTGGAGGTTAAAAATGAAAAATGCTATCTCTCTCTCTCTCAATAGCTGAAACAACCTCAACATGATGGGATGCATAATTCAATAGTATAGATTCCACAGAAATGAGAGAGAGACTCAAACTACATTAATGCTCTGCTCGTGGGTGAATATAATTACTCTCTAACAGCTCCGAATAATGTCCAGGCACTTTTCCCATTACAGGAAGCTGCTCATTTACTCCGAAAAAAAAAATAGCAGGCTGCTCAGCTGGATTTATATATTTACGAATGACCAGCCAAGACTCGCTAATTATAAAGTAGCGGAAAATAATAAAATGAGGAGAGAGGGGATGCCAGGAGAGCCCCACAGCAGCGGCTATAACCCTGCTAAACCCAAAGAGCTGTTATCACAGATTTCCTAACTATTGAAATGCCTTTACATAACTACATATTTAATTGAAAATAATTTTGATGTTGTAACGAATCTGCGCTTCTGACTTTGTGTTTATTACAACAACAAAAACTTGTGAAAATGTCAATGCTGACATTCAGTCATTTAATATCATATTAAACAACTTTATAAAGGTTTTGAATTCTTTTTACAATTATGCCATTTAGCAGACACTCGGACACCACAATTATTCAGGGGTGTGTGGAAGGGTGGCATGAGCTCGGTTTGGGCTGGGGTGGGCTGGAGTGGTGCCTGGTTTAGGCTGGGGTGGTGTAGGGTTTGGGCTGAGTTTAGGCTTGGGTGGGCTGGGTTTTTTCTGGGTTTGGGCTTGGGTGGGCTGGGTTTGGGCTGGGTTCCCCACCCAGAAATAAGCTGTGCTCATTCAGAGGAATCATCTGCCAATTCAGTGAAAAAAATCACTGTTAAGGTCTGTTCATACTGAGTCCGCCATGTTTCAACAAACAAACAAATTAATGCCGTCTTTCACACTGAGTCCGAAACTGCTGTACTGTGCTGCTGCACAGTGTTTTAACCGGAGCTACTCTTTTTTCTGCTGTATGGATCTGCTATATTCAGGCTGACCAATCACAGCTCCATTGTCATGACTGCAGCCCAAAGAAACGTGCATCAGGACGGCGGAAGAATCATGTTGCTCACAGAGCAGAACAACAAGCTTATAGGACAACACACTGAGAATAAACATGCAGAGGTTAGAGAAAAACAGCAGAGCAGCTGAAAAACTGAATGACGGTGAGTACCGTTACAGTAACTGTATATAGCCGCAGTTCATTCAGACCTTTATAAGGAGAGGAGAAACTAGAAACAAACAGGAACAGGGCCTCGAATTCCCCCACTGACATACAGAGATCACTCGTTCAGCTTCAGCTGCTGTAAGATGCGAGGTGACCCCTGTATTATTGCATTGAGTATTTGAACAGTGTTCGGACTTGGTGTGAAGAGACTACTATGACATCCTAGTAATGCCTCTTAAATGTCAGTTGGAATTTTGTGTTTCATTTTGCATGACCACTTTCCAACCTCACTTTATCCCTCGGAATTCAATCAAACAGGCTGCTGTGTTTTTTTGTAACCGTACCTTTACAACTGATATATGTAAATGAGCTCTGCCCTGCACTGTGACTCATTCAAAGTGCAATACGGACTGAACCACTTATGGTATAACTTCAGCGTGAATGCGGCTTTGTTTAACAGGGTTTTAAATACCATCCAAAGGTTAAAGCTAAACAGAAGCTCAGAAAAAATGTATTAAAGAGTTTTTTAACTCTTCTAGGCTCAATTAGCAGTCGACTTGGCTCCAGTCATTGTGTAATGAGTTCCAGCGCTCTAATGCTGACCTCTCGGCCATTCAAGGCTATTGAAGAAAAGCCAATAAGGCCGGTGCTAATAGAGCAGAGGGAAGCACCCCAGTAAATACACCACACTAATATCATAACAGTACCATTACGGAGCTGACGTGCCCTTATTCTCTCTACACACAATCGGAGCGCTGGGCTAATTAATATCACACGGCAGAGGCTCAGATTGCTCCTAATTATTCTCTCTGACATAGCGGTCACATTCTTCTGCCCCATAATTTGGCATGAAGACATAAACTCTGGACATTTTATCCTTTAACCTCTTAAAAAGGAATTCCACCAGTTTATTAGAAATCTCTACATAATGAAATCAATTAAAATTAAGTAAGGTTATTCAGAGTGGTTTAATGTGATCTGCCTCATTATAGAGAAGCTTGCAGACTCAGGTGTTTACAGTGGTGGTGATGGGAACCAGGTGTCAAAGAGTCTAGAACACAAACAGAGTCACTGGATTTACTATTCAAAACTGGTGAATATGAGTCAATGTATGAGTTTATGTTTATATATGGAATACTCATATAGGTAATATTACATTATTTAAAAACTCTTTTCTGTTTACATCTTGCCTGTGCCTTTCCCAAACACCTAATAGTTTCAATGTGTCTTAGAAAAGTATATAGTGTTTTATAATATTTCACAATATACTATGTTGATATTGGACAATTTTGTATAGAAAATATATTTTTCAAACATTTTTAAAAATTGTCATAAAGCAATGTCTCAGTCATTATGCAGTGTATTCATAGCCATTTCATGTAGTAACTGTCTTTGTGGGAGCTTCACACTCATTGTCATGGGTGTTCTAGAAACAGCATTTAGTTTCTAAGAATGTTCCTTTATATGTTCGTGTGTGTGTGTGTGTGTGTGTGTGTGTGTGTATATATATATATATATATTGATGACATCATCATCATCAAAAGATTAGTTGCACCCAGAAGGAAGTGTGGGATTGCAATGCTCTTGGGAAGGATAGGAAGATAAAGGTTACCAGGAACAATAAAGATGTGATATGGGCAATATTTATGGGCAATATTTATTGAGATACACATACAGAAGTAGTGCCTCTCAGTATGCCGTCGGGACACCATGTTTGCTAAAGCCAACATGCCAGACGTCTCGGCATCGAGTTATAGAGGTTCCTAATGGTGTCCTGTGATAATCCATCCCATGCAACTTGAATATTCTCACACAGTTCCTACAGATTTTGAAGTAGGGGGCGAGGTGTTGATAGCATGTTCAATAGCATATCGGGGATAGGCCTGGTGATGTGACCAGCCATGGCATAGTATCTGTGTCTTCAAGGCAAGCTTGTGAGATGGTAGCAGTATGCAGATGAGCGTTGTCCAGTTGGAATAGCACACTGGAGTGTGGGTAGGGCCAATGGTTACATGACCTCAGTAACGTAACATTGGGCTGTCAAAGCGCCTGTAATGAAGACCAAAGGTGATCTGGCATCGTATGAAATTGCACCCTACACCCAAAAACCACGGCAAAATGATGAAACTGTTGTAGTTATAACTAAAAATTTCCATACTTTTATTCACATTCACACTAGGATTTTACATGGTTTTGTCAAATATTAGTAGTCATGTGACCAAAAGACAGATACAATAAATGATAAACATTCTCTTTTTAGCCATATGGTTTCATGTGTGTCTCAGGGGAAATTAAAATGCGAATTGATTGTTTATTGAAGCTCTTGTCCTTGAATGCAGTCCCACACCACCGGAATTCTGCTGTCTTGTTATCTACAAGTTATCAATGAAGAGTTCTTCAGAGCTAATAGTTCTCTATTGATGTGTTCTGGGCTGGAGATCTCAAATCAAAATACATAACTGAACTAAAGTTAACACCTTAAACTGATTAGGAACTGATTATGGAATCTGGAGGTTATAGGTTTGCTGGGGAACATCAATACTTAAGCCTTGATGGATAACTTTTCCACTTATTTCAAATAGTTCAGCTGATCAACCAAGACATGTAAGGCATGTAAAGTTTGTTTCTTTTTCATGTCACCAAGGGTGCTACTGCTATAGCCTTTCTAGCATGCAATAATAGCTAAGTGTTTCAAACGGTGTTAGAAACCACACAGGCAAGCTTATTAGAGATTACTCAACAACTAAACAAACTGTTTGCGTGATGCTACATGGCATTAATAAACTTCCAACTTTTTCATTAGCTACATTAGCCTAATGGCTCTACTGTAAAACTAAAGAAGCAAACTTGAGACACCAAATATGTCTTTGGTGATTTACTACATTTGGGGCAAGAGGAATATAGTGTAAATTAGATTCCTTGCCAAAATTTACCTTGTATTTCCATAGAGCTAAGAAGGTAAGATGAAAACTGGATACCTTACATTCCGCTCTAAAGACTGATTTATTTGTTCATTCTGAGATATATAGTGGAGAACACTTATTTTCAAGATCTGCAAGTTTTCTTAACATTTATAGAACTTTACTTACACTGACAATGACAATTTACAGCCCTGACAGCTCGCGGTTTAAAAAGACACCAAATAAAGTAAAGTGCTAAGTTTCTTGACTTCTCTGCTCTTCACCCTGAACTCAACCCCACATGGTGTCATCAGGACACTGCTGCCTCAGTATCAGTCATTTATAAATAAAGAGTTCTTCAGTGCTAATAAGCATCATTGCTATTTCTTAATTTGTGCAGGAGATCTGAAACCAGAAATCACAACTGAACTAAAAGTTATCTGGCTGACCTGATTAGGAGCCCCACTTTGGTAATCAGGAGGTTGTGGGTTTGTGCGCTCCGGAGAGCATCAATAAACTTATGTATTGTCTTTGAAGGACACAATCAAGCGGCAGTTGGATGAAAAATCAAATCGAAACTGTTTCCCCCACAGTTACCCTAAATGTAGTTAATCAGCCAAGACCTGTCTGGTGTCTGAAGTTTGCACCTTTAGTAGAAAAGTACAACTTCAAGATGCTTTCAAGTTGCAGCTTCAAGGCTGCTAGCAGCATTTTAGCTACAGTGTTTGCTTGTGTGCATGTTCATAAGAGTGCAATATGTTATGCAGTATCCGAAACTACATGAGCAAGTCTATTGGAATATTTTAAACAAATTTAAGTTTTCATACGTTTAAAATGAATGTGATCTGTCAGGCTGTTTTCTCAAGGTAAAGCTCTAGTCGTCTGAAACTTACATGAAAAAAATTGCAGATGAATTACATAATGCAAAGCAGCTTACATTTGAAACTCAGCCGCTATAGTTGCAACTATCTCACCTCTGTACAACTGTTTCATGAAATGGCCAATCAAAAAAACAATAATGCTGTTAAAGCCAATACTGATCGATTTCACCAGACCAATGGACAAAAAAATAACAGAAGGTGATTTATTGTGTGGCTGAAAAGAAGGTCCCACTGACTTAAGGCTGAGCCATGTGAAAAATTTGTCAAAAGTCTGTGATGAACTTGCTGTGTTTTTATTGCAAATATGTAGTAGCGTAGTGAGAACGATATAGTGTATAAAAATATGACCTGCTAATTTGTTTGACTGCATGCAATGATGATTGTTTTTGGGTAAATGTCAAGCTACAAAGACATTATGTTGCAGGAAACTCATAATATACAACTAGCTGCATGAAAGTTTCACTGTCTAAAGCCAGTTACAAGCTACAAATGTCAGCTAGATTAGTAGAGGGCTGTATATATATTGATATACTGCACTAGCTAACACACTTGCCCTCCAAAATACAGCCAAATGTTTCAAGTTCTGAAACCAATGTTTCATACTGTCAGTTCTGCCCATCAGATTTATCTATACGTAAACACTTGTTACCTGAAGCCATACTGGAACATGAGGGTAGCACATTGTTGCTAAAGCTTTGTGGGTGGAGGGAACTCAGCCTTGTGACTGGTCAGGCTATTGCTTATGTACACATGACCCAAGATTAGGGCTGCCCAGTTTACAGTTTAAATTGGTCATTCACAGAAAGGTTTAATTACTGAGAAAGGAAATATAGATTTTCTGTGGCTTTCTTGAGGCTTTAAATCAGGGGTGTGAGTCATGGCAGGAGTCCACACCTACTACTATTACTACTGCTATTACTACTACTACCACTACTACTACTACTACCACCACTACTACTGCTACTACTACTATTACTACTACTGTTACTATTACTACTACTACTACTGTTACAACTATTATTATTACTACTACTACACCTACTACTATTACTACTACTGTTACTATTACTACTACTGTTACAACAATTATTATTACTACTACTACACCTACTACTATTACTACTACTGTTACTGTTACTATTACTACTACTACTACTACTACTACTATTACTACTACTGTTACAACTATTATTATTACTACTACTACACCTACTACTATTACTGCTACTGGTACTATTACTACTACTACTACTACTACTACTACTGTTACAACTATTATTATTACTACTACTACACCTACTACTATTACTACTACTGTTACTACTACTACTACTACTAATAATAATAATAAAAAACCTATACTTTAGTATATATAAGACAGTTAAGACATGTAGGCTGTAATAAAACTGAGCGATGTCCACTGATTAAAAGCAGTCTTTCTGTATGGTGAAGTTTTTCAGAGTCTGCGCTGAATCACAGATTCAATATCAGTTTAAAATTCAATAAAGCTGTTTTATGGGGTTTAATAAAGGCGGGTCATTTTTGACCCTTATACTGAATGTTAATACTACACAAGGGTTAAGATTACTGCACAACACTACACAGTTTGTGATGCATGATAAAACTGTGTATTGGAATCCATTAGCCTCTTAGCTCCAGTGCAAAGCTAAATTAGCAAACGTAAGACACCAAACATGTCTTGGCTGATCGGCTACATTTCAGATGAGGCTGGAAAGTGTATAAATGTGATTTTGTTGTTGCTTGCTGTAGTTGGACTTCCACTTTAATCCCCACAGTAAAAAGAAGGTAAAAGGTGAAAAGGTGAGGTTCCGTATGACCACTGAAATGATGATTTCTTTATTTTTGCTGGGATATGTTGTACAGAAAAGTTACCTACTGTCCTGACAGGCCCAAGACGCTGGCTTCCCTGCGGAGCGTAAGCACCATGCGAGAAGGCAACAAGCACAGGCAGGCAAGACGGAAAGAGGAAAAAAAACAACAACATGACAATAGAAAACAAACACAAAAGAGAATGAGTAACAAACATGCCATAACAGAATAAACAATTCTGAAGTGGAAAAAAATAAATAATTATGATACGTGAGGGGAATGGAAAGGCAACCAAAACAAGAGTTCATGTTAAGGGCAGCAGAGTGATCAGAGTCCTACACAAGCATGATGTTAAATCAATATGCTTTGCAGTTGTGAAACATAAAAGTCTGTTTGAGGTTTAATATAAAATGAGCGATGGCAGACGTATAAACAAACACTAAATCTTGCACAAAGTAAAGAAAGTGTGGATTCAGAATGAAGCAGCACCAGCAAGGGAGGAATAAAAAATAAACTGCTTTACTAATGAAGGCCTACTGTAGACGTAAATGCAGTACAAACAGAGAATTACGGCAAGCCGAGCAGTGGATATCGGAATAACCCCAGCATGCTTCATCAAAACAGACAAATATACCACCCAACTGGGGGTCAAAGACTAATGCTACTACCCCCCTTTGCTGCCTATCAGAGCGTGGCCAGAGATTACATTTCAGTGGAAACAAAAGATAGGGATTAAACCACCTTTTTGCATTCATTTGGTTTCTTGAAGCTCATTACAGACAGAGTCGCATGTTTAATGAGGCCATTGATATGCGGGTCATGCTTCCTCTAGATCTAATCTGGGAAAAATTAAATTTTCAGGTGCTCCCAGGCCAAAATCCTTGACGGCACAGTTCCATATCAATGAGCCGCTGATACGGGAGTGGGCTGGACTTCTCCAAGTGCTTAATGGAAGCTGCTTTCGAAGGCTAGCCAAGAGAAGAGCTGTGAGCATGTCTTTGGCCATGACGGTAAAGACTTTTCTAAATGACAGTCGTTGACAACACTGACAACTTACTGCTAGTGCCACTTGAATTTTCAGGCTAATTTCAAATTAAACAGGCATCTACTCAGATGCCCGTACAAACCCGTGTCCTTGATCTTGAGTTTCTCAAATAATATTGCTGTTTATAATAATAAAATAATATTAAATAAAATAAATAATATTAATATTATTATTATACATTATTATAATAATGACACATTTTTACTGAGGTCGTACCACCTGACATGGTAAAATTAACCATCATGACAACAATGACGCTTTTCTATAATGTGAAAAGAGTACTGATCTTGGCATTACACCATGAAGGTCACAAGAGGTCTTCTTTATGATGCACTACCCTGCCTCCTCTTTCATAAAGATATGTCAAAATAAAAGTCCTTCATTTTTGGTTTTGCTATTTGAGGAAGTAAGACCTCCCGTACAAAAGTTTGAGAGCTGATTACTTTTAAAGCTGCCTTATTTTGCAACAAAGTTTTCAAATATAAAATCAGAATTAGTTCAGATTTTCTAATTTTATATTACCTTGTTGATTAATATGATTGGATGGCTGCACCAACAGAGGTTTTAGACATTTGAAGGCAGAATGAAACAGTTGAGTAATTTGATTATTATATATAATATAGATATGCGTGTGTGGTGGGTGTAAATATATGTTTTCGGGGGATTTTGTTTTTAAGTATGTAGAAAATCAGTGAAAAAAATGATTTAAAGATAAACAGCACATAAAACTGAAGTACTTAAAGAGCAGAAAATCTAACTCCACTCTTATTTCAGATCTGAAACAATCCACAACTTGTAAGACTGAACTTTGGAGGCGTGGCTGCAGAGTTCTTTGAACAGTTGAAACAGCGAACACATTAAATACTGAAAAACAGATTTAGTTAGCAGCTGTGTCATTTTCTGTTAAACATGTTTCCCAATTGTAAAACATGAATAACTTAAATAAATGAAGGATAAACTCTGAGATTTATACAGTAATGTAACTGACTCAGCTTGTTTAATTATGACCAATGTGCTTAACAACACTAAAATGGAGTAAAATGCATTTAAAACTGAAATGTCTACAGTTGAAGTTCAAATGTACAGTTAATGATTAGTAATAAAAGCTAAAGTAATATATTATTTATTTATCATTGGTGTATTGTACTAGCATCATCTCTTTATTATAAAAGCATGTTTTTTTGTATATATCCACCAGGATTGGCATTGTTGCCATTACTTTCTTACTGGAGTGAGTAATGGACATCTCCTAGGTAAATGATGACACATTTGCTAGTGCTAGGACATTTATTGGTATTATCAAACTGCCAAAACGAAAAATATAAAATTTTGATGGTATTCAAAACAGCTCAAACTGAATGACGGAAGTTCGGTTCACAGTGCCACTCTGTCGTCAACATAATTTCAGTTTTTTGAGCACATGCTATGCTAGCTGTCTCTTGAGATAAGACAGCAATTGCTCTGCGCACTTTCTTAATTTGAGGCTGAGTCATTTGCTGAACAGAATGAGCCGAGGAACAAAACAGCACAAGCGGAAGCTGAGGCAATTCTGTTCCTGGGATAATTACCTTGTGACGGACTTAACTTGCGCTTACTTTCAAAGCTGTAATAGGTCTTCTTATTGGAACATTTTTTTCTTCATTCATCTTTTTTTTCATTCCTTACAGAGGTGCCAAAGTCAGAGTTTTTAAGACTTTTAAGGTTCATTTCTGACTCCCTTCATCAGACAAAAAAAGTGTGACAAAAGTGTGTATCACAACCAAAAACCTTGTCATTTTGAGGATAACGTTCCATTACTCCATTAATCATGAGATTTTAACACATTGTAGCTGATATTTCAGGCTCTGATAAAAGAAAAAAAACCTGACAAACCATCAGAAAAAAACATACACAGATTTGTTTTCTGACAGCAACGATACACTAGCATTCTGATATAAATAAGCTCGGTCTCACATTCGAAGATCAACCAACCAAGCATGTTGGATTTAGTTGGATGTTGGTTCTTTACTATAAAGCTACCATTTTGGATACGTGAGGTTTTGGCCCAACATGAACAATATGAAGTGACTCTTAGACTTAATGGTAAATAAGCGACTTTCCTTCAGCGTATGTACAGTGAAGCTCTAGAGTACCAAATGAGTTTAAACTGCATGTCCTCTTAATAACACATACAGATATACTGTAACACAGTCACAGACACTAACGGACATATGACCTCACTGCTCTCCAACACATCAGGGAGGGAAAGAGAGAGACAGAGAGACAGAGAGAGAGAGACAGAGAGAGAGAGAGAGAGAGAGAGAGAGAGAGAGAGA
>CM067497.1:12504816-12578547 GCA_034552555.1 Semaprochilodus insignis
AGAGAGAGAGAGAGAAGGTAAAAGGCAACAAGGAGAAAGAGAGAGAGGAAGAAACAATGGATGAGAGAAAGAAAGACAGGAGAGGGAGAAGGAGCGAGAGAGAGGAAGAGACAGAGGGAAAGAAAGAGGGAGAGAGAGGGGATAAAGAGGTAGAGAGAGGTATGAGAGGGAGAGAAACAGGTAGAGAGGAGGAGAGAGGGAGAGAGACAGAGGGAGAAAGGGGAGAAAAAGGGAGAGAGAGAGGAGAAAAGAGAGAAAGAGAGAGGGTGAGAGAAGGAGAGAGAAAAGGGGGGAGAGTTAGAGAGAGACAGGGTGAGAGAGAGACAGAGGGAGAAAGGGGAGAAAAAGAGAGAGAGAAAGGGAGAGAGAAAGGAGAGAAAGGGGGGAGAGAAGGCGAGAAAAGGGGGGAGAGGGAGAGTTAGAGAGAGACAAAGGGAGAGAGAGATGGGAAGAGGAATAGAGGGAGGGATAGAGGGAGGGAGAGAGGGAGGGAGAGAGGGGGAGAGAAAAAAGGAAGAAGAGAGAAAGAGTGAAAGAGAGACTGTTTCTAAGTGCTATATGAGAAAGTGGTTTGGCTACAGATTCCTCTCTCTCTCTCTCTCTGCTCTGTAAATCACAGAAACATGAAAACGGATGTTTGTGGACAGGCTGTGTTTGGTTGAGTTCAGTGCTCAGTTCTCACAATCTCTCTCTCGTTCTCTGCAGAGTGCCACCTCTTTATTAAAGATTTATCCAGCCATCAAAGAGAATCACAAAAGCTCTCAGGTCGCTGTCAAGTCTGTGGAGGCCTAGAGCCTCATTTAGGTCTCTGCAGAGGGTTAATAACTCTTGCAGTCCTGCATTACAGGGCTCATGTCAAGAAAAACTGATTTTTATTGCCTTTAAGGTAAAAGCTAAGAGTAAATTCACCACTATCCTGGAACAGGAGATATTAGCCCATAAACAAACTTAATAAATAATGCTTCTGTAAGCTAGGATAGGAAATAATAAGTCCGGACACAATCGCAATGAACAGTCCTACACATTAGAATAGGAGATATTAATCCATAAATAACCTTAATGAATGCTTTTATAAGCTATACCAGTCTATTAACAATCTCAATAAGCACTCGAATGCACTACAGTAGGAGATATTAGTCCATGAACAACCTCAATACACACTCCTGTACACTTGGAGACAATAGTCCACAAACAACTTTAATAAATGCTCCTTAAGCTAGAACAGGAGATATAAGTCCATGAACAGCATCAATAATGCTCCTCACACTTTAATAAGAGACACATATCCATAAACAACCTCAATAAACATTCCAAAACCACAGAATATGAGATATTATTCTATGAACAACCTCAATAATGAGGATATAAACTTAAATAAGAGATAATAGTCAATAAACCATCTTAATAAACACTACTACATTCCAGAACAGGAGATAGTAGTTTATAAACAACCTTAATAAACACTCGAACACCCTACAACACCCTACTAATCCATAACCCCAATAAATGAAGAAGAATATAGGAGATATTTGTCCATAAACAGCATCATTAATGCTTTTATGTACTTAAATAGGAGATTCAATAGTCCACAAACAACTTCAATATGGTCCTAGACACTGGAGTAGGAGATATCAGTCCGTGAACAATCGAAAAAATTCTGTTTCTTAAAAGTTTAAAAACCAGCTCTAATACACCAGCGCTGTATGTGACATTGCTGCCTTTTTCCGAAAATAGAGGTCATGCTGTGACTCCTGAAATTAGCGCCGGTGCATAAAGCCCCAGCCGCAGCTTCCCTGCCTCCTTTTTCTCGGCACATTACTACAGTTATGGGCTAAAACAGGCCAGAAACTCTCAGCCATCTTCCATTAGCTTCCTTTCAGCCCTGTTATAGCAGCTGGAGAACTGCGGCCCTTTTACTGGAGAACGAACAACTCCAAATCGAACCTGAGTGTGGAAAATTCAGGGAGCAAATCTACGGTAATTAAGTGCTATTCAAATTTGGAGGCACTCCAGGGCTTCTGCAGCAGTGGAGAGGCTCAGTCTCTGCCAGGCAAAACAACAAGAGGGCGTGTACAGACAACAGAAGAATACAGGGCTTAATAAATCATTTCTGCTTTAAGAAGGGAGAGTATAGTACCAAAAGTCCAACTTAAGTTCTCCTTACCCCAAATGTTGTTGAGCCAAGACATGTTTGGTGTCTGAAGCCTGCCTCTTTACTTTTGACCTGGAACTATGAGGATAAGATAATGGAAGGCAGGAAAAGGTAATGGAAGCTTATTAACCAATAGCATTATCTAATAGCACCTAATTCAAGTTGAGTCCCAAGTGTTGACTTGTACAGACATAAAACCACTGGCTTCAAATAATACGTCTCTCATAATACAGTAGAAGGCATGTTATAAATTTTATAAATATATTATTTTAAAGGAAAAAGCAGCAAACAACTGGAAACTACAGTGGCCGAGAAGTACAAAACAAATAAACATTTCAGAAAACAGAATTACAAAAAGAAAAACAAATTTATAAACAAAAAAAGAATTACATTCAAGAAAACAAAATTACAAAAGCAAAAACAATTTTAAAAGGGACAAAAAAAATTACATTTCAGAAAACAAAATTACAAAAGTAAAAACAAATTTACAAAACGTGAAACACTTTTACCACTACCGAAACGATTTTACAAATTGCAAATTCTGACGGAAAGGGTAGGACTAACACACAGGAAGTGCTTGTTGTGTACCATTGTCAGTCAGCATTTGCATGCTTGTACTATGGGTAGATCAGTGCTGAGCAATTGATGAACAATGTGTTGCTAAAATAGTTTAAATAGCATCAGTCATTTTTTTAAAGGTGTGAAAGTGAAAGTTAGTAGGTATCCATAAAGTCTGTTGTTTAGCCTTCTGGCTTCCGAGCTAGTCGTGGCTTGTGATAGTGTAGCATCTTAATTGATCTAGTGGTGATGATAGATCTTTCAAGGAGGCTGAGCAATTTGGAAAAACCAGTTCATTCTGCTCAATCTGAGCTTTTATTGGCAACGGAGCAGACACTGCTATGTGATGTCAGCACAGTCTCATCTGTACTCATGCTGCTTCCTAAGCACTGTATTTGAATATGCAGCTATTATCCATGTCCCTTAAATTAGACTGGGTTGTAGATATAGTTTTTATGTGAATTTATGTTCTTTTTTATGTGAAGCAGTCCAGTGAAATATTACTGAGGTACAGAAACTGATACAGTGAAGCTTGTGGAATATAGAGGAATCAAAGGAAAGGCACATGCATAACCTTCAACTCATGGAGGAGGTCATCACCAACCATGCACCTCATGCTACCAGGGACCTCCCAAATACACAGAACCCCCAAATCCCACCACCGGCACAGAAAAACACATTAAACATGTACACACCCTTACTAACTAACAAACAATGGCGTAAGCAAAATTAACAATTCCTTTTCAGGAGGGTTGTGCACCTCCCATGAGCCCCTTCTCTGAAATCAACCGACAGGAATGAAACTTGGTGGGTAGGTTTGACATTATGAGGCATGCGAATGATTCAAGTTTTCGGCCGTGCATGTGACGTAAGCAAGGACAGGCCTTATCTCTGTACCTGACTGACCCAACAGCCACGATCGCGGCCATTCAGAGAGCAGTGATGCCCTCCATGAGTCATCCTGTTAGTGGCAGCACCATTGGCAGACAGCTGCACCAAGCTGGACGACATGCACACAGAACGTTACGACAGCTGCCCTTAAAGCCAAAGACTGCAGTGGTGTCATGCCAGACTGATAATGAGTGACTCAGAACGGCAGCGGGTCATCTTCAGTGATGAGTACCGCTTTTGTCTTGGTGGAGACAACCAACGAATCCATGTGTGGAGGCATTGTGGCCAGCACCAAGATGGTTTATTGTCACGTCACATGTCCAGAAGGCCTGGTGTCACTCCACCTCCACCCCTAACACAAAATCTGCAGGAACTGCATGAGAATGTTCAAGATGCATGGGAGGCCACCATTAGGAACTTCTACAACTCCATGCCAAGACGTCTGGCATGTTGATGAGTGCATGTTCTCTACTAAAGATTCGAGTCGACTCAGACTAACACCCTAGAGATCTGAGACCTGACTTGGACTTCAGTTAACTTGTGATCATCTCTCTTTCTGACACTGTATGACATTCTGTTACCATGAAGAGAACCAAAAGCACGCTGTAAGCAACAGTCGCCTGTAAGAGAAAAAGAGAGGACAAGAAAGACAAACAATGAATGGGGGGGGGGGGGGGGCAAAGAAAGAGTGAGAGATAGGCAAAGAGAAAATGAGTGTAACAAAAATAGAGATGAGACAGAAAGAGAGTGACAGAAATAGAAAGAAAGCGAGAGAGGCAGAGAGACAGAGACAGAGCATTTTTTCAATGGAGAAAAGCAGCTGGTGAGAGATGACTGATTTCGGATCATTCCAGCTTGTGGCGCACATACTCCCAGTGTGAGCCTGGTTGGTGGTCCAGACTGAAAAGTGTCTCTGAAGTGAGATTAGGGAAAACAAAATTGGAGCAGGGCGATAAGCTCATTAATTTGAGGCTGAGGCCTTTCCAGCTGTGGATGGCTGGAGTTAATAGCAGAATTATCCTCATCGCACCCCAAGAGGTCAAAAATAACCACCTCACTATCGCACTCACTTCAGTAGGAGGGGGGCCAAAGGGGGGGTAGATGTTATAGTTAGTTCGTGTCCCCTGTTGAACCAGCAAGAAAATCCCAAATGACCGGCAATCACTCCCCATTTTTATCAACGAAATGCTCCACTTATCAAAACAACATAATCCACAATGCTGTAAGCTAAGCATGAACGCTCCGGGTGGCTGATATGAGCACACGGCCTGAACGGAGCTCAGTTTGGGGCTCAAACCAGCCACACATATGCATGGGTTTGTTTTTATACCTTGTCAGGACCTGGGGACATATGTATATGTGATATACGTATGTAAGCATATGCAATATACATATGTAAATATATGCAATATATGTATGTATGACTATTGTTTGTCAGTATTCAGTTTTTTACATAATTTAAAAGTTGTACAAATTTCATGATAAATGGACCTAAAGAAATTTCCCAGAAAGTCTGGTTCCACTGACTTAAAACGAAAATAAAGTAAGTTGTAATCTTGCCCTGTAAAGTTAACAAATGTGAAGTATATAAATAAATATTGCTATAGATAATGATAGTATGTCACATTTACATTGTTACTGTATTAATGTCTATATATCTATATATACTAGAATACAACATTTCTAATCCCAATCCTTAACCTAACCCTAATCTTTACCTCAGGAACCAAAAACACACACAGATATATGTTTTTTCTCTGGGTTTCTTGTAGCCTGGAGAGTTATGTCCAGAAAATGTACAGAAACAAGCACAAACACACACAGTTGTGAACTTTCCCTCGGCTCTAACCCTCTCTGGCAGAGGCAGTGCCTTATTTCATGCTCTGAGTGGATTTGGCTGGCTCTCGTTTTCGGGCAGTAA
Organism: Semaprochilodus insignis; assembly: GCA_034552555.1. Taxonomy (NCBI): domain Eukaryota; kingdom Metazoa; phylum Chordata; class Actinopteri; order Characiformes; family Prochilodontidae; genus Semaprochilodus; species Semaprochilodus insignis. The sequence continues at coordinate 12,510,339 of CM067497.1, forward strand.
CATTGGAAAACTCGGCTGGCCCAAAAAAACGAGGAGGCGGGATTAAGAGGCAGGCCGGAAATCGATGAGCCGTAATGGAGGCCAGGAGAAAGCTGGAGAGTTTCAATTTCACCGCTGATCTTCTGACTCCAGAGAAGACTCCCTGAGCACACACGCACACACACACACACACACACACACACACACACACACACACACACACTCTCACCCTGTCGGCCCGAACACACTCCTAATCTCGACCGGCGGCCTGCAGCTGTTCCAGATTACTCATCATTCAGGAAGGATTCACGCAGGCAGTAAATATCCAGTTTTAAAGGGAAGCTGGAGTGTATTTGTTTGTGTTTGAGCTGTAGAGGTTCAGGCGGACCACCCGAAGCTCCAGACAAAAATCCACAGGCAAAAGCACTCACGCAAACACACACACACACACACACACACACACACACACACACACACACACACACACACACAAACATACTCATGCAGAAACTCTACATCATTTTATCGCTGTATCATATATTACAGGGCAAAATAACATACTTAAAAAACAGCTAAAACTGAAGTTCAAAAAAGTTGTTAACATCTACAGAGAAAATGGGCCTCCTGGTAACAAGGCCTGCCAGACCTGGTAGAACACTAAAACTGTCCCCATCAGATAAGCAGCACTTAAAGCTTTGAGAGAGTGAAGAACATCAAGCTCCACTCTTGCTTCAGATCCAAAACACTTAACAGGTGTTTCTGTCCATCCTTCCACTGTGAGAGGACAACTCAGTGCTTTGGGCCTGAAAGGATGTGAAAAAAGACATATCAAACGAAGAAACTGCTGGTGTTCTCAGAACAATTGACTGACCACCCCAAAGTCCTGACCTCAACATCACTGAATGTGTTTGTGATCATTTGAATCCTACAAAGCAGAAAAACAGCTTCTCATGATCCATAACAGCATCTAAGACTGAACTTTGGAAGCGTTGAAAAGTATCTCCAAAAAAATGAAAAGCCAGTGCCCAAAGAGCGGACACACTACATACTAAAATTGCATGTTATATTTAATAACCATATTACCTAGAGATCCACCATTTCAGAGAATGCAGTCCCACCACTCTACTTCCCAGTGCTGGGGAGCTTAATATCCCACCAGGTCATGTTGGGTATAGTGACCTTGTGCAGATGGTCCAGCGTGTCCTATAGTAATGGTCAAAGCTTTCCTTAAGACAGTATGCAAGTGCAAGTATGTGTAAGTAAAGGCTGCACCTTAAAGCAACTGAATTCACTCATTAGCGGAGCCAGATGGTCAGGATGCATGTGCTAGGTATGCTTCATCACCCAACATGTTTGATTCAACCCACTGTGACGTAACCTGAGACACTGTATGTTCGATATGGCCCAGGAAGCCACCTTATAGATTTTATAGGACACTGACTTGCATACAAAATCATGCACAAGGATCCCTACAGCTTTCAGAAGTCCTCGCTGACAGTTCATCATCTCATCATCACCATCATGTCAAGGACAGAATCTGCAGTACAGAGAAAAAGACATCACCATTCAGGGAAGATGGCCCTCGGGTGTCACACAACCTGCACCAGACTGACATGTCTGTACTGAATGTACTGTACAATGATGGCAAGAAAGAAGTGAATTTGCATGTTAACTTTGACAATGGGCCTTGGATGAAGAACACCAGCTATGAGGCATCACGTGGATAGTACAGGCTCTCAACATGCCACCGTCTTTATGTACATCTGCAGTCTCATAATGAAAAATGCAAGCAAGACCTACAAGGTCTCAATATATAGACACCCTGAGCATGATGTATAATATGCTGTAGCAGACAGATGAGCACCTTTGCCATCAGGTATTGTTACATTTATGACATACTGTCTCTTATGTGCAAAATCCCTCTTGCTTCTTGAAGGGAATTTGAGATTTGACTGGGGAGATTTGACTTGAGACTTCCAGCCCAAAAACTCAAGACTCACTTGCAGACTCAGATTCACACCCCAGAGACTTGAGATTCGACTTGGACTCATACCCCAGTGAGTTGAGGCTTGCACCCCAAAGATTCAAGATTCATCTCGGACTCATACCCCAGAGACTCAAGACTTGACACAAACTAGCACCACAGAGACTCAGGCCTCAACCTCAACTCGCACCCCAGATAATCGAGACTCCACACAAACTTGCAACCTAGAGACTCGACTCAAACATTTATCCCAGAGACTTCCCCAAAGTAACATCGGTTGAGTATCTAATTATGCTGATCTTAGTCATGGTGGTGACAAATCAAATCAAATAAACTTGAGATTTGACTCAAACCTACACCCAAAAGACTCAAGATTGCCACTGAATTGCAACCCAGAGACTTAAGGCTCATTTCAGACTCAAAAGTCAATTTGGACTTGTATCCCAGAAACTCTGACTCATACCCCAGAGACCACAAAGACTCTAGACTGAACTCAAGCCTGCACCCTAGAGACTCAAGACCCGACTCAGAATCACACACCATAGATTTTAGAGTCAGTTTGAACTTGTACTTGAGACTCGGACCCAGAGATTTGACACAAATTCTCACACTCACACCAGAGACCCAAGACTCACACCTAGACCTGAGACTCGTTCGCACCATAGAGACTCAGGACTCAACTCAGAATTGCACCACAGAGACTCAAGACTTGGACTCACACCCCATGGTATGGTATGTTCCCTCCCCCCAATAGTTGATGTTGTCTGTAAATGTATGCTGTTGCAGTACAATACAAAAACAATGGATACTACAATACATACAATATACAATAACGTGAAAATAACTAGAGCTTGAACATTCCAAAGCTTGGATTCAGAATGGAAAATAGTCAAAATAAAGAGGAGCCTTCGATTAGGTGTGTCCAAACTTCTGACTGGTAGTGAATGTTCATTTTCAGTTCTTGGGAGATAAACATGTCAAACAAATCAAACTGTTTTGGGCTTAATGAGTTTAATATCTGCCCACCTTAACCACTGTCAGCTTTCTCTCCACAGTTCACCCACAGTTCCGAGAGAACATGTTAAATCACACTTCAATCATGCTGGGAAAAAAAGCATCTATTGTTATGTGCCACAGTCTACTGTAATCATCCTTTTGTTCAAATAATTATCGGCCTGATTTTTTCTTAACAGAGAAACGATTTTGCTTTGGAACGATCAGGGAAGTGTAAAGTGTTTTCCGTCTCAGTGCACTGAATTCTGCTTGCAAAAATTCGGTCCAACAATGTAGCCTACAATTTTCCCATTGACATCACTAGGCATTGTTAGAACTGCCACAACAAATGAAAAAAATGTTCTGGTCCTGTTTTCTTCACGCTTGAATATAAGTACTTTAGTGTTATCTTTAGCAGTAAGTACTCACGGATCTTACTCACCTTCAGGTTTCAAATGAGTAGTCAGAGGGAGAGTACAAACATTGTGCGTATACAGCAATAATACCATGTTCTTTCCTTGTACAAACTGTTATTTACTAAGTATTAAATTTGGAACTAAGTAAAAGTGAGAGTCCTGTGTCATAAGACCATGGAAAAAAGGTTCTTTAAGCAACTCCGGACCAACTATCTTCATAAAAAAATGTGCCACACTCACTCTGTACCGTGAAACATAGGGGTCATTCAATTTATGAATTCTTTTGTATTGTACTATTTTTGGAACAAAAGGTTGGAGCAATATTGAAAATTCCGTAAGTCTAGGGAAACCTATTGGATACATCACTTGGATATAGTCACTCCAAGGGGACTTAATTTGGAGATTTCACAATATATTTTTGAATAAGTTGGACCTTTTACCTTCCTGCGTTTTGACTTGATTTGAGTGACTGATGAACTAATGTCGTTTCTGTTTCTGTGTTTAGGCCACTGGATGAGGTAAAGTAGGAGATTGGACTCACCTCTCGTCCCCTTTAGTGTTGATAATTTGTCAACTGTAGGACCTTTTTAGAGCGCTGTCTTGTACAGAAAGAAACGTTGTGTTTTTAATTAAAGAAAGAAGTGTTCCATGGTATAGAGTGAGTGTGGCACCTTTTTCATGGAGGATGGAATCCTGTATCGTAATACATGCCAATAATGGGTGCACCTTAAAGCAACTGAATTCACTCATTTGAAGCGCTGTTGGGATTCACCCTACACTGCATGGATAGGCTTCATTCATGAAATTCAACCTACTATGTTGCAATACTCATTACAGTTCCAAACTCTGGAACCAACTGTCTGTTGGGAGTTTCATAAAATAGCTTTCTATGGCCGAGCAGCTGAACACAAAGCGGAAGATCAATTTGTGCAATGTCAAGTTTCAGCTGGAGTGGTGTAAAGCGCACTGTCGTCTGGAGTGATAAATCATACTGCACTATCTGGCAGTCTGATGGACAAATTTGGGTTTAGTTAATGCCACGAGAATGCTAGTCTCACACTGCCAGACTCTCTAGAGAGATTCTGATACCTTTCACCTATTACCGCAGGAAAAGCCAATTTAACCGACCTACAGCCACAAGTCGGATATTTGGAATGACGTATAGAAGGAGGCAATCTTGAAAACAGTGTCATGATAGAACCCATCCCTCGGGAAACACAAAAGTACACTGTACCATGGGTAGGGCATCTGTGGAGACTGCTGTTCACTAGGCCGAACTGAGCTGTGATTCATGTTCGACCTGTGCAAAATGATACACAAAAGTGCATCTATACATGGAAGTGTGAAGAGCCAATCAGAATGCCACTAGCAGAATCCTGACAGTGTGGTCAGGTTAAGGCACTAAAGATATGAGACTCTCAGTCTACGTGTGGGTGAAGCACCTGCTCACTAGGCTGAACATAGCTGTCATTCATGTCAGGCCAGTGTAAAACGATACATGGAAGTGAACATATTGGCTAAGTCTAAGAGCATGCACCAATGCCTGACCTAACAAACGCTCTTGTGAGTGAAAGGAAACAAATTCCTGCAGACGCCCTCCAAAATGTTGTGGAAAGCCTTTCCAGAGCCCCAAGGACAGTCCAACTGCATATTAACGTCCATGGCTTTGGAATGTGATGTCCAACAGACACATATAGTGATTGTCAGGTGTCCATATGGTGTACTTGGCTGTAGAGAAAATTATAGAGGTAGTAGGAACCAGGAGTTTCAATGTCTCCAACACATAATCACCACGCAATACTGTGTTACAGTATATTTCTCTTCTTCTTCTTCATAGAGCATGAATTCAATGTTGGTTTGACCCACACTCATCTGTTTGTCTTTTTGTTCCAACCCTCTGCCCCCCACCTTAGAGTCCTATTCATTTTCGGCCCAATTCAAACCCTATTGTTTCCATTACCCTCCAGCCACCAAACTGCATGTCCTCATTCAGGGCAGATTCCCAAACTCTAATGCACAGCCATACTGACCTGCACTCCTCTATGTGTTGTTTATTCAACCCTCATTCCTCCCATAACAACCAGAGCCTAGCAACAGCCTAGCAGGAAGTGGGAACCATTTAAGCTGCGCAACCATTCCACGTTTCCTTCAGGAAATACACTTTTCTAATTTTATTTACTATCCAAAACCACCAGTGCACCTACACATGTTTTCTGAGCTTTCATATGTAATGTTGATAGTAATACAATAACGGTAACTAAAAAAATACAGTTTTCTTTTTTTTCCCTTTTTTCAAGTTTTCTTTTTTTTTAATAGTTTTCTTTAGGTACTATTTTGTCTTGTAACACAAGACTCTTGACATGCAACTGTTTTAAAAATTGTGTTTTAGAATAAAAAGTTTTTCTCAGAACTCTGAGACATGTGGTTCCTATCACCACCACTGTGAATAATACTGGCTCTAGAACAGCGTATTTCACATCAAACGACTCTGATCAAGGTCAAGGTTCATTATCATCTCTTGGCGGTGGAATTTATGGCCATGGGCAAGTTGAAAAACGAGAGAACAATTCCATTTAACAGCAAAAAACAGACTCTTTTTTTTTTTAACGGATTATAGAAATATTGTACAGAGAAGCTTAATCAAAAATATGAATGGTGTTGTGCCCATGTCACATACTAACCTTCTTATTCTGTCTCACCAAGCATGTCTGTAACTGTAGTTTCTGATCCTCATTCAGCACGAAGTCACTTTTAAAACTGTAAACATCTATCGCTACCTTAATCTTCAGAGATGGAAGCAGAGCTGTCTATTCATGTATAGAACACAATAAAAAAACACTGCTACAGCGCTTCCTATCCCAGTGCCTCCCATTCAAGGCAAACACGCGTGAAGTACAATTTTCCTCAGAAAGCTCCCACCCTCCTGCTGCGCCTTTCCCTTCCGCAGCAGTGGGATCTATCTACATGGACTGGTGAATGAGAATGCATCAGAATTTCATGACACATCAGTTTGAAGTTAGTGATTCACCAGTGCATTCAATTTTTAGGGCAAAAATGCGTTTGTCTTTCACTACTGTGTGAATAGTTCCGGTTACATGTGTGTATTTGTTAAAGCGTTTGTTAACACCATAAAATTCTAATTGAACTAGACAGAGAAAGTTTATGAATATTTAAGTTAAGTTAGCTTGATTAAGCCAGCCGTTGATTGCTTTCGTTAACTCAGTTGGGGTTGTTCAGTAGTTTCATATAGTTGTTATGAGGTTAATATGGTATTTCCAGCTTCTTGTTAGGGTGTTGCTTGGTGGTTGTTGGGTGTTTGCTAGGCCTGTGCAAAAACTTGTCACATTTGAGTTATTGAGTTATTATTATTATTATTATTGAGTTTCATTAAGTAGAAATTGTGCACTAAAACATGCAGGAAAAATACTATAAGTTCTGTCTAGCGGTTGTGTTAACTTCACCTTAAATTTAGAAAAACAACACAATATTTAATCAAAGGTGTTCACACATTTGTATACACCTGTACAAACTGAGATAGCAGTTGTAGGGCATTTTCCCGCTGATTTTGATGGAATGAACAGTATGAACAAGTAAGCATGGAGGACAAGCAACATGCAGCAGTTGAACTGTCAAAAGAAATGAAATGATAACATGATTCATATTAAATGATGTTCAAAACATTTTGACATATAACTATTCAATACAACTTTTTGATATGCTTTGTAGGCTACTTGTCACTGGAGCTATATGAGGGCGTTCCGTTGCCCTGGCTGTGCACGAGTAAAGCAGTGTAGGACTTGCTGCCACACAGCTGTGTGTACGAACGTTTGATAAATACCAATTTGGTGGTTTTTACGCACAGATTTAGAACATGCTCCACACTCACTTTGATAAATGAGGAGCCAATAGTAGGGTTTAGTGGACTGCGCACAGTGCTCATGCATACAAAATGAAAAGAAAAGGCCCTGAAAAACTCTACTTATTTATTTCACTGCGGCTATGGATACATTTATAAGTAGCCCTGATAACCAGTTGGGATTAGACTACCCAATACGCAGCATGTTAGTTTTCATGATGGTCAATATGTCAGACTGGCACCATACATTTTTGGTGGGTCTTGGTTGATAGACTGGCAACACCACAGAATTTAAACTGACTAATCATCATACCCGTCCTTCCCTAAGTTCATATGTTGTCAGTAGGGACAGTAAGGAACTTGTTGGTTATGGCTACAGAAGCACCATGTGGGATTTTGGTAGTTAGGAGGTTTCATAAAGAAAAGCAAAAAAAATGACTGTGGACCCGTTCATAGGTCGTCCATCCTTCCAAAAGAACTCTCAAAGAGAGGTAAGGAAAGTGTGAACATGCAAAGTACATTAAATAAATGTACCTAGTACATATTTATGTATGTATGCATGTATGTATGTACGTATGTATGTATGTAGGTAGGGTACATTGTGGTTTGAGACACGGAATTACATCAGCCAATCAGAAGGAGCGTGATCTGCTGCATTATATAAGGTAGGGCGGATAATTTGAATACAGAACAGGTGAATACAAAACAAAGTTCGGCTGCACATAAAAGCAAGTTCTTAATATTGAATAGTTTTGGTAGTGTGTGCAGCCACGGGATTAATATAACCTGTAACGTCATGTTTTGGCTGTTGCTTATAAGCCTGATGACGGGAAATTATGTAACTGTTTCTCAACTGTTATGACTGAAGAAGCGGTGCCTGAAAGAATGTTAAAGTTAACAAACAAACAAATCTTTTTTTTTCGTCCTCTTTACCTTAAAATATAACAATAAACTGCAATAACGGGGCTGTGGTATAATCACAATGATACATTTGAGGTTCATTCTATAGCGTGAGATATTGGTACTGGTGTACTGATCTTCGGCATGAGGCCGACTGCAGTACACCAGTGCTAATATCTCACGTTATAGTGCTCCCTCTCGCGTATTATTGCTTAAATATTTTACAGAAAGTGATTGAGGCCTTGAGAGAGAGCACAGAAATACTAAAACACCACAGCGTGCACTACTCTAAGCAGTATGCCTATAAACTATAGTTCCCTGTGAGAGTTCATTTCGACAGTATTTCTGACCAGGCGCTTCCTTTTCCAATGAGCTTTTAGAGAGAACAGTGCTGATAACATTCTCTGACCGGTCATATCTTTGCTCTCCATCCCTTCCTTTCTCTGACTGATGCCTGGCTGTCTCGGCTCCTTCTAAAAGCGCAGTCGCTCTCTCTCCGCTCTGGCTCACCTGCTCATTTCCCCCCCCTCCCTTATTTTATTTCAAAGGAAGTGAGAGAAAAGAAAACAAGTCCGCCTCTCCGGTGGTCCCGGGCCAAAGCAGCAGGGTGTGAAAATAATAGGTATTTTGCGGATTGTGAGATGTACGTTAGGATGAGAAAAGAAGGGATGTGACAAGGTCTCTCTCCTTCCCTCTTTCTCTCTCTTTCTCTCTTTACCGTCCTTCCCTTAACATTCTCTCCTCCCTCTCTACCTCCCTCTCTCTCTTTCACTCCCTGACTCTGCAGACACGTCGGAGCAGGAGGAGCAGGTTTGATAAATGACGGCAGTAAAGCTGCTCTCTTTCTCCCCTACAGAGCCCGGGAGACACTCTGCTGCCTTAAGGACCTCAACACTCACTCCTGCCACACAATGCTGTTGGTGGGGGTTTGTTTTTATACCTTTTCAGAAAAAAATCTCTCTCTCTCTCTCTCTCTCTCTCTCTCTCTCTCTCTCCATATCTCACCCTTTCATTTGATAAATTTCCAGTCAAAATGGTCACCGAGTACAGTTATTATGAGTTATTACTTTTGATAAATGATGAAACTTACAGACCCCTCAACAACTAAACATTCTATCAAACATTAAATATTATACATAACTGCCCGAGCCATTGTGTTTATTATCCTTTCACAGTGCATGGATGGACAGAGATCCTTGTAGATCTTCTTCTCTCTCAAAGATGAAAGCTTTAAAAGTGGTGTTTATCTGATGTTTCGGTGGTCTACTAGGTCTTGCAGGTGGGAGTCACATTTTCTCTGTAGCTTCATCATTTTTTAAACTTCAGTCCTCCTCTCCACCATCCATCAATGGAAAAAGATCATCACTGAGCCAAGTTTGCATGGTGGTCCATTTTCAGCAGACATGCTGGTGTATGTGGTGCTGGTACACACCACACCGCAAAGTTAAGTGTGGTCAGCCACTCAAAATATTCAGCCAGGAGCAGCACTGTGGTCTAAACCTGACCATTGATAAAGGGCTAGAGGTTAACTAACACATAATGAGCATCAATACAGTCTAATTATACTGCAGCAAACATACACAGTGTTTGAAAAACCCAGCAAGAGAGCTCATACTAGCATAATACACACTACCATGTCACTCTCGCTGCTGTCTGGAACCACCCAAATGATATCATTATATATCATAATAACGTCATACCTAGAGAGAAGAAATGTTAAGCTCTGTATGAGTGCATAAACATAAAAAGCATTTCAATATATACATCTATTAGTACTTGCTCACTTAAGTGCTTTACAAAGAGATGGCTCTTTAGTCTGCAGTTGAAGACCGCAAGAGAGTCTGCTCTTCAGACAGCCAGTGGGAGTTCAGTCCACCATCTGGGAGCCAGGACAGAGAAGAGTCTGGACGCTTGTCTCCCATGCATTCTGAGGGATGCCGAGCTATACTTGAAGCACGAAGGGCTCGAGGTACAGATTGACTCTTAACCATTGCCATAAGGTAGGGAGGGGCTGGAGGGGATTGCAGTAGACAAGTCTCCAAATTACAAGAGACTGGACTAACAACTGGGTGGCCTCTTGAGAGCGGAAGGGTCGAATCCTCCGTGGGATTCTCCTGTATGACCTGTAGGTTGAACTTGAGGCGTTCTAGCCCATTCCCACCACTGACAGGCCTATTCCACCAACATGGAGCAACTTCACGCACCTAATTCTGAAAACTTTGGCACATTGCCACCAAAAATAAATACATCCGAAATCCGAAAAGTTCGCTCCCAGCTGGAACCAAAGAATAGTAGCTTCTTCAGCACAAACCACGACGTCATCCATGGGCGTGCCGGTTGGTAAGGAAAACGAAGGCAACAATGGCGACACTACTGCGTCTTCTTATCATCGGTAGTTGATCCGTGCTTGCTTTTTGGATATAGTCAATAACCTATAATAACAGCACAAACACTCACAGGTAATGTATATGCTCGGTCATCTTGTTTGTACTGTTGCGCAATGCCCTTTGTTGACGTTAATGATGTTGATCCTTTGACGTTCCTTGGTTCCAAAATAAGCTGGTGCAAAAGCAGACTGGTTCCCTGGATTGCACCAAGGTTCTGTTGTAATTTCTTCTTTTTGTGTCAGTTGAAGAGAGGAGACCACTCTGGATGTATTCTTAGTTTATTGAGCTCTGGTTCCAGCATGCTGATCAGAATGCAGTCTAGAGTGTAGTCCCGAGCCGTCCCCATATATGCCACTGCTGATAATACTTTCCCAGGACTCAGGACTCAGATCCTGTCGTAATTGCCTCAGTGTCAAAAAATGCAAGTTCTGTTCCGGGAAAGCAACTCCTCCCAGAGCGTAACAAATGGTAAAAGGAAGCTAAGCTTTTGGTATCAGTATGGTTCAGTATAGAAACCAACAACTTTTATAACAAGTCCTATTATAAGAAATAATAGAAGTCACGATAAAATAAAACAAGTTTACGACATTCTACAAAGCCTGAACAGAACCAGTTCAAGAACCAGGGTTCTTTTGGTTCAAAAGGCCTATGAGTGCAACTACAGGTTGGGTATATTTAAAGAAACTGCAAGTGTATCTATGACCTCATATTCTGACAAAGCATAAAATCAAACTTGTGTATGTTGTATAATAAGTAGAAAGCAGGATGTAGAGGCTTCTCACCAGTAAGTTCCCCAATGGCACCTATTCAGGAGACTGAAAGGTTTATATAAATCTTGCGTTTGAATAGACAGTGTCTATTGCTGCATCCTAAGCATTACAGCATACTGTTTGCCTGTACTTTGTGGTCGACCCACTCTTTGTCCTCTGTGCACGTTAAGGGCGTATGAATAGATTGAAATGAGGGGAAAAAGATGAATAGCAAACGCCCGCAAACATCCGCAGACATTTGCATTCGACATAGAACCACAAAAAAATAAAAAACAAGAAAAAAAGAACACTGTGGCACAATGACAATGAAGCACTTTAGAAAATAAGCCGTCGTTGTGCACAACACAGGATTTCCCAGAGACTGTGTTTTTTTTTTTTTTTTTGCCTTTCGGATTTGGATTATCTTTTGTACGGTAAACAGTGTGGAAGAGAGAAGAGCAGCCGCGACTCTCGGGGTTGGGCGAGGAAATGTGTGAGAGAGAGATTTCTCCATCTCCCTCCTTTTCTCCCTTTAATTCTCTGTCGGTTCGGGACGGCCGAGAGTAAAACATCCAGCCTTTCGAACGCTCAATTATGCCTTCTCATCTGTAATCCCACCGTGAGCACAGAGAAAGGCTGCTTTCAGTAAATAGACATTTATAAGCAATTACAGAGTCTGTTTTAAGCCCGTTGTCAGCTCTCCTTGAGAGGCCGCATTCATATTTGCGAGAGAACAACAGATGACGAGAGCAGTATTGTATCTGCACACATACAGAGGTGGCTACAATAGTCCGGCCTCGAACACCAAGGCCCTCCAATCGCACAGGGAGAGAAAGAGTGCATCTATTGCCTGTGTTCTGCAAAAGAAAAGCCTTCCCAGAAGTCTCCCCCACACTCAGCCTCAGGGAAATCCCTGTTACTATTTTGAAGGGCATTCCGATTCTCAGAAGGGTTGAGGGAAGTTTATCAGCAGCCCCTCAAACCCTACACTTGACTAGAGGGCGGACATTTACAAAACTGCGGACTCGGGATGGACCAAATTATTATTCACAGAACATTTTTGGCTAGAATTGGCACAAGAATGGACAAAAATAGGATCACTTTTATATCACTTTTACAGTAGTTCTGAAACAGATTTTTATTCTCAGCCTCTGCCAAAGTTGTACACCCTGAAGCTTACCACACAAATTTGGTGGGCGAAGCCTGCAGCAGCAAAGCGAATTTAAATGGGCTGAAGGTTGAACTTGAGTTGCGTTCACCAGGCACTCTGCTTCTTGCACACTTTGGAAAAGCATTCGACAACTACACATGGGCTCTCCATAAAAGAGTTAGCCAAGTTTTTCAAGATCTGAGCCAGAAACGGGCTTTCTACCCCATTCTCACCACTGACAGGCCTATTCCACCAACATGGAATAACTTCCGTTCCAGTTTGCACACCTAATTCTGAACAGTTTGGCACATTTCTACCAAAAATAAATTCATTCAGAACCTGAAAAGTTTATTCCCAGCTGGATTCAAGGATTAGTAGCTTCTTCAGAACAAACCGTGAAAAAGTTAGCATAATGTAAAATTACCACTGGATGCTAACATGCTAACAGACATGAATCCCTAAAGATTTGATATTGAACTTCATCGATATTGAGTTAATTACAGCTCTACATGTTCACACACCAGGTTTACAGCAGTATAGGAGCAAAATACACAATAAGAAACTTCAGGAAATGCTTTTATTAGTTAAATATATGACCCGCAGAAAGTAACTGCAGCACCATTTAAGGTGGAACAGAAACAGTGGAAAAAGAAGCTGGCTAATAAGAAAGCTGACTTCAGTCTCTCGGAAATTTCCTCACCATTTAAACAGCTCACTGCCCTTCACCCCTTGCCTGAACTCACCATGTGACCATAGGGAATGTAGTCTTACTACGTCCTTCATTAAAATGAGAGGTGTGGCTAATATAAGACTACAGCCAAAATTCTTTGTATTTTGCTGTTTTAAAATGTAAAAATTAAACTTAGTATTAATCTTTCATTCTCAGTTTAAAAGAACTTAAAAACATATAACATAATGAACTTAATAATAATATAATACTTATTTTATTCCTCGTATTGGCATCTCCGGTACCGCCCTTTTCTACCTTACCGACAGACAACAGTTTATCAGTATTACACAGTTTAAATCCTCCACTACTCCAGTTGCTCACAGGGTCCCCCAGGGTTCCATACTTGGCCCACTTCTCTTCATAATTTACATTGTTCAGCTTGGCCGTATAATCCATCAGCATAAATTCAGTTTTCATTGTTACACTGATGATACATCTATATCTATATCGCATTGGCCCCTCTACCCCTTTGTCCCACCACCTCTAACTGCCTGTATCTGTGGTATTAGAAGTTCAAATTCCCTTGAACGTAGCTCAGGAAAGACTGATGTCCCAATAATTCCCCTCAAAATATCTACTAATACCAACATTGACATAAGTTTTGGCTCTGATAGAGTACATGTAAAATCCTCAGAAGCTGTTTGTAATATCTGTGTCATTTTCGATTCCTCACTCTCATTTGATCATCATATCAGCTCACTTATTAAGACTGCTTTCCAACACCTCAGTAACATCTCCAGACTTTGCTCCATGCTCAGCAGCAATAATGGAGAAGAGGTTGTTTATGCTTTTAGTAGTTCTTTTCTATCTTACTGTAATGACATTATTTCTTGGTCTCCCAACTAAGCTCCTCACTAAATTACAATTTGTTCAAAACTCAACGGATAAAGTCATCACTCACACATTACGCTGTGCACACAAACTGCTCTGTGCAAACTGCTTTGTTTACCTGTCTCCTTTTAGATTCAATACCAACTCCTCCTCATAACCTTCAAAGTCATGCATGGATTTGCCACTTCATACATTCCTGAACTTCTCCATCTCTACACACCAGCCTGTACACTTAGGTATTCTGGTACTGTTTTTGCTCCAGTTCTCCAGTCCAGAATGTCCTCAGTAGGCATTCAGCATGACAGCTCCAAAATCTTGGAACTCACTTCCTAAGAGTCTCCATGATCTCACCTCTATCTCAACCTTTAAGACAAAACCTCTCTCTTTGTGCTTTCCTTTTAGTGTACATTCCAAAATTCCTTTTTTTCCTCTCTTGTGTAGTAGCCTGTAGTAGTATTTTCTCATATGTATAAAATTACCTTGGGTGTGTGAAAGACACTATATAAAGTATAAAATATTAGTAATAATAGTAGTAGTAGAAGTCGTAGTAGTAGTAATAGTAGTAGTAGTAGTAATAGTAGTAGTGATAGCAGTGGTAATAGTAGTAGTAGTAGTAGTAGATCTATAGTGTACTGGACTATTTATAGTTTAATAGTTAATCATTTTGCTGAGCTGGTACCTACCTATTTAGGTTCATTTTGTACAACCTTCCTTGTTTTTGTTTTTACTGTGCTGTATTGTGAAAACTGCTACTGGCTGCTAAATTTCCTTCGGGATCAATAAAGTATCTATCTATCTATCTATCTATCTATCTATCTATCTATCTATCTTTCTATCTATCTATCTATCTATCTATCTATCTATCTATCTATAGCAGTAGTAATATTAGTAGTAGTAGTAGTAATAGCAGTAATAGTAGTAGTAGTAATAGCAGTAGTAGTAGTAGTAGTAGCAGCAATAGTAGTAGTAGTAGTAATAGTAGTAGAAGTAATAACAGCAGTAGTAGTAGTAATAGTAGTAGTAATATCAGTAGTAGTAGCAGCAATAGTAGTAGTAGTAGTAGTAATAGTAGTAGAAGTAGTAACAGCAGTAGTAGTAGTAATAGTAGTAGTAGTAGTAGTAATAGCAGTAGTAATAGTAGTAGTAATAGTGGTGAGTAGGGGAAAAATGGGTTACTGTACCGAAGTAGTGTCTTTTTTACTTTAACTCCACTACACTAAGTCAAATCTGTTCTTCGTTTTGTTTTATGTGTCATAAAAGCGTAACATGTCAAAACGTAAGAAGCATGAAGCAAGCCCACCAATCAGGGTACAGCGGTCACTTTGTTTTGAGCGTGTTTTGACCTGACTACGCTTAAGATTGACCTAAGCTTGTTCTGAGTTGATTAAGCGGTAGCACTTTACAGATCTGTAATAAGTACGTAAGGATATGATAATTTTACAATAACAAAATGTATTCAATCATTAATTAAATGTCAATTTCCTAGTTGTTACTAAATAATGAATCCGATTTTTTCATAATGGCCTTGTTACCACTACAATTTCGTATTCATTATTTAGTAACAACTAGGAAATTGACATTTAATTAATGATTAAATACAATTTGTTATTGTAAAATTACCATATCCTTACCTACTTACTGATGACTTTATTGAACACTATGATTTGTCATGAGAGATGCCATATTTGATGTCATAATGGCTAACTCTAACACACAGCAGCTACTAGCTTGTGATATAAGCTGTTATCAAACATTGACATCTGCCATCATAATTAATGGCAAGAGTGACGCGTCACATGAACAAAGTGTGTTCTTTGACAGCATTGACACGTTTTTGACATGGTTATGTCAGTATTATGTAGCAGGGTTCCTTCTAATGCACTGCCCTGTGTGTCACTAATTCATCTGCTTATTTATGGGTATTATCATCCTTCTTAGCCTTTTTGTGCTAGTTCTTTCCTTAGGTTCTGTTCCCCACCGTTGTTCATTGTTCATCAGTTGCACTGTAACTTGAAAAACTGTACCACTTGTGGTCTGAAGGTTCAATTACACGCTGCTCGTACCATTATTCTATATTTATTCGCCACCTCTGTGTTCTTTTATGTGCCAGTTACTGCTACTAGTGCCACTGCACAGCAGTTATACTGTAGAAAAGTCACTCATTTACTGTAATGGCACTTACGCACTTTCCCATCTGTCTAGTTCACATTCACAAAGTCTTTCACAGGCTGAACTTCTCTACTGGACATCTGGAGTCCCCACCCAGCAGACGAATGAATATGTCTGAATAAATGTACGTCTCACACGCACATTCTCACATGGTCTTATATATTAGATGACAAAAGCAAACTCCAGATGAGCTGGCCATATTCAACAACAAAAGGCTTACTGGTTCTAGAAGAACCGCAGGGGGTAGAGAGCGAAAACAGACAGAGAGAGGGAGTAAGACGATAAAAAAGAGAGAGACAGAGAAAGCAAAGCCAGAAAGGAAGATAAACAGAAAAGAGCAAGAGATAGAGGAGAAGGAGATTGAGAGAAACAGAGCCAGAGAGTAAGAGCCAAATAAATAAAGAAAGAGAAAGAGAGGGAAGAAAGAGAGAGAATGAGAAGAGACAGCGAGACAGAGAAAGAGAGGGCAGAAACAGAAGAGGTGGGTTGAGAGAGCTAGAGAAAGAAAGAGAGAGACTGACTTACATTTAAGCTCTAGCCGGATGAAGTCAGTGTTGCCCAGATTCTCCAGAAAGACGCCGTAGGGAGCAGATGTTTTGAAGTAGAAGGAGATATCTGCACTGGTTTCTCCTTGGAAAGTGGAGAAGTGCAGGTAGGATGAAGGTGTGTTGAAGGAAGCAGCATTCCAGTAACTACCTGCAAAAATACACAAAATCAAACCTCAATCAACTTATAACATTAGCACTACGCTTGGGTATATATACGTACAGTATATATATATATATATACATTCATGAACAAAAACATCAACAAACTGTTACTGTCATATCAAGACTCTATACTTCATTTTTTTTAACCATTTTTAAACATTTATTGTCAAAATCAAGTTTCGAACCTGAACTCAACATGAGGCTGATGAAGTTTTGACCAAACCCCTCCTGAGCTACATCCATTTCAGTTCAAAAGGGCAACTAAATTCTGTCCCCAACACAAACTGGCCTGTGAACACTCAAAAAAAAACTGGTATCTCTAACTATCCTGCTGGTTCAATTACCACATAGTTGCAATAACAGCATTCATAAGAGACCTGATAAATAAGAAAAACACTGCTCTCGCATTGTCCTCTCCTAAATCACTGTTTTATATCTTGTACGTCATTTTTCTCAGAAGCATGGGTTTTGTGGATCTTAGTCAGTTGTCAACAACATTAGTGTTGACAGATTTTAAGGTATTACAAATAGGGAGAAAGAATTAAGTAAGGAGCAAAACTAAAATATGACACAGATTTGAGCATTGTTCAAACCAGACCTGGATCTGGCAGAACATGATGTTGGGCTCAAACAAATATTTAAAGCTCAAAAATTCTCCAAAACTACTTGGAACAACATGAGGTTACAATTACATTAACTGACTTGACTGGTTAAACATCTGTATCTTTCTGCTAATGTTACAATTTGGGAGGTATTAGCATTTTCACCATAGTGATGATGCGATCACTGGCTTATTTAAAATGAGCGTCTTATTCAGGCTTTTTACATTCTATAGGCTTATTATTCAGTAAGTACATGCACTGGTTGCAAAACAGCTAAATTGTTCTAAGGTTACTAGGGAGTAATGGAAGCCTGGTCCTGCAGGTGGCTTTTAGACATTTAAGGGGTTACATACAAGTGATTTCCTCAACAATAACCGTAAAATGTGCTCTTTGATGGTCAAATTGTGAATGTTTGCTGTCTCAGAAAAGGTCTGAGACTTGCTCTAAAGGAGGTACCTGAGGAAAAGTGATATCTTGTCCTTGATAGAAGTGTAGATATGCAGTTTTCTTCCCATTTTCAATGCTAGACACTAAAGTAATAAACACCATTGTTATTCATAGTCTGTGAATTTGAACTTACAATGCTCTTTTACTACAAAAGCTAAATGTAGTTTTCCCAAAAGGTCAAAGACAAACTTCTATTTCAAAGCCTGGATTCATCAGGTATGGCTTAAATGGCATTACTTGCACTTTTGTAGGTCTCTCTGCTAAATGTAAATGGTTCATAAACAGCTTTCATGTCTGCCATGGCAGTATGCTTTAGCCTAGAAGGATTACGTTTTGTTTTTTAAGTTTGCTGTCTAGT
Organism: Semaprochilodus insignis; assembly: GCA_034552555.1. Lineage (NCBI taxonomy): Eukaryota > Metazoa > Chordata > Actinopteri > Characiformes > Prochilodontidae > Semaprochilodus > Semaprochilodus insignis. The sequence goes on from CM067497.1 coordinate 12,528,600, forward strand.
TAAGTCCACTCTCCAGTTGTGACTCTGTTTTGTCATCCTTCATTGGGGTAAAAGTGGAGTCTGTGATGAGTACATGCTTTATAGTTCTAGTTATTGTTTCATATTGCCTTATGGGCAGAAGTATTGGAATAGGCCACAGCACTACAGATGCCAGCCTTAATGTCCTCATTAATATAGACTGCTAAACTAGGGATAATGCTAAGCTCTGCAGAGCTGTGGCCTGCAGGAACACCTCTGCAGTAGAGGGTATTAGCTCCTTCACAGTAAAGCAGGAGTACCAAGACAAAAACTGAAAACTTTGTGTAGTATCACATATTTTACTCCCTGTGCTAGGTATAAAAACTCATCCGAAACATTCCAGTTTCCATTGTTATGAACTATGTTGTTCTGCTCATGTTTTGGGCTAATTTGTGATCATCGTTAAATATTCCTTTCTCCCCTCTACCTTCATCACCAACTATATCCCACCTCCACTTGTACACTTGTGACCCATCCCTTAAAGTATTCAAATATTCAAATGTCCTAAGAGCTTTATGCTTTGAATCATGAATGTCATGAATGAATGAAACTGTTTGTCTGTTCACTTTCTTTTAATTCAACGCTCAAGAGCCTTCTGGTATGGACTCTTCATTAATGTAGGTGTTAACAAGCATGGCTTTCTGTAAAAAAGAGAAGAAATGAAATGTGAAGTCTCAGGAGAAATTAAAAACAGCGCTCACCATGTTTTTCAAAAATTACCACATTACACTGAGCACACTGCGGGAATGTAAGAAATATTCCTGGAGGGAATTTAAATATAACTCGGCTCTTAAGTATAATGGAGGTGTATCAGGCCAAACTGCGGTCTGAGTCCGGGCCTCATTTACTTGCAGAACAAAACAGAAAACTCTGGAGGCAAAACCCAGTAATGAACTAACCCACTGATCAAAGCATTTGGAGTAAGAGCATGACCATGCATTGTTCAAAAACTGGTGAAACCGTTCAAAAACTGGCAAATACTTACTATTATATTATTCAGCAGGCCACTTTATTGGAAACACCCACCTTGTACTTCCACTTACTGGCCACTTTATTAGAAACATCTACATTGTATGCCCACTAACTGGCCACTTTATTAGAAATACTAACCTTGTGATTCTACTTAGTGGTCACTTTATTATATACACCCACCCTGTACATCCACCGACTGGCCACTTTATTAGGAACACCTACCTTGTACGTCCCTTAACTGGCCACTTTATTAGAAACATCTACCTTGTACTTCTACTAACTGGCCCTCATATTAGAAACACCCACCTTGTATGCGCACTACCTGGCCACTTCATAAGAATCACCCACCCACTACATCAACTGACCGGCCACTTTATTACGAACACCTACCTTGTATGTCCCTTAACTGGCCGCTTTATTAGAAACAGCTACCTTGTTAGCGCACTACCTGGCCACTTCATAAGAATCACCCACCCACTACATCAACTGACTGGCCACTTTATTAGAAACACCACCCACAACACCAACTGACTGGCCACTTTATTAGAAACACCACCCACTACATCAACTGACTGGCCACTTTATTAGACACACCACCCACTAAATCAACTGACTGGCCACTTTATTAGAAACACCACCCACTACATCAACTGACTAGCCACTTTATTAGAAACACCTACCTTGTATGTCCTCTAACTGGCCACTTTATTGGAAACATTCCCTTTGTATGTCCACTAACCTGTAAATTATGCAGTAACAGATGGTCTACCATCTGTAACTCAAGACCTACAGCATGTCAGGTGTATCCACTCAAATTAAGTCTGTGGCTGCAAGTTAGCAGTTCCTGATAAAGGGGACACTGCAGGTACTTTGTTGAACTTGATGATTCAGGTCTGTGAGACTTGTATGACACACTCTACAAAGAAAGGACCCCAAAATAGAAATAGTAAATAAAAGGGACAACCTGGTCAACTGTCTAAAAACACTGAAAGTTCTTCATAAGTGCCTTTAACAGTACCAGAGCGATGGCCACTTGTGTGCGTGAGAGCGGAGGTGAATAGAGCTCGTGCTGAGAGTCACTCCAAGTCCGGTGTTTTCTCTCCTCTGGAAACACTCTCCACTTCCACTGACCTTCCACTCCAGACATAATAGAGGTGCTGCACCAAATCACAGCTGAGCTGGGACTATTTCAGCTTCACCCAGAGCACTGACTGAGACATTTGAGAAGAGAAAGCAGCTGCGAAATGAGACAGATTTTGGGTGAAGGTGAAAACTGTGGATGTGGGTGGTCAAAAAGACCAAGATCAAAAAGCAGGAGCGATAGAGTTTGGTAGTTTGGAGAATTTACATAACTATCCCTCTTTATCCAGATGGAATAAAGTGGTCATTCAGTTCAGACAGACTGGAGTCTGCTGACGTTTGCTGCTTTAATTTTGAGACAGACGAATAAGGTTAACGTAGCTAGTAGCAAGATTAGTGGAGAGTTTTTCCATATATTCCAGGCATACAATAGATTGGGTTAACTCATCCAACAGCATATGAAAGATAAACATCTTAGCTAAACAGATCCTTTCACTGTCAGAATTATCTTCCGGAATTAGTACATTCATGACTAAAATCACATTATGCCAACTAGCTCTAACATTGTATGTGTACGTGAAATAATCTGAATTTGAGACAAACCAAATTAAACTATTCAATTAAACCACAAAATTTAATTAGAATTTTCAAATTTCAAGTTAATAAAACTATGTGTGTGTATTGAGGCGACATCAATGTTCAGTCACTGTGGCATCAAAGAAATGGACAGTTGGGCCAGATTTGGTGGATGCCTTCCCTGGCACAATTCTGAGGAGAATTTCCTGTAGGCTGGGATTTCTGCCACTGCTGGTAGACCCTTATGACCATACACTTCCATACACCTGCAAATTCAGCTACTTCCTTCACACTATGGCCTTTGGCACTATGGCCTGAAATCACTACCACCTTAAACACACAAGTTCTGAGATTCTTGGGTTGTCTTGCATGCGCTGCTCTTTTGAGGTCTGTCCACAGATTGTCTATGATGTTTAGGTCGGGGGACTGAAGGGCCACAGCAAAACCTCTTGAGGAAGTTTATTGTGGATTTTGAGGTGTGATTAGGATCATTACCCTTTTATAGTTTTGTGAGAGGTACTATTGTTTTTAGCTCTGCAACATGCTTTGGCCCATGTCTATTTAAGTCTATTTAAGATCACTTAACAATCAACATGTTTTGGGTCAAATGAGTGATCATTTAGATATGCAGTTAGCATCAGGCTAATTGGTGATGTATAAACTTCTAGGACTTTTTAGCTACATTAGCCTCATGGCTCTAGTGGCTCCAAGGTCCAGAAGCAAACTTGTCACTAAACATGTCTTGACTGATCAACTATATTAGGGATGAGTAAAAACCTGTGTAAATTTGATTTTGTACCAAACTGTCGCTAATGGAAAAACACGAAGAGCTTCTAGAAAAGCAGAGTTCACCCTTCCCCCGGGCTGTCATCTGCCTTTTGGCATGCAGCTAAAATATCTGCTCCTCTTATAATTAAAAGATAACATTTGCCTGAGCACTATCAGAGTGTAATTGATTAACGAAGGCTCGCAGCTCCGTCCCCGTCTGCTCCCTCATACTAATGAAAATCTGGCAGAGAGGGCTAAGAGACGTTACCGTGCAGCAGCGACAGCAACACAGAGGCCACAACACATGCATTTACACAGACCCTCAGCAGCTCAGTGTCCAGATTCATTTCTCTACACCTACTGTACCGAGCTAAATTCAACTATTCACCAATACATACCAATACCTCCTTCTCTCACTCTTTCATTTACTATTATGTCTCTCATTCTCTTTTTCTTTCATTCTTTCATTTACTATTCTATTTCTCATTCTCTCTCTCTCTTTCTTTCACTATTCTATCTTTCTTTCTTTCTTACTTTTTTCTTTCTTCCCTACTAGTTCTTTCTTTCTTCTATTTCTCTTACTCTTTTTTGTTCTTTCTCTCAGTCTTTCTTTCCTAATTTCTTTTTCTTTCTTTTTTTCTTTCTTTCTCTCTCATTCTTGTTCTCTCTCTCGTCTCCTGTGGCATGGCTGAGTGACCTGAGCTGTTCTCTGATCTGAGACCTGAGTGATGGAGAGAATTAAGAGAATGAAAAGAATGGAATGATGGAGAGAAATGATAGGGCTGCCCACCACTCTGAGCAGGACTGCTCACTGCCCCCTAGTGTGTTTTCAATTGTGCATGTGCGTCTGTGCGTGTGTGTGTGTGTGTGTGTGTGTGTGTGTGTGTGTGTGAGAGAGAGAGAGAGAGAGAGTTTCACTGCATGAATGGGATAAAGGTTAAGGTTAAGTTCCTCTGTGGGAAGCATACTGGTCAGAAAAGTAGTAAAGCATTGAGAGAACAGAAGAGAGTGATGGACAGAACTGAGAGAATCAAAAGAATAGAGTAATGAAGAGGACGGAGAGAATGAAGAGAATGAAGTGATGATAGAGTTGAGAGAATTAGAAGATGGAGCACCAGAATGCTACACCATTTAAGATGGGACAAATAAGAAGCTGAGTTGTAGTTTTAACGCTGGTAGCTTTTTAGATTAGGAGATTTCAGCCATCAAAACATGCTACCTGGACTTTTCTGCACAGAGCCACCAATACATACACACTACAGTGAGACATTCTGTCCAGGATTCTTCTTTCTATGGCATGACTGAGAGAACTGAGAGAACTGAGAGAATGAAGAGAATGGAATGATCAAGGGAATTGAGAGAATGACAAGAACGGAGTGATGGAGAGCACTGAGAAAATGCAGAGAATGGAGTGATGAAAAGCATTGAGAGAATGAAGAGAATGGAGAGATGGAGAAAACAGAGAGAATTAAGAAAATGAAGTGATTGGGAGAATTGAGATAAAGAAAACAGAGCGATGGAGAAAGCTACAAGAATTACAGGAATGGACTGATGGAGAGAGCTGGAAGAATGAAGAGAATGACGTGATGGGGAGAACTGAGAGAATGAAAAGAATGAAGTGATGGAGAGAAAAGAGAGTATGAAAAGAATGGAGTGATGGAGAGAACTGGGAGAATGAAGAGAATGGGGTGATGGAAAGCATTGGGAGAACGAAGAGAATGGAGTGATGGAGAGAACTGAGAGAATGGGGAGAATTAAGTAAAGGAGAAAATGGAAGGATGAAGTGAATGAAAGGATGGAAGAAACTGAGGAATGCAGAAGATGTGAAGGCCAGAGAGCCATGAGGGATTTTTGGTCTTATCACAGCAGCTCAGCAGCTCTCGGCCCCCTGCTTCATTCCCCCTCTCTGGCTCGGCCCATTAGCACTCATTGTTCCTGCATTTGTTCTGCGATTGTTTGCTGCTTTGTGTGTGTCCGTGGTGAAGGACATTAGGTGTTATTCCACTGAAGCCGTCTCAGATATGGCACTGTTTCAGCAGTGAGAAAAGGAGCCAAGTATTTTATATTTTGAACACTGTTGAATCAGCGGTCAGCCAGAGCCGTCTGCCAAGAGTTCAAAACTCCCTGAATTACTGAACTGACATTCCTGTTTCAGCTCAGACTTCATTTCACCCGCGGTTCTGCTTCAAGAAGAAAAGGTAGCTGTAAACATTCCAAGAGTTTCCACTCAGCCCAAAAACATGACTTCCGAAGCTGAAAACACGTCAGAGCTGAAATCCAGCTCTCGGGTGACTTCTTTCCAAGCTAAAACAGTTTTGTAAGAACTACAATTTGATGTCTCTGCCTTTTTGAATGACTCTAATAGAATACCCTAAATTTCTTCTAAGCTTTATCACTAGTCTTAAAAGCACTTTAGCTGCCACTGCTATAAGAGCTAGTGAGTAAGAAGCTGAAGGTCAGTACCAGAATGCTGCACCATTTAAGGTGGAACAGGAAAATTCTGACAGTAGGCTGACAAATAAGAAGCTGATTGTCGATGCCTGAATGTAACTGCTACATAATTTAAGGTGGAACATGAAAATCCGACAGGAAGCTGACTAATAAGAAGCTGACTTGTAGTTTTAATGCTGGTAGCCTTTTTGATAAGGAGATTTAAGCCAACAAAACATGCTATCTGGACTTTTATGCACAGAGCCACCAATAAATACACATGGCAGGACATTCTGTCCAGGATTCTGATTTCTACCTCTTCCAAACTGTGCTAAAGGACTCCCAAATTCAAGCTGGCACTTTAGCAGGAAAAAATGACAGGCTCTCTCTACAGCCAGTGTGTGGTTTATCGGTTCTGGGCTACTGTAGTAAACTGTGGCTCTATATGGTGGCCTCTTTTGGAAGACGATTCACTCCTATGTAGATCTATCCAAGTGGTGTATTAATGTGTTATGGCAGCATGATACATCAGTCTGATAATTCGAATGCACCGATTTAGAAGCGTTAAGCCAGCATAGACGATTTTAGCCTGATTTTAAGCCCAATTCGATCAGGCCGAATTTTAGCTTTATCAGGCATTGTTTGCTGTTCAGTGTGAGAGAGGGAGCAATGTCTGATTAACTGCCCAAACAGTGTCTGAAATTTTGGTCGCTTGTCTCACAGTTTGAGCAGTTTCACAAGCCAATTTCCTAAAGTCGCACCCAAAACCACATACAAACAGTCAGAACTATGATTCACATAAACAGAAGCAAAAAACTCCATATTTGCTGTATCAGCGTCTGTATATGCAGACTGTACTACAGTGATATTTATATATTGTCTGTGCAGTTCACTTGGTTTTCAGTTTCAGTGCAGTAACACAGTTCTACATGCTCATTTAAGAACTCAGTTAATTTCCCTGTGTTTAAACACTCCAGCAGCACTGCTGTGTCTGATCTACTCACACCAGCACACCACACACTAACACACCACCACCACATCACTGCAGTGCTGAGAATGATCCACCACCCAATCTATTTATAGGTATGTATACACAGATTTGCCATAACATACAAACCACCTCCTTGTATCCACACTCACATAAACAACGACAAAATACTCTATATCTGAAGTACCAGCGTCCATACATGCAGACTGTACCACAGTGATTGTTTATATTGTCTATGTAGTTCGCCTGTTTTTCAGTTTCAGTGCAGTGTAGTAATGTTAGCAAAGCTGTTGTAGCACAGTTGGTTTGTCAGTGGCCAATGCCTCCCTCCTTCCTATGTAGCGCACTTGTTGATTGCAGGAGCCACTCATCCTGCATGGTGCACTACTTAGGGAGCAGGGAGTCATTTGAGATTCAATCCGTGTTTTTGCTTGGGACTCAGACGCTCAGCACGTTGTTTTGAATGAAACATCTTTATTGGAAATTGACTATAAACAGAGCTGAGCTTTCTGTATGGGCTGCGTTTCACGTGCAGTGTGAGCAGCCGTGTTGCTTCATGTGAGTTGGACGGAGCGATTTCATATAGCGTGTATATAAATTGCAGGTCTTCTCCGGCCAAATGTGCAGTGTGAGCTCTCAGCAAAAAACAAGATTTCAAAAATCGCACAGTGTATTCCTGTCTTTGGAACTGATTCAAACTGATAATACTAATTTCAACTATAATATGCACTCATGTTTTGGCAAAATGTGACTTTTTAGAAGCAGGTTTAACAAAAATGACACAGTTTTACATCATCCCTTAAGCACTTCGTTAAATTTTACTGGTACACCTTCAATGAGAACTTGTTTATGGGTGAATAAAAACACCCATACGTTCAGAATAGAAAGATTCTTAGTGTATAATGTATTTGGAAAGCTATTTTTACCATTTGTAAAAACTGCAACCAAGATGGTGACCATTTAACTGGAGCCACACAAGGAAAAAAAAAACAAAAAAACAACTAGGTAAACAAAACCACAGATGTAAAGAAAGATTCCGGTCATTTCAGACCCGTAGATCTACAGTATGTGCTGGATGTCAGAATTTAGCTGCACATGAACAAAGAGAAAACAATTCTGTAGCAGTGAAGTTCCTGTCCTTGGCAAGGCAACTGAAGCACTTAGTCAAATGCCAGCCAAAGAGGCATACAAACAATCTACAAACTTACAGTTTACACCTTATTAAAATGAATTACTTCAGCTAAATAGTTTCGAGTGGGCTTCACCTTCCAGTTGGAATTGTTTTTGTTGAACCAGTGTCAGTATGATCAAGGAAAAACTGCAACATTGTTTTTTTCCAAGCAATTTCAAAGCATCTCACACTTCCAAATGCAATTTTAGAATAGGACTTATCTACTTGCCAGATTGCAAACTTTTCTTTACAAAAAAAAGATGAATTAAGAGCACAGAGTGAAAAGCGATAAACACACTTCAAAGTTACTTTATTTTTAATTATTATGAAGGTATATTCAAAGGAATAACCACAAAGCAAAGTAATTTCTTTTCCAGTTTTGACATAATGATGAACATCTTTTGTTTCATTTATAGCAAGATTATGAAGCATAATTCCCAAATATTAGAATTTATCAGGGTTCAACCACCTTTAAACAATGGAACTGATGTCATAAAATGGAATCTGGCACAGTGCTGGATGATACATCTATACCTGTATATTGTGACATTGATAATATACATTATAAACACTTATAATGGAAAATGACATATCTGAATACCCCAACAAGTAATGGGTGAGGAGGTCTGTCTTTTAGGTTATGTCCGGAACATGATGAAAGCCGTCATATTGGATCATGGGCAATTTTTTTCCAATGGGAAGGTGGTCATGTAGCATATTAAAGGAGACCAGAATTTTCTCAGAAATCGACTGCTGCATTCATTTGCAATATCTCTTGTGGTTCAAAAGTTATCAACACAGAAAGTTGCAACAACAACCAGGAACATTCCCTGTGATGCACAGCTACTTGACGTGTTCAGTGTTTTGTCCCTGGTGCTGAACACAGAGCTGAAGGCACTGGAACCAATTGCTATGAACCCGCATGAGAATATCTGGAGAAATGCTGTTACAAGCCTCCACGATGCGGTGCTGAAGGTGGTGTTTGTTGCAGATTTTCTCAGCATACACAATTTGTTTGAAATGACCCCAGAGAGAAAAGTCGAGTGGTGTGAGTTCGGGTGATCTGGGCAGCCATTCCACAGGACCACGACGGCCAATCCAATGACCAGGGAGTTGAATATCTAGCCACTGGCGAACACCTGCTCCGTAGTGTGGTGGAGCCCCATCCAAGACACAAACACGGTTATGTAGGCACATCATGATTAGGCTGACATTGTTCATTTTGCTATGTATAGCCAAATATAAAATCCAATATTTGAACAACGACAAAGTCCTATGTCTTTAGCCAGTGCAATAAATTAGGTAACTGATCCTCTATTTGGGAGAGATTAGTTTGACATGGTAAGGGGAGGTAATGTATTGAGTAAGCCCGATTTGAGCAGGACTGGTATTACCTGGGGACGCGATGTAATTTGAGGGATTATCAGCGACCTCTGTGTTTTTAAATCCAGTACAAATCTGCCTGAGGTTCTGTAATAATTCTGGAAGTAATAACCTCCTATAATTTGACAAACTCAGAGCTCCCTTACTAATAACACACAGTCGTATCAGAATACTAAAATCACATCCTTGTATCTACACTCAGTGTCCTTTTTATCAAGTACATGCAATTATAAGACAGGTGTTAATAGACAGGACCACCACAGAGCAGGTATTATGAGAGTGGTGGCTCATTCTCAGCACTGCAGTGACACTGATGTGGTGGCGGTGTATTAGTGTGTGTGTTGTGCTGGTGCGAGTGGATTGGTGTCACTGCTGGACTGAGAATAGTCCACCAACCAAAACTATCCAGCCAACAGCGTCATGTGGGCAGCGTTCTGTGAGTATGTATCTATGTACACACTGACGCATTTACTTTAAAACAATGGGACCTTATAAATTTGCACCATGTGGCCATGAGGGACATAAATGCAGTCTTCTTTCTTGCTCTAAAATGTGGGTTTAAAGTAAGCCTCCGCCTACGGACTTCACTTGCAAAGAAATGAACAAGATAAAGCTAGTATGGAAAAGAATGTTAGATTTTATCTGCAGGACTCCGCCTGCACTACTAACATGAAGTGTCTGATTTGTACAAGCACAAGGCCAAAGATGCCACAAAGAGGATAAACCTAGCAAATCTATCAAGCCTATTAAGTCTTTAAAGCTACAACAGAGCTATTTATCCACCACGCAGTACCTTCCATTCCCAAAACTTAGCAAAGCAGATAAAGAGCACCTTAAACTTGATCTTGTATCATTATGCATAAAGCAACATACAGAGGAGTTTAACCGTGTACAATTCAGAGTGAAAATATAGCAGTCAGTACTGCATTCACTGATGTACTGTGCTGTCATGTTTTCAGCAGCTTTTGACAATTTCTACTCAGCAATTAAATCAAAATGATAGCTTTCAGCTACTGCAAATTACCACGCATGCGGTCAATCTATGTGTCTAATTTTTTTGTGTATGTCTTTTTCTGTACAAAAGAAAGAAGGCCATATTTTAGCAGAAACTGAAATTATGCAATAAATAAATACATAAATAAGTAAGTAAATAAATAAATAAATATAATCATTGTAGCATCTGGGATAATTATATATATATAAATATACATATATATATATATATATAAATATAACCAACAAAACTTCAATGTTATGACAATATTTGTTTGTTTTTGCTGCTGGCAAATGAGGAAGTTCAAACACTACCAAGTACAAGTGGATGAAATACTTGCAGCAAGAGACTATTTCTTGAAATGTTCTCTTTTTTGGGGATTTTCAATATGAACTCTAAATGCTGAACTAAGCTCATACCAAAGCTAATATGCAGTTTGCCTTTACTGCCCGGGTGGAAATGTTTAAGGCAAGCTAATCCTGTAATCCTGATTCTCTCTTATGGCCTATTTAGATTGCGCTAATCTCATGACCTTCAATCTAGACTCAGACATCAGCTGTGTGCTGTATAAGTCCTCAGTAGCTCAGTGCAGCTCCTTCACTGTGAAATATTTAGTAAATATGGACAAGCTGTGGTGCAATTAATGAGTGTCAATCACTATGTTCATAATATTCATCATATTCAGTGTCAGGAGCCAAAAATGCCTCCCAGCTCAGGCTTTTACATGAATACCACCCGTCCAGTGGAATAATGAGACTGAAAGCCCTGTTGGAGCCGGACTGATAGTGCTTAGTAAAAGTTCAGTGCCACTGTCCTCTACAGACCAGTAATAAATGGGTAATGATATGGGAATATTATGGTATGGTAAAGTTGTACTAGCATAAAAATGTATAATTTTAGCTTAATGATAACTAGTTAGTAGTTGCATGAGTATAAATATGGTGATGAAATCGTAAAATTACAGGCTAAATTAATACTAAATATTAGGTTAGTAACAGTAACAAGTCACTGATTAAATAAACAGAAAAATTACATGTGAAGACAAAGAAGGAGAAATATAATATAATTATGTAGTTATGTAGTTTGTTTTTCTGAGCCTTTTTTTGAGCCTTTTTTTTGAGTCAGATTTGTGCTTTACAACAGAGTAATAGCATTTCAATGACAGTTAACACAAAAGCCTGGCTGCATTTTTTCCCTGAATCCCCATGTAATCTCAGCATATCTTCACATATCTTATATATAAATATATTTTGTCACTGTTGTAATCAAATCTTCCAAAAATAAACTTTTTAGGGGAATAACAACATCCTTTCAGAACTGATTTGATCTCTATAAATAAAAAACTAATAATAATAGTTTGTATCAAATGGAAAAGTACTACTGAACATTTATCAACGTGTAATTAGAGTTTTCTGTTATTCTTCCATTTCCAACTAATTACTACTAAAAATTGCTAACTGTAGTTGTAACTAGTTGGAAAAATGGAGGAACAATAACTTATTTTTATATATATATATATATACTGAATTTTGAACACAATACACAAGTAAAATACAAAATCGGTTTGTTTTATACTGAAAGAGTGAAAGACTATTAAAAACTCTAAGGACAAGAAGATGGAAAAGTTGTTACCTTGCTTTATCATTTCTTGTCAGTTTGTCCTGCAATGTTTAGTCAGTACTGTCATTAATCTTCACTTTTACCTGCTCTCTCTCTGGATGGAAAAATCTTTTATTCCTCTCATGGGTGGTCATTATGTATATTGACACTGGACTGACCACATCAATAAGTATTGAGTTTTCCATATTCCTGTCTTTCATAACCTCTGTAAGAAGACTTGGGGTGGCTATATCACTGTCCTATTTTGTACCATAGTATTAATGTATATTAGTAGTATTAAGAGTATGTAGTATTTTATGGTGAATACATTAAACTGAATCTGAATTTATAATCTGAATTTATTCTGATACAAATTGAAACATTTACAAAGGGATCTTTTTGATATGATAGCAGTTAAGCAACTTTCTACTCTCAGGCTCCTTTTAACCACAAGAAGTCAACAGTTATTTGTAGGGATGCTTAAACACTGTCACTGGTATCAGGTATTGGCTCAATATAGTGCTCAATTACTCTTCCTAAAATTTCAATGATACTAACACAGGCCTACTACCAGCTGATACCATGTGATGTAAACCAAATGCATGCTGCCATGTTAGTGAACAAATAACTCAACCGTCTAAGCCAGAGCATATACATCACTATCTGCTTCAAGTTCCAGTATATAGTGTGGCATGAATTTGCAAAGATGTAGCTATGCTACTGTTGAAATAAAATATTGCATCTTCAGTTTATCTTTTTTTAATGTTTTTTTTTTTATTTAAAATACCAGATGTCAAATGGTCTAATAGAAATGATATTTTTTTCCTTGAAATTCATTCAATTACACTGAAATATAAAAGTATAATATTTTTAGAAATGGAAGGAAATACGATCACAATATATTAATTATAGTATTTAGGGGGAAAAAATATCAAAAAACAAACAAACAAGCAAACAAACAAAGAGTCCGGTGTACTGAACCAGTTTCACGTTAAAATCTGTTTCATACTGTTGCATACTGCAGATGTGTTATAAATAAACTGGTACACAAGGCCTAATGTAACATGCTCATGCATATGCATTTAAGGGAAGGTTGCACAAAGTGTAGGAGGGGTGTGTAAAAAGTGGGTGAAAATATTACATATGTGGCTGATTTTTCCACATTTTTCACTGAATTTACTAGCATTTGAGTGGTGGTCAGTCTTGAGTCGCTTCTCTATAGATGCTTCTCTACAGACTCACTTCGCTGAGAGACTTCCTTTAATAAAGGCAGTAGACACAACTGTTAGACACAAAGGCATGATGATTTTCTCAACTCTCATTAACATACACATATATAATATACAATCATGTTACACAGGTAGCTAATGTAGCATTAGGGGTTTTGCCCATGGTTGCACAGATGTACAGTATGGTACGCTTGGGTGGGGGCAGAGTGCTACAACCCACAGACCAGACTACAAATTACAACCAAATGTTAGATGAAGTCAGTAAAAACAAAATAAGAAAAAAAAATTGAAAAGATGATTTGTGGTTTGATTATGTTGAGAAAGCCCAATAATCTTTATGCATCATGGTGCCTTGAAACTTTTGAGTTCTAACAATAATATCATTTTTAAGAGGAAAAAGATGCAATGGACACTTCCAAACCCATTCTGGCCAATCAGTGATCAAACTACGACCTACAGGCCAGTGAGGGGGTGGGCAATCAAATTTCCATAAAAGCTGGTGCCACTAATAAGGAGGTGGACCATCAAATTTCCTAAGAAGCCAGCGCCACCCAAGACACCACCCAACATGCAACTGCCAAAATCGTCAGCCTCATGAACCATCCATCATGTTGTAAGCCCAGCAGAAAAGCCACACAGGAGCGTTTGTCTGCTATTTGACCCCTTGCTCCTTTGCTCATGTTTCTGCTGGAGTGGATGCACATCATCGGCCAGGTTCCCCTGGTACCCTCACACCTCAATTTACCACAAAATCCACTGAGGCTCGGAGGGAACACACATAGACAGACAGAAAGATAGAAAGAGAGAGAGAAAAGGTATGACTAAACACATTGGACCCCAGTCAATCTCCTGTGACCTTCTTCTGTCCGGTCAGGAAAAGATTCTTTCTTCAATCACCAACTCTTGAGACCAAAAAACAAAAAAATAAAATAAACACCCACTATGGCAGTTAATTATAAAGAAGAGAGGACCAAGAACAGAGCCCTGCAGTACACCCCAGAGTACTGGGAGCAAAGGTGTTTTTTTTTCTTGTTGAAAAAGCATTGTCTGTCCATGAGACAGGAAGGGAACTAGTAATGTCCAGGGCCAAAACAACAAAAAAAGTCACTGTCCACTGCATCTGTATTTCTATTAGTCAGTTCCTGACCAAATGTTCAGGAGGGGAGCTAGCATTTTCAACAATTTTGTCAGCAATGACATTTGTAGATACAGTGGTGCTTGAAAATTTGTGAAACCTTTTCTATATTTCTGCATAAAATTGAACTAAAACTTCATCAGATTTTCACACAAGTCCTAAAAGTAGATAAGGAGAACCAAATGAAACAAATGAGACAAACATATTAGACTTGGTTATGTATTTTGTCATTTTTATTTCATATTGAATAACATTACCTGTGAGTGGCAAACGTATGTGAACCTCTGCTTTCAGTGTCTGTTTTGGCCCCTTGGGAATCAATAAGTGCAACTAAATGGTTCCAGTAACTGGTGATTAGTCATGCACATCGGCTTGGTGGAATTTTAGCCCATTTAGCTCCTTACAAAATAGCTTTAACTTTATGTTGGTGGATTTCCTTCTATGAACTGCTTGCTTAAGGTCCTTCCCCAACAGGTCTATGGTATTCCACTGTACATATGCTGCTCATTTTATCTTGATTTCTTTTATGCTGAAGACAAGGTCACTTCAAAAGCGAAAAATAACAAGGTGGCCTTCCTGGCTTCTGCCTCTGTGGCCTTTGCTCAAATATACAAGTCAGAATGCATTAGAATCAACTGAATGGTATTAAATGGGGCTAGTGTTTTGATGGATGATGGACAGATCAGTAAATAGAGCTTTTATTGACTCTTGGTAGTGGTACATTCTCTCAATTTGTGCCATTCAACTGGCAGATAGTTCTGGAAGTGAAAAAAAACCTTATTTTCCCACAGTGTTGAATGCCTGCGAGAATACCAGCAGATTTGCAACTCAAACAAGAGTTGGACTGGGAGTCTTGGTACCACGTTGGTGCGAAGTGCCTTGCGAGAGGATTTCACATGTGCAGCTTAGTTACACATGCAAATGAGCCTTGTCATAGTACAATTTTACGTTTCCCATATTATGACATTTCTGACAGATGCTGAGAGTTGCGTGCTAATGAGCATAGCAAAGAAAAGCAACAAGCATTCTGCTACTGCTATGTACAATTAAACCATAAGCATTAATAAATAGGGACATAACGTATTACATTGCATTGCTATCTTAAAATGACTCTATAAAAGTATTTAAAGCTATTAGTATTTAATGAAGTGTTCGCTCATTTTTGGACCCAAAAAAAAATATATATTTTAAAAAGTTAAATTTTATTGTCAACATTCTATCTATCTATTCATCCCTCCATCTGTCCATTTATGTTGGCAAATCAAACATGGTGGAATTTCTTGGGATTTCTTAACTACTTTAACTACTTACTTTTAACTACTTTTAATTGTCAAAACAGAACTGAACCATTGTTTGATGGTTATCCCCATATCATCATACCTAAAATTTTGCATCAGAGTAAACTACTTTTCCATTAAAAGTGAGGGTCACAATTGACCATATAAGCACAAAGGCCCTTCAGAGTTCAAAATATGACATAAGGCACTGCTCTTTTCTGCTTTTGCCTCATCGCATACACCTCCATAATAATCCCTAGTGCAGATTATTATAATAACCATATAGTCCAAGGCTGATACTGTAGTAAATACTGATGCTTTTCAAATACCTTGATGCTTGTCCCATTTTGGTTGCCAATAATACTTATATTCTCCAAATAATTACTAAGTATCTTGGAAGAATTACATTAAAGAATTATTGAATATTAATAACTCGGTTGCGACATGAATCAAAATCTCTAGATTACCAGACAGACTACCAACAATTAACAATACTTATCAGAAACATCAGGTGTGAGTGTCCACCCTGTTGTTTTTAAAGAACAGAGATCTATCAAAGTCAGATCTTCACAACACACATTTGTGGAAAGGGTTACAAAAGCAACTCTATAGAGACTCTAAAGAGACTCCACCAGATCCACAGTCAGACAGATGGAATAAATTCAAGGCTATCGTTACCCTCCCCAGGATTGGTCGACCAACAAAGATCACTCCAAGAGCAAGACGTGTAACAGTCTGCGAGGTCACAAAATAGTCCACAATACAACAATGATGTTCAGTGGTGGACTCATGGGCATTAACATTAATGACTGTGTTAGAGGTCTTTAGTTGTTTAGAAGTGACACATGGTTTTGGTAGTATTATAGTTTGGACCTGTTTTGCTGACTTGGCATCACTGATGGAACAATGCATTCTGAATTATACTAATGAATTCCATAAGGAAATACAAGGAGCAGTGAATTCAAAAGGAAAATAATCTGTCTGTGAGCTGAATCTCAAGAGAACATGGGTCATGCAGCAAGACAGCGATCCTAAGCGCACAAGTTGTTCTACCAAAGAATGATTTGGAATGGCCGAGTCGAAGTCCTGACCTGAGTCCAATAGAAATGTTGTGGCAGGACCTGAAGTGAGCAGTTAATGAGAGGAAATCCACCAACAGAGCTGCAGTTGTTTTTTTACGGAACAATGGATAGAAATTTCTCCATGCCGATGTGCAGAACTGATTAACAGTTACCAGAGACTTTGGGTTGCTGTTGTTGCTGCATAAGGGGAGGTCACACCAGACACAGAAAGCAAAGGCTTACATACTTTTGCAACACAGAAGTTTGTAATGCGGTCTCATTTTCCACTATAAATAAATGAGATTTAATTGGGTTCTCTTTATCTGAAAAGTTCCTGAAAGTTTCTGAAAGTTCAGGATGTGTAAAAATCTGATTGTGTTTAAGGCCATACTCATGCAGAAATGTAAAAAGTTCTAAAGGGTTCACAAACTTTCAAGCACCACTGTAGAGAAGCCTGACATTGTAGCTTGATGGTATCTTTTGCTTCGACATCCCATTCCTCCTGGAATAAGCTTTTAGAAACGTCTACATATTATATTGGAGTTATATATTAAGTTGAGCAGGTGTCCATTGGCATGAAAGTTCTTTGCAGATAACATGCTAAACTGGCTGCCCCCGCTAGCACAAAGTGTCAGCAGATCATCGGTAAGTTTGCCCCCTAGTGTTCAATATGGATGCTGCGTCGTCTCCATGTTGTAGAACGTCAGCGGAGGGTGGAAAAATCAGCAGCGAACACTTCGCTGCCCCTTGCCCTCTGCAGAATGTGAGAAGAAGCCTAAAGTCAAAGCAAGAGCTGCATGATGAGGCAAAGTAATTGTGTCTCACTCCGAGCTGCCCTCAGGGCTGACCCTATAGAGTGTGAGCGTGTGTGCCTCCATTCATTTGCCCATGTGTCTGTGCAAGAATTGTTAGAGATTTTCCTGCACACTCCCAGTCATTGGTCATTTCAGCAACATGCAGTGACCTTTTAGACCCTGGGAGAAAAAGCAAAACAAAAGAGAAGTGAGAGGTTACCTCAGGGAGACCAAAGACTGTGTGCTCACATGTTGTTTCGAAGAAGTGCTGGTTCATGGTTAGAATTCAGCCTCTTGCGGAGGCTTCTAATGATAAGCCACATTCTTCTTCTTCTTTCCTTTCACGTCCTCTGAAAAAGGTCAAGCAGATCTTTCGGAGGTTCTAAGTTTCACAGGCTCTGCAGATGCACCTTATCTTTTACAGCAAATGTCACTGGAATTGGACAAACTGTTCCAAGATGGACACAAAGTAAGCAAGATCGAAAGAAATGTGTGCTGAAAGATCTGCAAACTATTCGCTGAATCGCCACCTGAAGTCTGTAAATCAAAGATGGCATAAAACACAATACTCACAGGTTTATATGAGAGCTTAGCCTGTGAATAACTTATAGCAGTACCATGCAGTTAGCATGTCCAGATAAATAGGAAGAGGTGCTTTGAAGCTTAAAAGTCTCCACACCCTCTCATTTAAATAGAAGAATAAATATAAGAATACACTACAGTTCAATTGTGTTCAAACCACTTATTTTGTTTATTATATTGTTATTATAATGTTATTACATTATTACACTGTTATTTATTTCAACAATTAATTTAAACAGTATACACTGAAATCCTAGCTACCTATCAGGTATTTCAAAGTCTCTTAATATAGTACTGTGAAAACGTCAGAGAACTTTTATTTCTTTAATGTCCAGTCAATATATCGAATATGTTAAATTTGTTCATTTATAGCACCAATTAAAAAAGCAGGAAATGTATATTTAACAGAAAAGTACACATAAAGTCTGTGTTTTATTTTCACTGCTTGTACAAAATGCCAAAAGCAGATATTATATATATATATATATATTTATTATAAAATTAATTTTATTTATTTATGTATTTATTTTTTATTACCATTAGTGAGATGTGAGGTGCCAGATGAGTAACATATGAAAACAAATACTGGCTAACACTTAACATGTTAAACCAGCTTTGGCCAGCTACTTTTCCCTTACCCTTCAGTGGACCAGGTGAGTATTGCATTTGCTGCAAAGCAAAGTAGCTAACAATTAGCATGGTATACCAGCTTCAGCACTGCCAATCAAGAGGGGATCAGAGAACTGGTCATCATACAATTAAAGGTGAGTCAGCTATCATCAAACTGTTCAGGTTTTTTTTTTTTCATAAATGTTGATTATAACAGATCTGAAAGAAATAATTACCTTCTTAAGTATGACATTGGAGACCATGTATGACAGTTACATGCTCCCCTAGCCCGTTTGGATAGCTTGGATATAGCTAATAACTTAATTTGTCCTGCTAAGTAAGCTATTAAGCTGAGATTGTAGAGTACACCAATCTTAACAGAATTAATTTTCACATGTACCTGCAACAAAGATGTTTTTTATATCAATGAAAACCATGATTCTAAACCCCCTTATACATACAGCTCATTTCCCATACATGCTAACCTACTCATATTCCCACAATGCATAACCGATACTGAAGTTTAACAATAAATATAAAGCCCAAAATGTTCTGGCATAAGCCTATCTGACCAAGAAACTTGTTAGAGTTCTGAGAATGTAACAAACCTCTGTGAACTGTCCATTTAAGGTTTCAAACAAGGTCAATAAGCCAGAAAAGCTTTATTTAAAACCCGAAGTAAGCTCATAAGAACCTTGAGCAAACTGAACTCGGCTAGAACATTGGCCCATCATGATGAATAAGTACCCGGTTCCTATAAATCACTAACAAACCTTCATTTCCTGTAAAGCCCTGTTTATCAAGTTGGCCTGCTCCCTCGTTTAACCAGATGGGCAATGCCGCAACTTTACCAGATGGCACTCCTACAAATGGATGTTGGACGAGAGGTCGTTAAAATGCACTTACTCATGCCATTGTGGGGTGTTACAGCAGAACAATTTTACATTTTTCATTGTGCATTCACTTTCATTAATAATGCCTCTTGACCTTCGGCGAGATCCTGAACTGGGAGAAAAGTAATGGTCCAGCTAAAATGGAAGTGCACCCTCAGTGGAAAACTGCTGAGAACTACAGTATGGGAACACTGCTTGCGATACAAATCATTACGTTTGACATTACAATTGGCTTTCTATTATTTTATTGTAATTTTAAAAATAATATACTCTGTATTACTTCACCTTAGCACAGTGTACATCGAGGATGCACCGGATGATGTCTATTATGTTATTATAACTACAATGCATTATCACTATATTGGATCACATGATTGTAGACTAAAATAGGGTGCACAATTAGCCATCTAAGCTTTGGCCCTTTTCTCAAAAGATTGTGAATCCCCATTGATGCCACAGCCATCCGTGGTCAGGAGAGCAAGATGGGTGGGTAGGACGATCTTCCTTCTCCTCTATCACTCAGCGCAACACTAGCCAAGGAGGCTAATGTCAGAGAAATACCACTTAGTGTTCTCATTCAACTGTTTTGAGCTCCAAAGAGAGCAATTTGAAAAACAATGAGGGAACCTTGTACTAGACTTCATCCTCCTAGAACGTTTTCAGACTTGTACATCTCATGCACAGTCATAGTTCCTTAAAGAACCATCTATTGAAAGGTTCTTTAGGAAACCAAAAGTATTTCTTCTGTTCCAAAGAGATGGTTCCTGTGTAGCATGGCTTCACTTAGGCATCTTTGTTTTTAAGAGTGTAAGGGGCGTTCCTGTTGGACAATCCACAATTTGAGTTTAAGTTATTTAACTTTGCTCAAAACGTTTGGTTGTCTTCCTTCATGCTGCCACCAAATTTTGAAGATATGGTCCGAAGTTGCAAAGTGAATGTCCATCATTGTCTATTAACACAGCTATTTCTGCACAAGGTCTTTTCCAGACCTATAGACATTTTAAAGATGTAGTCTGTTCTCATTTTCCAGAAAGAAATATATATATATCGACAACACCATTTTCTATCTACAAAACTGATTCAAAAAGATTCACATGTACATGACAGCACAGTACCATAATGTCTTCATAAATCTGATGTAATATGCCTTGAAACGTTTTAGCAGATGCATATCAGATGCATAAATATAGAGCACAAACCTGAAGCACTGATTTACTAACACATTGAAAGTGCCATGTTGCTGTGTCAATGTAGGCTTCTGACTTGCACTGTACACTTAAAAACTGTGGGGTTGTTTACATGGGCTCTTGCGGTCTCTGAAACACCCACCAAGTGAGTATTTTTATGATCTTGCTTTCTAGTTACTTCTAAGTAACATACCCAGAAATACCCAGATACATGTGGGTGGGGCTTGATAGGTTAAAGCATAGCCTAATTTTACAGACACCTGTATTTCAATGGTGTTTAATCAGAATCAGAATCAGAATCAGGCTTTATTTGCCAAGTATGTTCACACATACAAGGAATTTGTCTTTGGTTACGGTAGCTCACAGTGCACAGAGAGTAACAACATAACACACAGTACACACACATCCTAACACATACACAGACACACACACACAATACCTTACATACCTGTAAACCTTACACTATGTGTAGCTGTATATGTATATTAAGGTACAGAGTGCAGCAGACTGGATGTAGAGGCAGATTAGGGCTTAAAAAGTGCAGTACTAGAAGAAACACCAGACTGAGACAGTCAGTACAGCGTATGGAGTGGTGTGTGATACTTTTTATAAACAGATAAATAAGATAAATAAAAGTGCAGTACAGCAGAACAGGAAGTGACAAGAGTGTCCCGAAAGTGGAGGGTAGTGTACAGACTCCCCTCGAATACATGCTCTCTGAGTTCAGCCTGTTTTCTGTTGATTTAAAAGGACAGATGAGAGAAGAGAGAAACCGCTGGCCACTAACTTTCTCAGATGTACGTTTTATTTCAGATCATAAGATATGGATCCATCATTAGAGCTGTCTATATCTGCCTTTAATGGGAGCTTACCAGCTACTGTACTTGTGAATGCTTCTTGGTATGCCTAGCCACCATAAGCACTGAAGAAAGACTGAAGGTGGATTGGTTTTCCCATCAAGGGTGTCAAGCGTAATTTGTCAGGATTTGACTGTTTGAGGATTACTCTGGATTAAGATAAAGTATCTGTGTAATTCCCCCCAGAGTTGCAGCAATACACCGAATTGAACATGTTATAGGTTTACTTCAGTGTCATGTTATGTAACACACTCAATAACAACAAAAACATAGAGCATGGCATGGAGCATTAGCAGATATTCCTATTATATTTTTCCACAGATTGGAACAGGACAATATTTTTGTAATCAAGTTAGCATCCCTACAGTGGCTAATTTGCTGACAATATTTAATATCCTGGGAAAATCTTGAAAATCTAATAAATATATCTAATATTCCTTATTTTAAAGCCTCCATATCTCACATCGTTCAGATACTTTAATTCTTCCCCTTAAATTCACTTACAGTGAATGAAATCAAATGAAATCGTAGCTGCTATTTGTTTTTGTGGAGGTATTATACGCTAATTACATGCTATTAGGTGCCTTTCAGTCACAGATGACTAATTTTTGTGAGCATACATTAATATATTAATAAAACGTACTTTATTGGTGAAAATTAACCAGGCCGTTTTTTTGTTACTTTGTTTCTGTGTAAATAAGACTGATATATGTAAATGAGTCTAATCGGCTGGCTTGTATTGTGCCTCATTGAAAAAGCAGTCCTGGCTGAAACAAAACTTCAGTGTGAAAGGGTGGGGCTAGAATACTGCAGGCTAAATTAGTAGATATATGTAAATGTGCTGAATTTTCATGTCATTACAGAAACAATGAATGCAAAACACATTACTAAAATTCCACACATGGACTGGGTAGCAACCAGTTAAACAATGTTTATGTTATACATTCATCTTAATTTAAAAACAGAATTTTCCCCATTATGTTTACCGTACCTTATTTTTAGACATTGTTTTACCCAGTTAAGTCATTTTATTCAATTAAATATAGAGCGTCTAATTAGGAGGGGTTTTTAATGGGGCCCAAGGTGGCTAAGGCTACTAAATAGACCAGATTAATATCCAAAAATAAACATTTAATAAAAATATATCAAATTAAACTATTAACATGAAATACAATCTAATTAAATATAACAAATAAAAACAATATAAGCAGAGATATAAAAAGGAGAGACACCTAGAGATAAGCATAGCAACATGATGGCAGACTCATGGCAACCCAACATACATGAACAATACAGCATGTTGTTCTACCACGCTCTCAGCACTGTAGCTCCACAGAACTAACGCTCAGAATGCTATTTACAGTGACATTTGCACTGCAGTGAATGGATGTTGTACTAAATGCTCACCCTTATTTTAATTGATCCAGTACAGCTGAGGTTGTGATACAAGGGAACTAAAGCATGCGACACCCATCATTGCCTGAATTGCTTCCTCAATAATCTCAACGCACAAGCCAATCAGAGACTGGGACGAAGTCCATAGACTCCATCACCACCGTCAGTCACTCAGCACGTTCCCCCTCGCATCCTTAATGAAAATTGATTGGAAGATCTAATTGTGAGTGCGGCGGAGCAGCGTCTGATAAGCTGCCCCCGCCCCTCCCCCTTTTTTCTTCTTTTTATCCCCCCTCCCAAGTTTGTGTTACATGCCACATAATTTCCTGTTAAGCAGAATGGAGGAAAATTGAGTGTGCGTGTATGCTCTCGGTTCATTTCATGCTTTGCTTGGCAGAGTGCTGAATGGAGGAAATGAAACGCCTCAAAAGACGATGATCTCTCAGGAGCACTCCGTGTTTCCCTACTCTAATTAAGTGATCGAGGTTTCTGCATGTTATTGTTCAAATATCTCATGAAGAACACCATATTATTCAGTTTCAGAGACAATGAATCTATTTATTTACATGGAAATTTTGGTGGAAAATAAAACAGACAATTCTGCATCTTACCCCAAATGTAGCGGATCAGCTGAGACAATTTAGGAATCTTTAATTTTACACTGTCCTAAAAACACAACACAGACCATCTTGGCTGATCAAGCAATTCCAACATATGTTGTATTTTGATGCAGGTGTGCTGGTCAACCAGCAACAGACCAGCCCGATACCAGCATAAACCAGCTTAGACCATGCAGCATGGAACTACGAGCCAAATGAAGCTAACAAGTAATGAAAGCTTTTAGCAATTAGCATCACAGAAATTGAATGCCTAAATCATCACACATTTGCCTCATGAGGAATCACTAACATACTGTTATACACTCATCATCAAAAGAATAGTTGTACCCAGAAGGAACGCTGCATGACGCAGGACTACAGGCACACAGATCGTTATGACGACTGCTATTAACACCACGTCAACGTCACCAAAGACTGCAATGGTGTCGTGCCAGACTGTCATGGAGTGACTAAGGATACAGCGAGTCATCTTCAGTGATGAGTCGTGCTTTTGTCTTGGTGGAGATGACCAACGAATCTGTTTGTGGAGGCACCGTGGTCAGCACCAAGATGAATGGTTTGTTGTTACTCATCACATGTCCAGAAGGCCTGGCGTAGAATGTTAGAATATTCAAGCTGCATGGGATGGATTATCGCAGGACACCATTACTAACCTCTACAACTCCATGCTGAGATTTCTGGCATGTTTACATCTGACATTACTAAACATGGCGGCCTGACACCATACTGAGACACTAGTTCTGTATATGTGGCTCAATAAATATTGCCCATATCAGTCTAATGATGAGTGTATATACAATTTATTAAAAGTAACCAAAATCAGGCTACCAGTTTTGCTTTGCTAACATACTGTAGCATCTGCGCGATTGTGTATGGCCATGCAGAGTTATAAACAGCATAAGCAGGTATATTTGAAATAACTTTAGAACTTGACACAGTTTGAGGCAAATATGTATAAGATTTAGGAATGTACTTACCACATGCAGCTAACTGGTGGTTTATTTTAAGGAGGAGAATGTTTACAACGCTGGAAAACGAATACAACTTGTAATGCTCAACATGGTATGCTATGTTTATGGGGGATGCTTATGGGGGATGTTCTGCTCTTCAAACAAAAGAGCTAATTGAATTGTTTGAAAGTAACACAAGCTGTCCTTAATCTGTCTCTTCCATCCAATGAAAGCAAGAGTAAACGCAACAATGGCTGCAAGCAAAGTTCTTGGTGAGTGACCATTATAACTAAAGCTGCCGCTGCTCACATCAACAATCTACATTTACTGTAACAAAAGAAGAGATGTAAACAGAAGCCAAACAAGACAACAAAACAACATTGGTGCTGCTTTCCACCATTGGAGAGGCTCTTGCAACATTTCTTCTAGACTAGTGAGTAAACAGCTGTTAATGCTAACATTAAGGAGGAGGGTCTGTACATTGTCCTTGTTTCTTAGGATAGGGGTGGACACAACAGCTTTCTGCTGATATGCTGATTCAACAGGTTGTGTCATCATACACACTGCTCCTTTAAAACTGTTGTATGTAAATAACCTCCATTCTGATTGGCTGCACTGTATCATGTCTCATTCAACAAGCAGCCTGGCGCTTAAACAGTCCTGGCTTGAATGGGCAGAGCTAAGCTACTGTACTAAGTTACTGTAGTCCGGAAAGGCGGATACACGTAAAAGCATTGGATTTTGTAATGTCGCAAAGACAGTAAATTCAAAACGGGTTGTTTTTGGGCTTGATTTCCATTGTTGTCTCTATGGACTGGTTATTTTTAAAAGCTGAACAGTGCTTATACACTGCGATAATAACTGTACAGAGTCAACTCAAGTGGTTCAACGTCTTAAGAACCGTGCATAGCCATTCAAATTCTCACAAACCATTATCTAATTGAAGCATGACCAAACGACAGCACTTGTATCTGACCCGTACTTGGGGGGTAATAGCTGCTAATATAACATTTTTCCAATGAAGATGAAAGTTACCATCAGCAATGAGGCTCACTTAGCCATGAAGGGTCTTGATATGAACCAGCTGCGGCACAATTATTTGTGAGAGATGTCATTTTATTCAGAGCAGAAGTTTTTAATCAATCAGTCCAAGAAACTACTGAGATGTGAAATGTCCAGCATCGTAATGAGATGTACATAATATATTTTACATCTCAAAGAGCAGCCGACACACCCTATCCTGCACATTCATTTAGATTTCCTACCCACTGCTAAGTTAATAACGCAAGGCGGGGGATATTATATCCCTTTATTACTGGCAGGGTTATCTATCTCAATTAATTTACCAAACAGCCGGCCCCTCCAAACTGAGAGCCACTCTCAGAAAACCACTGTGCACCATATGCGTGCCATCATTAAATCATCATTTGTTTGTTATCTTTATTCCATCTCTCGGTCATTAATGGAAATTAATTACGTTACTTACCTGGAAATGACTTGGGCATAATTATTCCACAGCACACGCAGCCTCTGTCCTGTATTCTGACACTGCAATAAATTTCCTTACATCTCTCATTTCAACAGGCTAATAACTCTCTATTTCCAACCCTGTGAGGACATATTAAAACTTGGGGATTCTGCAAACTTGTCCTTCTAAACATCTACTCCTGTTTCCACTGAAGCCATAAAAAGCTATTTCTTTCTGTTTTGGAGGTCCCACAGTAGCACTATGTATTTGTCCTTCAGTAAATTTGGAATATAAAGTACCAGACATGGATGTTTTTGGTTATCTCAGACACCTACAGGGTTACACTTAACAGTTCCAACTGTGCAATGCACAGAGCTGAGAAGGGAAACTGCCTGTGACTGTTGTGTCCCGAGGTGAGCTGCTATTTTGGCATTATTCTGGACTAATTTGTTTCTGCCCCAATATTTGGTTGTTTTGGTCATATGGTTGAGGGAAAAAAAAAACATATGCAATTTGCAAATAATCTCTGCTTCCGGTTGAGTTCCCCCTATTTAAACCTGGGTTGTGGTTGGCATGGGTTGAGTCTAAATATCTATGGTTGAATGGTAAAAGGTATAAAGTAAAAGATATCACTCTAGCAAATTAAGGCACATTTTGTATTACCCGTTCTATAATTTACTATAATTCATAAATTCACGGGACTCATGGTAGAAAACACAACTGATGAGATATGATTTTTCACAGATACCGCATATACTCTTGATGTATCACTGTAATATATTTTTTCGGGATTCACAGACTGAAAAGAGGTGGTACAGTGCAGTGAATGTCTTGTTCGATGTGTGGCAAAGCAGATGTTACTGACTGGCTAAAAGGAGTGATTGCATTTGAGCATTCCAAAAGCCATTATGTGAAGGAAGTAGCTGAATTTGCAGGTGCCAGCAGTGGCAAAAATCCCAGTCTACAGGAAACTCTCCTCAGAATTGTGCCAAGGAAAGCATCCACCAAATCTGACCCAACTGCACAATTCTTTGATGCAAGAGTGGCCGAACATTGATGTCACCTACATCCAGAAACTTGCCCAGTTCATGCCAAATCCAGTCACAGCTGTTACTGGTGCTTGTGGAGGTAAACACACCATTAGATATGTTTCAGTCATAGGTGACTAATTTTTTGTCCGGTGAGGTCATGTACTATATGTATTTAAATAAAAACTTGACAGTGGGTGTGGCTTAAATCAATAATAAACAATTAAACAATGAATCTGAGATGTTAGAGAAACAGTGACATTAAAGATGTGCTTACGAAAGTCAGGCAGCCAATCAGCAGTCTAGATTTTGCAACAAGCATGCTTATTGGTTTACTGATGCTGGTAAGACTGACTACTGAGATGACCTCAGCATATTGACATCAGATTTTTTGTACAGTGCATTAACATGAAATATCATCTCCATCAGTGATAACAGACCTTTCTACACACAGCACTGAATGCTTTAGTGTCACTGGAAGTCATCAAACATCAATCATTTACATTATGAAGCTGCCGCAGGCTCATACTCTGTTTTTCCTGCAGATTCCTGCCTGCTTTGTGCATTTCTACTGCAGCAATAAACTCAGTATGAGATAACTAATGATGCGTCAGCATAGAAATGAGAGAAAAAGAGAAGAATGCTTCAGGTGCTGAAGGATGCTGGGTTTACACTTCACTCTCTAAACATTGTGTGGTAGTTGAGCTGAGCCTTTCGAGGCGGTTTCAGAAGCAAAAACGATGCATTCTGCATTATATGCTGCGTCTAATGTAGCAAGCTTTCATGGGCATATGGGAAAAGTGATATTAAAAAGTCTAGGTATTCCACATTTGAGCAAAGGACTTAAGATGGCTGGTTTTGCAATGCAAAGCTTACCTTCATTTCCTCTTTTGTCACCTTGTGGGTGACTCTACTGTTTCATTGTATACTGTAGCGTTTTTTTCCACAAAAAAATGAATTCCACTGAGTTTCTTGGCTCTTGTTGACATAAACAAATTCATTTAGAGTAAAAATAATTACTTAGACTTATTTATAGTGGTGGTGATGGGAACCAGCAGTTGTGATTTCTCCATCACAGATATATGGAACTTTAGTTACTATCCAAAACCATCAGTCAACCTATACACGTCTTCCACATTTTTACATGCAAGTTTAATACAAAAAGTGTGTGCAGGTTCTGAAAAAGTATGTTTTCTTTGGGGATTATTACCACTAATACATTTTACAAAAATTCACTTGAGGACAAAAACTTCTTAAAATTGCCATTAAACCATCAGAAGGGATTAAATGTACAAGGGGTCTTTGTCGTGCCTGCTGGTTCTCCTCTCACCTCCGATCTCCCGGACTCCATTTCCCATAACCCACCACCTGATGTCACGTGTCCATCCTTGCCCAATCATAGCACGTTGCCTCGTTCTCGGTCTCCTGAATATTGATTAGTCTCCTGACTATCATTTAGTCTGTTTGCTTAAATACTTCTCTCTCGCACTGGCTCATTGCGAAGTATTGCCACTCTGTAGCATCCCGAGCGTTCTCTCTCTGTTTGATCTTGTTTGTTACTCTGACTTTGACCTTATTTTGATTCTCTGGTTTACTCCTCTTGTTTATTTCCCTTTGGTACCTCTGCCTGGTCTGATTGTCTGCTTGGTTTGACTCTTGCCTGTTTATTGACTCTGTCTCAGTTTAGCCCTCTGATTGTATTTCCTTGTTCTTGGTGTTGCTGTGTTTTGGTACAAACCTGTTTAATAAACTGTCCCTTGCTTTTAGCTCAGTGCGCGTCACAATCTGTTTGTCCATCGTCACAGTCTTTTCCTTTTACAGGTGCTTTTGGCTTTGGTCAGTGTTGTTCTCTCATCTGTTGTTTCGTCGTCTGATAAATTTAGTCCAGTCTGGATTCAAATTACAGTTATGTTTTTGGTAGATTTTTGAAAAGAAAGAAACCCAAAAAATGCAACCATGCTGCCAACAATTTGGTAGGCAGCTTGACAGCGCACTAGTGGTTTCTTATGAGGTAACAAAGTCACAACTGAGTAAGCAGTAAACGGTGGTAAAAGATTATTTATCTAGAACAATCCATTTTAAACTCAGTTTTATTCAAGTGTATTAAACTACACATGTTTAATATTTAAGTGATATCCTACATTGATTTGTTGCTAAAGAAATTCTTAAATATAAATGGACATTCTGCATTATTGTGTAGCGTCCCAAAACACATACTAGCACAATAATTAATAAACATATACCATCAGAAGTGCACTCTTTGGTGTAGAAGTGTGTGGTTTGCAAAGCATTGCATGCATTCAGTATCCGCTGTGCTCTACTAAACATTTTCCAGCCAAAATGGATTTTATTGATGTAAATGAATGTGCTTATTGAGGTAAGCTGATGTTGGCTTTGTGTTCTTCAGCTTCTTGTTGGAGGCACCCCAACTGCAGCACCATATGGAAAGGAAAATTCAAATAAGAAGCTGGTGAATAAGAAGTTAACTTCAGCTTTATATACACAGTATGTGTGAGTTTATTATTTAAGAGCTTTTGCTAGACACTTCTACTAGTTTCTGTACAAATCTCATGCGTTGGAATTACAATTACAAAGTTGTGTGGGTTATACAGCTTCAGTCCACCAATCCAGCGACTCCTCTCCTCATAGCAATTTCTGGAGACTCCTTCAAAGGTGTCTATATTTCCTTTCTTGTTTTTCATGGTCAATCATTCAATTTTAATCTGTCTTCACCCACCTGCAGGCAATGTTATAGATAAGGCCAAGTTGCAGACCAGCAGTGATGCAACACAACAATCGGCTGGAGGTCAGTCATTTCCAAAGAAAGCTGTAAATTCCGGCAACAGAACACAACACGAATGATGGCGTGATGGAAAGCGGTGAAATCAGACGCACAACTAAGTTGAGGGAAGTTTAGCATTAAGCATTTTAAGAGTGAAGAAGGAAATGTTATTATGAGTTGTGCATTGAACAGAGTGGTATGCACTTTACCTCCCCCGTTGTGAAACTGTACCTGCTCCCTTGTTGGTTCTTAGACATTTGTTCCTACTTGAGACTGTTTTCTGCCGCAAATAGACAGGTATCGCAAAGACTGTACAGTGTTTTATGTATATACTGATTGCACAGACAATGATGCACTACACAGGTTATCAATAAAAATAAACAGCAGTGATTTTTCTGTCTAGGATTTGCATTCTTAGCAGGAAGACATTTGTGCACCCCAGCACTGGTTACCAATAAAGTTACGGTCTGCAGAAAAGAACAGAAAACCCCCTCAGAGCTACCTTATAACAGAAATCAATGAGCAGGTGTTTTAGCATCTCCATATGGCACTCTATTACAACTATGCTTTGAGTCAATGAGTTTACTATTGTTTTCTAAGTACATGGAAATGCGTCAAAATTATGGTCCCCATTAACAAACACACAATCGATCACACGCTACAAGTGCAGGTTGGGAAATGCTGGAGTATTCCGTTATCACACGCATTTTGTGACTTTCTGAATGCAGGCTGTCGAAATCACATTCTAGAGGGCCACAACACAGCACTGGACTAAGAGTAGCCACCTTTCCCCAACATTATGCCATGCCTTGCACAGCAAAGTGCTTGAAGCACTTCCCTGGTGACCATCCATACTGTCCAGAAATGGGAAAAAAAACAGCTTCCTCTGGCAGATTTTGAAATATTAGCTCTTGCATTACCATAGCGAGGCCGACTTAATGCATTAATCTGCAGCTGGACTGTTCCCTTCCCACCGCAGCTTCATAAATAAATAAGAGGATGAATACACAATAACGGTTCTATGCACACGGCTGGCGCTGGCATTATTCACCCAAACCCCTGAGGCACATCAGATTCCATTCAAAACCGGAGGGGTTCAGGTTCTCCTCTAACAGGCTTAAGGTGGCACGGACACTGCCGCTGTGGGTAAGAGGAAATTAAAAAAAAGCTGAAGAACCAAAAAAGCTTTCTGGCACTTGATAACAAAA
This sequence comes from Semaprochilodus insignis, assembly GCA_034552555.1. Taxonomy (NCBI): domain Eukaryota; kingdom Metazoa; phylum Chordata; class Actinopteri; order Characiformes; family Prochilodontidae; genus Semaprochilodus; species Semaprochilodus insignis. Next base: position 12,559,654 of record CM067497.1, read on the forward strand.
AATATTTATATTAAATAAACATATGACACATATGTCAATTTGGTGCAATTGTAATTAAAGGGGAATTTCATAAGTGTTTCACATTTTTCTGTATAATTAAACGGTAAAAAGACCTTCTAGGTGGTATCATGTAAAGTGCTTGAATTTAGAGAAATGTTTTAAGAACAGTTCACTATGGAGGCAAAACCAACAGGCCTGGGAGAGTTTAATGACACTAAAAGCGCCCTCACAGGAAGATATTACATGAAATGGTTAGGAATACGCTGCCTGATGCCTGAGATATTGAGGTCAGTAACACATACTTAATAATCCAATCGTAGCCATATTTCTGCAGCTATTCAAATGGGCACATAAATAGTCTTTGATTTCTTAAGGCCCAGAAATCAGATTAGGAAATACAAAATAAAGCTGGATTTTTGCTCAGCAATCAGGTTTCTCAGTGCATGTATACTCTTACTCTGATTTCTTTCATCTTTCTCAGTTGCTTAATCTTTTTTCTCAGGGCATTTACAACCATTTAATAATCCGATCATAATCAGATTTCTGCAGTTATGCGATTATTCAATTGGTTAAGTAATCAGGATACTCCAATATAAGCCCCAGAAGTCCGTTTAAGACATCCAAGAAAGAGAACTGGATTTAAACTCAGTTACTGGATTTTTAGGGCATGTAAACTTTTGCTTTCAGATTTTTCAGTCTGTGCATGTGCAAAATCAGACCACTGAAATAGAAACAGTAACTGTGAGATGCTCCATGCTTGATGAAATGAAGCATTAAAATTTTCTTCATTTTCTACATGATGTATGTGCAACATTTCCACTTAGATGACTGTTTAAAAAATACCACAGCATGATGTTTAAGTTTCACTTTATGTTTACGTGAAGTCTTCTCTGAGTTTATTTGCTGGTGGCAAAACAGAATCAACATGTCGATTGGTTTCCGGACAAAACCTGATTTTTTTTTACAAGACAAGATCTCTGCCATTAAACACGTATTTTCAAGCCCATTTATGGCAGAGAGGTACATGCAGAGGAGATGTAAGGCAAAATAATCCGCAAAGAAAACTTCTGTTTATTTCCAAATTTGCCACTATTTTACCATCATCAACATTGCATATAAAAACTCAGACACGTGTAGGTTCACTGCTGGTTTTGGACAATAAATAAAACGGTTTTCTTTGTGTTATAGACATTGTGACCCCTGGTTCCATTTACCACCACTTGAAATCTGAGTCAGTATGTTTTTCTACAGGCAATCAGGCAATCACAAGAAAACTCCCCTCTAATGTATCCATTCATGATAATCAGCTTCTTTGGTTAATTTTCGGACAGAGGGATTTGATGAAAATTGATAGCCAAACTTCTCCAACAGGGCCTCTGATGGTCAAAGTCTATTAATGTCATTAAATTCTGTCAAGCTAAGCCACAGGTGTGTAAGGGGGGAAAAAAAGGTTCATTGTAAAAACGCAGCCTGACGTCCTTGTCAAACAGGTGATTGTAATCAAATGCAGCTGATCTAAGTAATAAGCCCACTGCAATTAACAAGAATAATGAGGCATGAAAGCGCATCAATTCGCTGGGTGATGATAGCAGCAGGGTGACTAGGCGCTGCGCCCACAAACTCTTTTCTGGTCCGGTGGCTGCTGTTTGGGATGTTCAGGCTGTGCCTGGTGCTGAAAATAACACAGCTCTTTAATCCTTTAACAAAAGAACGACAAACAACTTCTGCCTTCTCATCTACACATTCTCTTTAACGGCATCATTTCTTACAGCTGTTGTTACATGTATGTGACATGTGAAGAACATGACACTGAAAATGTGCAGGTATTTGTTTTATTCCTGTTTTAAACTGCCACCCTCCAGCATGCTGCTCTAGAATGCTCTCCCCATTCACACTGCTCTAGAATGCTCAATCCATTAATCCACTGCTGTAGGATGGCCTACTCCATACACAACTTCTCTCAACTGCTTTCCCCCCCAAACACACTGTTTTCTAGAATGTTGTACTTTTTCTCCATTTATACTTTTCTAGAATGCTCTCCTTCATCCACATGCTTCTGAAGCCGCATTTACATTGTTCTATAATGTTTTCCACATTGTAAATGGAATATTATCCAACACACTGTTCTTGAGGACTCTCCCCATTCACACTGTTCTAGAATGCTCTCCCCATTCACACTGTTCTAGAATGTTCTATCCATTAACACTGTCGTAGGATGGCCTACTGCATACACAACTGCTCTCAACTGCTTTCCCCATTCACTCTGTTCTAGAATGCTCTTCACATTAACATAGATCTAGAATGGTCTCCTACATACACACCATTCTCTAGAATGTTGTACTTTTTCTCCATTTATACTTTTCTAAAATGCTCTCCTTCATCCGCATGCTTCTGAAGTCACATTTACATTGTTTTAGAATGTTTTCCACATTGTAAATCGAATAATATCCAACACACTGTTCTTGAGGGCTCTCCCCATTCACACGGTTCTAGAATGTTCTATCCATTAACACTGCTGTAGGAAGGCCTACTGCATACACAACTGCTCTCAACTGCTTTTCCCAAACATACTGTTTTCTAGAATGCTGTACCTTTTCTCCATTTATACTTCTCTAGAATGCTCTCCTTCATCCACATGCCTCTAAAGCCGCATTTACATTGTTCTATAATGTTTTCCACATCGTAAATTGAATATAATCCAACACACTGTTCTTGAGGACTCTCCCCATGCACACTGTTCTAGAATGCTCTATCCATTCACACTGTTCCAGAACGCTCAATCCATTAACACTGTTGTAGGATGGCCTCCCACATACACACTGTTTCCTAAAATGTTGTCCCTCTTTAAGGCTCTGCTCTGCCCATTCACACTGTTCTAGGCTGCTCTCCCTATTTACACTCCTCTAAAATGTTCTCCCTATAATGAAAACAGTTGACTCTGACATGAGATTCCTGGAGTGTCAACGTCTCACATGTACAACTGTAAATGTTAAAGTACACATTATTTTCTGCATATTATGTTACTCTGAACATTACTATTAGCTGTTCTAATGTGCCCTAGACACGACTGAGAAGTGTGAATGAGTGTGGCTAGGTTAACTATGACAGCTGAAGTTCTCAGCGTTACCTCCATAAGCCTGCATGTGTCCACAGAAGATAATTTACCCTGTGCAGAAGATGATGACTGTCCTCCCATCTAACGTTAAACTGAGTGGGCTGTGATGTAACCCACAGAGAGACTAAAAGCTTTGCCTTCACTGCTGAATGACAAAAGCAGTTTGCTTAATACAAAAATCATGTTTAGTGTGCTGCTCTGTCTGCTTCCTTTGTACTACCATATTTGCTGTACATGCCAGTAGAACAGATGACTGGCAGTGGTGTTACACCAGTTACATGTTCTCCTCCATCCACGCTCTTCTAACATGTTCTCAATTCATACTCTTCTAAAAGTTTTCCTCCATGCACACTGTTCTAGAAGGTTTTCCCACATTTACACTGTTCTAGAATTCTCTCCCTATTCACACTCTTCTAGAATACCTTCCTCTATTTACTTTATTCTACAATCATTTCCTCTGTTTATATGGTTTTACAAAGCGTTTCCCATTCATTGTTCTAAAATACCTTCCTCTGTTCTATGACCTTCTCCTTTATTTATACAGTTTTGGAGTGCTCTCTCCATTCACTGTTCCTGATTACCTCCCCATTTACTGTTCTATAACCTTCTCCTCCATTTATACTGTTCTAGAATGCTCTCTTCGTTAACACTGTACCTCCCCATTTACTGTTCAATAACCTCTCCTCCATTTATACTGTTCTAGAATGCTCTCTTCATTCACATTGTTCTAGATTCCCTTTCCTCATTTACTCTGTTCTATAACATTCTACTTTATTTATATAGTTTTAGAGTGTTCTCTCCATTTGCATTGTTCTAGAATACCTTTCTTTATTTACTCTGTTCTACAAACTTATCCTCCATTTATACTGTTCTAGAATGTTCTCCTCAGTCACATTGTTCTAGATTACTTCCCCATTTACTGTTCTATAACCTCCATTTATACTGTTCATTGTTCTAGAATACCTTTCTTTATTTACTCTGTTCTACAAACTTATCCTCCTTCTCTTCATTCACATTGTTTACTGTTAAACAAGTACCTCCCCATTTACTGTTCTATAACCTTCCCCTCCATTTATACTGTTCTAGAATGCTCTCTTCGTTAACACTGTTCTAGATTACCTCCCCATTTACTGTTCAATAACCTTCTCCTCCATTTATACTGTTCTAGAATGCTCTCCCCATTCACATTGTTCTAGATTCTCCTCCCCCATTTACTCTGTTTAATAACCTTCTCCTCCAATTATATGGTTTTAGAGTGTTCTCTCTCTATTTTCATTGTTCTAGACTACCTTCCCCCATTTACTCTGTTCTATAATTTACACTTTTCTAGAATGTTCCCCTTCACCCACATGCTTCCAATATGGAATATTATCCAACATTCACACTGTTCTTGAGGGCTCTCCCTTCCATTTATACTATTCAATAATGTTCTTCACATTCACACAGTTCTGAAATACTCTTCCCTGTTTCCTCTGTTGTACAGAGTTGTCCTCATACTGCTTTAGAATGCTCTCCTCATTCACATTGAACAGTTCAGTGTGCAGCAGTGTTCGCATGAATGCAGCAACGTTGATATTTTGCCTCCTGCGTGACATCGTAATTAAGAGGATCTGGTGACATTTAGAGGAAACATGTATGTAGTGCAAATGTACTGGGTTTAAAACATTAGTGCAGCATGGTGCAGGATAGCAGTGATTTTCAAAAACACAATTCACTTTCCTCATAGAGTAAACCTACTTAGGGCTAGAGTTCCTCATGTGGGCATTATGCTGACTACAGAATGATGGCATTACTCCATAGGTCTGCGGTCACCACATCAGTGGAAACGTTGGTCTTGTTAATTTGTCAGTGCCCTGCTTTGCACTGATTTCCTGCCTCCAAAGCTAACGTAATAGGCTCCATAGTTATGCTAACCGGAGAGAAATAAACCTAACCTTAATTTCTAATAATAACAAAGCTAATATAAATACGTAGCTAAGCTAGTGCTACAATCAGATCCAAGGCAGATAACCCAATAATATGGCTATAGCAACCATGTGAGCCATTTTTCCATATCCAGGCAGCTCTTTTCCATACAAAATATCCCTAGTGTAAGCACAGCTTCAGTGTATATGTATGTATGTGTGAGAAGAGAGATTTGAAAAATGCATTCAAAGCCAGAGAGATGAACTCACGGTCTCCTTGACAACGCAGAGGTCCCACGGTCAGCTTGGCCTCCGATCCAGGTCGATTAGTGTCTCCTACAGCGACTTGGCTGACAGGTAAGTGGTCCTTATACACCAGAAGCCCGGAGTCTTCTCGCCTATGAAGGAGGATAATACCTGATCAATACATACCAATCACAGTCTCCACGGAAGCCATGGATTTCTGACCTCATCATATGACACTGTAATATAATTTCTATATTCATTTCTGAGAAAACGTACCTCTTTCTATTTTAGCACCATCTAAAATGGTCCACCAACATCTTGCCTGTCTTCTGAGGCTTTGCTTTGTGTCTATACACATAGACTTTTAACGTGATCACCCCGTTTTGAATCAACACAATACGTGCAGCTCTGGCAAAATGTGCTTTCCAAATATTTATCCAACTGAGCAAACATTAACGAAGCCCTCATTAAAACACTGGAGCATAGACAGACAGTGAGACATCGAGCCTGCGTTGCTTTAATATCGTCATCCATTAGATGTCACAGAGGCTGTGAAACAAACTGTATTATTGTTGGCTGAAATGGCATACATTCATCATGAATACAGAAAAAAATAATAACAGCAGCAGCATGATGGAAACAGGAACTTCCAGCCTTATTTGCATACATTACGCTTGGCTAGTTCCGCCTTGTGTTTATGATGAATATTTAAAAGTGACAAAATTAGTCAATTGGTCTTTCTGTGGAACAGAAAGACTCCTATATGCTCATCTGCACAGTTTTACACTCTTATGCTTTAATGATGCATCTCTGGTAGCTGTGCTACTTTTTAGAGTGAAACACAGAAACAGCATCAGAACAACTACTATTAAACCCCAAGCTCCAGAAACATGGAGAATTTCGTCCAAAGTGGTTTGATGTGTGATGCTCTATTTTAGACAATCTTGACAGTGGTGGTGATCAAAGGAACAAGGGTTCATACACGTTGCAAATACAGCCATATTTACTATTCAAAACCACCTATGAACCTACTCAGATCTCTGTACCATCCCCTGTGGTTTCTTAGAAACGGAGCATTACAGCACTTCAAAACATAAATGCCTTCCATTGCATCTTAACACCTGAATTATGCAGAAAATGATGGACATACTAGTTCATCATTAGTTACTAGGTCATGCTAGGACAATCTATAAATAACAGAATATTTTCAGTTATGCTCACTCACCCTAAATTTTTTGCATGTTATTTCTGTCCCAGAGGTCCACTTCCGATGCTTGTGTGATACAATGTGCCAAAAACTGTCATAACTGGTTATTGCATGATCAGTTTCCAACCAGCTTCTTAAAGGCTGTTTCTGTTACTGTGTCTTTAAGGCTGGTATATGTAAATGAGTTCTGTTCTGATTGGCTTATCTGTGTCATGCCTCATTCAAAAAGCTGACCAGGCTAAAACGCCCCTTATAACTTCAGTCTTAAGTGGGCGGGGCTAAACTGTGGTAGGCTGAATATGCTTCCATTTACTGGCCACTTTATTGGAAACACCGACCTTGTGCGTCCACTAACTGGAGAAGATATTCACAAATGCACTGGTAGTCATGGGCTGGAAGCTTGGGAACTGGAATGTTGCCAGGTCGAACCCCTGAACCAATAGGACATGACTGAAGTGCCCTTGAGCAAGGCATCTAACCCATAACTTCTTCTGAGGTGCTCTGGGCAAGTGTGCTCACTGGCCCCTAGTGTGTGTGTTCACTAGTATACAGCACTGGAAAACGTTTAAAGACCACCTCAAAATGATCAGTTTCTCTAGTTTTACAGTTTATGGGTTTGTGTTTGACCAAAATGAGCAGTTTTGTTTTTTACTATACACTACTGGAAACATGTCTCCCAAATTACGGATAAAAAAATTGCATCTGTTTAGAAGCCTGTTTTTTGAACCATACTCGCTGTGCATTTCACCGTAACCTCGGCTCGACAGTCATCTTACAGTGGTTAAGTGACATTCGAATGAGGTGGCGCTCATCACGGTCAGTAAAGAGTAGTTTTCGCCCTCTGCCAGTCTGTAGCTGCGTTGTCCTGTGTGTTTGCTGCTTGACCTTGTTTTTATGAACCAGACGCTCACTGTATCTGCCAGTAAAGCTAGAACCGAACCTTCTGTTCCTCGCTAAGAACCTGCTGTACATGTGGAGATGTTGATTTAAGAAGTGGTCTCTTATTTATTTCCAGAGCTGTAGGAGAAGACGAATTCTTCTGTGTGCAAGCACAAATGTCAAATGGTTCTAAATTTTGAATGCCATATATTATACAAAGAATGACTTCCATATGCATTGCTTGCACTTTTATTTCCATCTATGTACTGTATGGGCTGAGAAGTGAATAATACATTTTAAACCTTGCACATGTACAAAGTACATCTCATCATTATGTAAGATAAAATCATATGTCTAATAATGTCTGCTGTATTTCACTCCTCTCCATTTAAAATCTATGGTCCAAATCTTGAGTAAGGCTGCCATAAGTATCCGGCCTTACCTCTAGTCTGAACCACCTAGCGAGTAGTTTTCGTATTTTACCTAAATATAAAATAATGTCCAAAAATGCTGCATTTCTTGCCGTATTATGAACAAAACATTTGGTTTGTGGTTTTCCATACAAGTTAGTGATGAAGGGCTGTAATGCATGTTCATTAGAGTATTAAGACCACCCCAGACCGTTCCCAAATAGGAAGGAAGTGTGAATTAAGTGTTTTATTATATTGTGGCTATCCAAAGAAAAAAAAACGTATCTTAAAAAAAAATGTTAACTTTACAGGAGAGGACAAAAACTCTGAATTGAATTTTAATGTAAGTCAACCAGACTTTTTTCCAATTGATTTTGGGCCATTTCTGTTGGTCCATTCATCATAAAATTTTCACGCAATGTAAACAGCCGCTGCTGTGTTCAAATGATCCATAAAAGTAAAAATCGACAAAAGTGGAGATACACAGTTTTCTTTGGACAGTGATGATATGTCTTGTTTTTTTCCATTTAAACTCTGCTGACCCCCAATCTAACATTATACAAATAAATCAAATGTTTTATAATATGTTCCCAGGGGCTTATACAGTTGTACAAATGGAGAATTTAAGAATTTACTACTTTCAGATGGAGCAAATTTTAATTTTGATCTATTAGGCCGCCTAAAACTGCTATTCTTAGTGAGCATTAAGTGAGGATCTGTATGGGAGCACGCTAACTAGTTCTGTAGCTGATCCTCAGTCGATGTCATATGGTTCTGTATATGAAGGCAGTGTGCTGTGAGAACTGTTGACAGGTGACCTTGCGTGTCTCTTCTGCTGTATCTCCAGAGACAGGCATTTGTAATAAAACAGGCAGACTGGGCTAAGCAGAGCCCATCTGCTAATGGAAATGTCAGGGATTGGTTGCGGACTGGCTTCTTCACCTGAACAATCTGTCTGCCATTTGTCCTAGCACTGGGGTCAAGACAACACCGCATCAAAACAAACTCGGCCGTTAAATGAAAAACACAGACACTAAAACATCTGGGGGGTCATAACAGGAGACTGTGAACTGGGTGGGCTAAGAAATTATGTCACTTAGCTAACAATAGAGGAAGCAGCCTCAAAGTCTGAATTCTGTCTGCACCTTTGCCCATACTCACAGATAACAGTATGTCAAACAGTGTCAGGAAGCACATAAACAAGCCAAACAGAGATCACATGGCAATTCCACATGGTTTGAGGCATATGTGTGACCGATTTAAGCACACAGTTAGCATAATGCTAAATGCAAATAATTTTCAATTACTTGTCAGCTATATTAGCTTCATAGGTCCAGTGCCAACTTCTGATCAAAGATGCAAACTTCTGATCTGATCAGCTACATCTGGAATAGTGCTTACATCATCTATCATCTTAATGCAAAAGCTACTCACCATTGTTTCTGGTCTGCATCACAGTTGCAGTGATATTTCGGGTCAGTGCAATTGCGCTCGATGCCGCAGGCACATTTCTGGATGCCAGGTGCAGAACCGCCCCAATAGAAGTGCTTCTCATTGCCCCTGCCGACCCACCATGTGTATGGAGTCCCATCTGCAACACACAAATACAACATTTATACTCACTGGCAACTTTATTAGACTTTGTGCTTTTACTTACTGGTCACCTTTTTAAAAACACCAATCTTGTGCTTTTACTAGCTGGCCACTTCATTAGAAGCACTAATATTTTGTTTCCTCCAACTGGCCACTTCCTTAGAAACACCTTCTTTTTGTTTTCGCTCACTGGCCACTTTATTAGAAACACCATTACTTGTACTTGCACTTACTGGCCACTTCCTTAGAAACACCTTCTTTTTGTTTTCGCTCACTGGCCACTTTATTAGAAACACTGTACTTCCTCTCACTGACCACTAGAAGTGGAATATTAATGCTTAGAAATAAAGCACCTTGTTCATAGTGGCCCACTTTAAGCAGTATGCTTAATTCTGCTAAGGACTGTTCATTACAGTCAACACGCACCAGCGACATGGAGGATCTGGGATCAACAACCATGACTGCGGACATTCAGTGAGCAGTGATGGTGTGGCACAACGGATAACACCACTACCTGCCAGTGAGCTACAATCACGTGTGGGAGACTGGAGTTCAACTCCCGCTCTAGGTAACAATATGCTGCGCTACACCAATAGGAGTAATTGGGCAAGACTCTTAACACTACATTGGCCTACCTGTAATATGATTACCGTGTAAGTCGCTGTGGATAAGAGAGTCAGCTAAATACCGTAAATTTGATGCCCTCCATTGCATGATGCAGGACAACATGCATGCAGATGGTTATGACGTCAGACCTTATCACCAAAGACTGCAATAGGAGAGGGTCATTTTCAGAGAAGAGTGTTTTGTCTTGATGGAGACGACCATGAATTTGTGTGTGTAGGCACCATGATCTGCACCAAAGGTTTGTTATCACGTGTCACATGTCCAGAAAGCCTGGTGTCACTCCACCTCCATCTCTACTGCAGAATCTGCAGGAACTGTGTGAGAATATTCAAGCTGCCACAGGACACAATTAGGAACCTCTACAGCTCTATGCCGAGACGTCTGGCATGTTGCATTAGCAAACACGGCGGCCTGACACCATACTGAGAGACACTGCTTCTGTATGTGTAGCTCAAGAAATATTGCCCATATCAGTCAAAATCTATCATCATTTATTGGCCCTGGTAACCTTTATCTTCCTTTCCAATAGCACTGCAATCCCACACTTCCTTCTGGGTGTGAAACAGATTGGACGACTAAGACAACTCACTTTAAATTTAGCTGTTGTTAACAGCATTTCTTGCTAAGCAAAAGGTCACTTGCAAAATGTAATGCAGCAGATCATAAAGCCTCATCTTTTAACCTGTTAACCAGGTAAATCACTCCTGGCAATTCATCTCTACTGTGAACACATAATTCATGCATTGCATATAACTAATTAAGGCTGATCACATTCCTATCAGCTGAAGTATAAAAAGTAGATTCACGTCCATGTGCGCAAACCTGCAGAATTTAAACATCCAAACAATATCTGAAAAATGATAATGGCCCTGGCATCCTCCCTTTCAATAAGTGACATTTCTGTGAAGGTCAGAGGTTTTTAATATGTTGTGCCATATTGTTTTTCACGTCCTCATAGTGCAGTTGAGTGGGACGCAGCCAGCTTAAAGATTATGCACATACTTGCAATATGCGGTAAACGATCAAAATGAAGGGTTATATTGGCCTTCGCTCGGCTCAAAATGAAACTGGGATATATCCTCTGTAATAACAGCTTTATCAAATAATTTCCAAACAGCACAAAATTCTGCAAACACTTCATCCACTGACATTTGCATCTAACCACTGAGGTTTTTTCCCCATTTCCTGAGTTTAGCATTTTGCCTCCGGCGCTTTCCATTATTAGATTGTGGTGTACAGGAGGGCTTACAGTTTATACACACTCAACATGCATAAAATCAGGGTTTATTTTTCTTTACAAAGACTCACAAACTTTACAAAGATTTAAACTAAGCTAAATTTCAGCACTTAAATATTCACTGAAGATGACCTGCTGCCATTCTGAGTGACAGTCTGGCACGACACCACTGAGGTCTTTGCCGACGCTGATGTGGTGTTAAGTGCAGTCGTTGAAATGGTCTGCATGCACGTAGCCCTGCGTCATGCAGCCATCTGCCAAGGATAACTCGTCTGCAGTCGTGCTGTTGGTTAGTCAGGTACAGCGATAAGACCAGTCCTTGCTTACATCACATGCACGGCCGAGCGTGAAACTTGGTGTGGTCTCACAATGTCAAAGCTACCCACCAAGTTTCATTCCTGTGCGTTAATTCCTTCTGGGTGCAACTATTTGAGCAACTAGTCTTTTGATGACGTGATGGTAGATGTTTCTATGGATGTGTAACTGTGTAACTGTTCAAAGCTATCTTTGCTAGTCATGCACTGACTAGCTTTTCTGAGTTCTTCTCAAAATAGGCTAAAATTGTTTATACAGCATCTCCATCAAATGTTTTGGCAGTGACACCTTATACATTATAAAAGTATAGAGTACAGGTATAGGGTCATTTAAAGCAAAAGGACTTTTAACCAAAGTCCAATTCAGCTGTAAGTCTGAAATGTGTTTTGAACTCTGACTTTGAACCCGTTTTGAAGAATGATCTAAATACGTACACTCTTCTATAACATAAACCACAGAGAAGTACCACAGTACAGTTGAAGGAGGAATTTAATGAACCAGATGTGTTACTAGGATGTCTTTGGGTGGGCATTTGAATTTTTTTGGTGAGCAACAACAACAAATGTTGCTTTTCCTAAATTGGGTATGTTATCAAGGGTGGGTGTAGTTTCATTTTTGGAAGGTGGGGACAAATACAATTATAACCCCCAGTTTTTCAAGGGGGACCTGGAGCCATTCTCACATAAAAAGGAAAAATAAACTCCTTAACATTTACATGTAGATTGTATGATAAGATAAGCATTTGTAGAAATGAGAGACCAAAACTTTGCACAGGGTCAGACAGCAGCACCCGTATGATGACCATCTACATTTTGAACTATGACCAATAGGATTAGGTGCAACAGGTGCAGGTGCAATAAAAACATTTTTCTTTTTTCTTTTCATTTTTAAATTTGGAGTTAAAAGAGCTGCCTACCCTGCTGTCCTAAAGGTGCCCACTGACAGATAGCACACAGTTTCACAGTGAGAAACTGAATCACTTTGGTTTTAACATAGTGCCTATTCTTCTCTCTCTGGTGTTCCTGCCTTGCAGACATTACTCTAACATGAGGAATACAAGAGGCATGTTCAAAGAAACCATGGTCTCGGTCAAGTGCTCTCTACCAATCACTGTACCTACATTTCAACCTCTCGTCTGGAATTAGAAACACTAAATTTGCAATGGGTAAAGCAAAAGCATCATGCAAACCAGAATAACAACATGCTGCTAAGTGAGCTGGTAAACTAAAAGAAACGTAGCTTGCCAAATGTTCTGCAAACTTAACTGTGAAAAACAGACTAAACTATTAATATCAGTTACTATAATTAGAAAGAGGAATGAGCAGGAATCAAAGGCGTGAACTGTATTACTTGGATTGCTAAGAGCAGCACTAACCAGCACCTTTAAAACAAATTAATACTACAGTGGGAAAAACAATTATGTACTCTAATTTGAAATGCTTTCAGTTCTTTATTTAATTACAGTGAGGTCTTCTGTATTATGACAGGTTTATATAATCAAACTGCATGTGATTATTTTACACAGCAGGACAGAATGTTGCTCAGTAGCATCCATATTTGTTGATTTATTTAAACTCCCCCTTTGGTAGACATCACAGCTCGCAAACGCTTTTTGTAGCCAACTAAAAAATCCTTCTATTCTGTCATAGGCATTTTTACCCACTCTTTCTTGGAGAACACTTCTAGTTCTGTAGACATTTTTACACCTTCTTAACATGTTTAAGCTCTTCCCACAGAACTTCAGTGAAGTCAAAGTTAAGGAAGAGGACGGTGATGACCATTTCAAAAGCTTCAGATTTGAGACATCTCTTTCCTTCTCATGCTTATACATGACCTTGCTTATACATAATGACATCACGCTTATACATAATGACCTTGCTTATACATAATGACCTCATGCTTACACATAATGACCTCATGCTTACACATAATGACCTCATGCTTATACATAATGACATCATGCTTATACATAATGACATCATGCTTATACATAATGACATCACGCTTATACACAATGACCTCATGCTTAAACATAATGACCTTGCTTATACATAATGACCTCATGCTATACATAATGACCTCATGCTTATACATAATGACATCATGCTTATACATAATGACATCATGCTTATACATAATGACCTCATGCTTATACATAATGACCTTGCTTATACATAATGATCTCATGCTATACATAATGACATCATGCTTAAACATAATGACCTCATGCTTATACATGACCTCATGCTTATACATAATGACCTCATGCTTATATATAATGACCTCATGGTTATACATAATGACCTCATGCTTATACATAATGACCTTGCTTATACATAATGACCTCATGCTTATACATAATGACCTTGCTTATACATAATGACCTCATGCTTATGCATAATGGCCTTGCTTATACATAATGACCTCATGCTTATACATAATTTCCTTGCTTATACATAATGGTCTTACTTATACATATTGACCTTTCTTATACATATTGACCTTTCTTATACATATTGACATTTCTTATACATATTGACCTTTCTTGACCTCATGCATATACACAATGACCATGTTCATCTGTTGAGTAAAAGAGGACTCATTGACTTTTTTATAATAAAATCACCACCACCACCATCATCATCATCATCATCATCATCATCATCATCATCATCATCCTGAGCCAGTTCATGCCTTTTAACCCTAACAAACCCAGCATTTCCTTGTAGATCCTTTAAGACTTTTTGTCTTAGTTCTCTTTAGCTAATAAAAATCTGCCCCCAGGGTAGATAGTGAGTGTGCATGTCCACATCACTGTATAAAAGAAGCTTCCTTTATTATGCTGCCTTTATTGTTGAATACACTGCAATAGATTCTGAACGAAGGTGTGCACACATTCACGTTAGTATGAAAATACTTATTATTGACTGATTTAATCAGAGAAACTATAAATGGGTAATAGAGAAAAATATTAAAAATCAGAAACAGACACTTTTTGTGTGTGTTGAGGGTTAAATTGGGCACATACTACATGCCTTTGGCTTTATATCTGTGAGGAACTAATTAGCAGAAAGCAAATGAATTCTGCTGAGGAGCTGGAGCAGTAAGAGATGGTTAAACAGCATGGAAAAGCTTTAGGAATGAGTTACAGCTTTGAGTTTTTTGCCTCCAGCTCAATCCAAACACAAAATATGCTTTTACTGTCGCACCCTGCACCGAGCAATTAGCTTCCAGTGTCTGCACATTTTCCTCAAACAGCTCTGAAAGCTCATGCCAGGTTCGAAATCTGAAGACTTGGGGTGGACCATGATAAATTACAACATGAAATGTTGTAATGATGTAACATCATGGCTTCTCCAACAACTACTAGGATGATGACACCCGACTAATCCTTTCCCTCCCATCTTCTGACACTCCCGCAGCATCTCGGCTTGGCCTGCAGACATTTCTTCACCACCTGAAGCTCAATACTAGCAAGACTGAGTTTGCTTCACATCCCTGGAACTACAGGTGCTCTCCATGATCTTTTCATGAACTCTTCATGAACTCACTGCTGTGCCTTGGTGTGATTCTAGATGACTAGTTTTCGTTCTTAGCTCATATCGGAAGCATGACATGGTCATGCAGGTTTCTCCTCTATGATATCTAGAGGACTCTTTCCCTCTAATGAGGCCATCCAGGTGCTTGACAACTGCAGCTGGCTCCTGACTGGTCCTACCTGTGTGGGCCATCAGCACCTGATCCAGAATGCAGCACTATGGCTTGCCTTCATTCTTCCTAGGCTCACTCATGTCACTCCACAGCTGCATTGTGTTCACTGGCTGTCTATAGCTGCCCACATCAGATTTAAAACCTATTTTTGCCTACAATGCCAAAAACTGACCAGCCCCCTTTACCTAATGGTCTCAAAACTCAGTCTGTAACTCAAGCCCTTTCAGTTTCAAGCATGGCTTGGCTTGAAATGCCATCTTTTAAGGCACATGGAAGACAAACATCAAGACTCTTCTCTGTGCTGGCACCCAGGTGGTGGAATGAACTTCCAATTCCATATTTATCATCTTTCTTTCTAGGTTTCGGCACTGACTTTTGCGTCTGGCAGGGTAGTTTGGACCTAGCTAAGATATGTACTAACTAGGATGTATTCTCCTAAAGTTCTGTTCATACTAATGTCATATTAACATCTATCTTAGGTGATCCGATCATAAGTGAAGATGTAACTGGCATTTCCATGTGTCTTGAATGCATCTCCTGTGACCCAATTTTGCTAATGGAGGACGGTACCACTCACATTAACTACTGCCTTTTGCTGTTAGGCAAAATGTACCATGAGCCCATGATCATGTAAATGAAGGGACTGTTAAACATTTAGACCACATGAAATGCTAACACCAATGGTAAACAAATGGTAGAAGAATGCGTAGAAGAATGGTTATTTGCCCCTGTCAAAGACACATCAAAATGTTGTTCACTCATGACTGGATCACCTGGGATGCATGGTCAATGACAAGTGTGAACAGGGCTGAAGTGATCAACAAAGCACATTTGTTAGTCGTTCTTGATAACAGTGTCTACTAAATGCCATAAATGTAAAATGCTTTTCTGGGTATATGGGTGGTATAGTAAGTATATCTATTTCTAAGATTGAACAAATGCATGGATCATACAAAAGCCTGAAATTTAGCCCTTAGGAGTTGTTTCTCATGTGTAATCAAATGTAATTTTAATTGAGTCACAAAAAGACAAAAGCAAAAATGTGAGGATAGTTTTTCTCTTCATGCAAAACAAGACCGTGGCAAGAACCGACAGTTTCTCCACTTCAGAAACAATTCATACAAAATTCATACAACATTTTTGTGTCTTGTAAAGATAACTATAATACAGAAACCCATGCGCAACAACCAGCTATATAGTAACTAAATAACCCGCATAATGACCTTTTCTAAGAAGCTATCATTGGTTGATGTTCATCTTCAAATGATGTTGAATTTGGTTTCCTATTGCCAGATTCCTGACCAGATGTTTTGTTCCACCTTAAATGCTACAGGCGTTAGAATAGAACTGTGGCACCTTTTATGGTGGAATGAAAAACTTGCAAAATCAAGTAAAGCAAGCAAGCAAATCAGAGCAGAGCAAACTATTCTGAAGCTCACTAAAAAGGGAAAACTCATTGCATTCTATTGCCAACTCACAGGGTCGTAAAAGGCAGTGTAAGACCACATCTGGTCATTTTTCACCCCAGCCAAAGTCACATACCTTCTATATAGACATCAGAGGACATTATGCTAAACAAGTGCATTCTATGACACCTTTGACTGATTACATACCAGTCTCTTATAACATTCTTGTTTTAATAAAGTAGTATGGTGTTTGTATGCATGATTGATAGGGAGGACACCTTTTTGTACCTTCTTAAATTTGACAGTTTGTAAACGATATTTTTAATAGCTTTGTTCTACTGTCTTGCTGGCATTTATGTGTTGCATATCGTCATTTACAAATTGTCAAATATCCTTCGTTCTATTTTCATCCACTACTAAAGCCTCCCGTCATCTTCAGGATACTCGATTAGCAGGGCACAGCACCTGCTCATACAAGATGTGGCCCTAAATTAAGAGCTGCTGCTTTCTAACAGGTCCTGGAGGAGGATGCTGGTGCTTTGGCAGCAGGCAGAGAGCCAGTAAAGGCCCAGAGAGACTGCACAGGGCCAAAGCCAACAGCAGCAGTTTGGAGAGAACGCAGAAAGCCAAGCAAAAGGAAACAAATGAAGGAAATTCAGCAAAACAGTAGTCAGACTGACAGATGGCCACCAGTCTGTGGTCTATATACAGTAAGCATGAGCATTACTGAGCTCATGAGCATTATGGGAAATCCTGCAGGTCCTTTGTAAATGTGCACAAACCGCATAAAGCAGTGGTCAGCAAATCTGGCCTGAAGCGGAGACTTTAAGGTATGGACTATTTCTGTTGGTCCGGTTATTAATGGGGTTTTTAAATGGTGGTATGGTTTTAACATGATAACCGGGTTATATTAATGCACACAAACAAACTGATGACCTTCTGAGGACCTTCGGCTGACATAACAGTATGTTTGTGTGTTTAGATGCACAGCACTTCATGGCCCTGGCTTTTTTAAGGGCATGGTTTATGGTGAATAACAACGTGGCTGTGATTTGGTTGCAGTAGATTAGCACAGCTCAGATGTCAGACTCAAATGCTCTGTTTTATTATAACTGCTGTGGGACACAAAGACAAATACAAACCGAATCACTTCTGAATACTGCTTCAAATACACTGATGATGTTCAGACAAAGTCTGTTTTGTCTGCTTTCATTTATTTATTTATTTATTTACTTACTTATTTCTGTAACATAATTTGAAAATAGCAGCTGCCCTTAACATTCAACATACATTTGATAATGAAAGGACCAATAAAATGGTCCATACTTCAAATGTTTTAGTGTATTGACTTCCATTTAAATTTAAGAAGTTTGTTAATATATATTAGCACTTTGTTTAATCAACAATAGCAGTTCCAGTATCTTGAAGTTACTTCGAAAACTGGTAAAATGACATTTGGTTGTGGCAGGAAACTGACATCACCACCTTACTCATATTTAAAAGGCCTAAAATTCCCCACAAGGGGGAGCCATTAACACCCCAGTCTCCTTTGAGTGCACCATTGCAAGAAAGGAAACATGAACACACACCAGAAGAATCTCACAAATCTAAGTGTGTTTGCAGTCGTAAATGTGTGTGTTTGAAGGAAAAGGCCTGAAACATACCATGTAGGTAGTAAGTATGCAAAAGCAAAGTCTGTTTAGTGCTGCCCTTTACTGACATGTGAAAGCAGATGAGATGACCACAGGCATTGCCATTACAGAACTCATTTTCCATTGATTTCTAAAAACTGAGGCCTTAACATAGACAAGAAAGTATTTTCGTCAGATAAGGGCATTACAAAGTGCATCTTATACCCATGATTAAGGTGAATACCGGAATCAGAAGACGTTAGCAGCAGATAATTGCTTTTTAATGCAGTGTTTTAACCTATAAATCGTTATTGCTGTGGCCACACCTACACTTAATAAGTTTAATCTCCAAAAAACTCTCTCAAACACGGCTCCACCTCATTAAGCTCCAGGGCCAAATACTGGCCTGCCAGTGTTATCTGCATGAACCCATTCCTCCCCTCCACCTGTGTTTAGACCAGCCCAATCAATCACTCCATTCACTCCAAGTGGAGCCCTGAGCTAATCTAACGGGGAGAAGGAGCTGCCTTTGTGTTCGAACCCTGAGCTAAAACTGGAGAAGAGATTCAGCACTTCATCCTTTTGTTCCTGAAACACATGCAGAGAATAATCA
>CM067497.1:12578923-12595384 GCA_034552555.1 Semaprochilodus insignis
CCCCCCGCCCGCCGCCCCCCAAAGCATACTCACAATCACATTCTCATGGAAATCATGGTGCGCAAAAAGCAACGTGACAGGTTTGTAATCTGCAGGTGCGCGAGCGTGTTCGCAATTAACATATAACGACTTGTTTTTGATGTGTTTTGCGCAAAAACAGTGTATAGTCCAAAAACACATCGAATATATGTTAACTCCAAACATGTGTGCCACGTGTTACATACTCTGTGTGGATCTGGTGCAGAGTTCCAGGCACTTTGAGGTGAAGACATTTCAACAGCGAAGCAGTCTACCAACCTACATACGTGACTTTTTTGTGCTGCCCAGTAAGATCAGAAGAAGGTGGTCAGTGAACAGTTGACAGCTGACAGCTGCAGTGAACTGTACGATTTTAAGGATCAGAATTTGCATGATATAAACAAGAGTTCATATTAAAAGTTAGATTACTTTTTTTAGCACTAGATTCAATTTTTTTGACCCAACAGCCATGATTGAGGACAGTCAGCGAGCAGTAATGCTCTCCATGAGTTATCCTGTTAGTGCCAGCACCATTGGCAGATGGTTACATGACGCTGGACTATATGCACGCAGACCATTACAACAACTGCCCTTAACACTATGTCAGCGTTGCCAAAGACTGCAATGGTGTCGTGCTAGACTCAGCGACTTTTGTCTTGGTGGAGACGACCAATGAATCTGTGTAGAGGCACTATGGTCAGCACCAAGATGAAAGGCTTGCTGGTGTCACTCCACCTCTACCCCTACCACAAAATCTGCAGGAACTGCATGAGAATATTCAAGCTGCATGGTATGGATTATCACAGAACACCATTAGGAACCTCTACAACTCCATACTCAGACGTCTGGCATGTTGCGTTAGCAAACATGGCAGCCCGACGCCATACTGAGAGACACTACTGCTGTATGTGTAGCTTAATAAATATTGCCCATATCAGTCTAAATTTATCACCATTTATTGTTCCTGGTAACCTTTATCTTCCTTCCCAACAGCATTGTAATCCAAGACTTCCTTCTGGGTGCAACTATTGTTTAGATGATGAGTGTATATAGGTTAAGAAAGCAAAGAAAGCAGACACAGCTGGTGAGGTTTAAAGAGGCTAAGCTATAACTCTTACATTGGTGCTGGCTTAAAACATGGCATTACACCCCCAAACTAAACCCATTTTAGCCACTGTGTATATCATAAGGGCTTTCCATTTAATAATAACAATAATAATATATTTTATATGGATTAGTTTTCTAGTGTTCATATTACCGGAAGGACTACAACTTCCGTAAAAACTAAAAAAATTAACCCGCATTGCAATTTGAATGAATACGCTTAAACAGTCAAGTAACACCAACCAATACTGCACATTCTACATACTTAGATCAGATTACAAATGACTGACTGTGAAGAATGTTAGTTTGAATGGGGATGTAAACAAGTGCACACATTAAGGAAAGTGTGTGACTGTGATCTATTTTGCAGTCAAACTGGATTCATTTCTCTTGGCATGTGCAGTAATATTCTCGCACTGCACAGCCTTGCGCTGGTTAATAGTAGATGACATTCTGAAAGCGCGAGTGCCAGAGCCTTCTGCCCTATCAGAATGACAGTCAGCTAGGACAGCTCATAGGCAATTAAGACACTATTGTCGCATAGCAACAGGGAGATCAACATCCAGAAGCAACCTTCAAAAAAAAAAAAACTCCCAAAAAATGTATAATAAATAAAACAAGTCTTTTTCATGTTCAGATTGTGGTAATCTTCCTGTCAACAGCTGACATTTTTCACTGAAAAAAGCCGTTCAGCTTGGGTGTGCCTAGCTCCATAGAACAGGCATCATCTAAACCACCCCAGTGCTGCTTTAAATGGGGTTTGTTTTCTCTGAAAACTAAGATTCCCGCTAGGAGGCATCAGATGAACCCTCAGGACGATAAAAACGAGGTACGTCCAAATTTCAACAACATGAATCGGCCTATGATACCATTACACAATCACAGTTGAGGAAGGAGGCGAACAGGTGGACTGTTCAATGGGAACTCAATGGGAAGTCATCAGGTAACTCTGAATTAACCCATTAACCCATATTGTACTGTAATAACTACTGTAATGTCTACATGAACATGTGTACATGATAACGAGTTACTCCTCTGAGAAAACCGCCTGATTTGCACTTGAAGTGATGTGAAGTCCCCATTAGGCCCCAATGTAAACTGTCCTAGATATGCTGAATATTAAACTGTAAAATAATTGAGCTTTTAAATAAAAAAAAAATTTTAAAAAATTATTTAAAATAATAATTTTTCAGAAGCGGCCAGCCCCATTCATTTATTTATCTATTTATTCATTCAGTTAACTTTATTTCTACCTCTACCCTTTCCTTCTTATCTCTTCTGTTTTGGCTCCTTCTGAATCCCCCAGCAAAATATTTCAATTCCTCCAAGAAAAATCAATCAGCAAGACGCAGAAACTCATCTCCAGTGTGTCGGGTGGTCCTTTCCTCACATGGGCCACTTTCCCTGTCTCCGATTTTCATCTTTCTGTCACTTCAAAGGACATATCTCTCTGTCTTTATCAGTCCAACCTCCATCACGGGCCCCCCTTGAGCCTCTTTCTGCTTTTGACAAGTGAAATAAGCGAGGCTGGTGTCTACCTGTACTACGCAGAGAACCGTGGGACGGAGTAAAGGGAAATCCCTGAGGTAGCGCGGGAACGTGACTGTCCTGGCCTGAGTGACGGCTTCATTTCCCTGTCGGGTGCGATCAGAGAGCCCCACGGTAGCTGAGCTGAGCATTCGGCCTGGGGTTGGTTTGAGCTGGTTAAAGCTATGCCTGTCTGCCTCCTTCTCCTGCTGTCCACTTTTGGGTCTCCTGAACGCAGCCTAAATTGGGGAAATGGGTCTTGGAAGAGCAGTGTATAATCACCAAGAGACCGCTAGGGGAACAGTAGTGCGAAATGTCCACTTTTCGCTCTTGTATTTTTCATTATTAGCATTGCTGTCACAAGAAAAACCTGCCTCATTCTTCACAACAAATTCACTCAGTAATGAAACTTCATAGGACACTAAGCAAAATATTTATATTAGAGAGACAATGCATTATAATATAGAGAGATTATATTTATGTGTACATATGATATTGTGTCATAAGCATGTCCATTTAGATGGCATAACAGCTCAATGTTGGCAAAGGTATGTAACTTACTGACGCTTTTATGCTGTGAATTGATGACTTGGCTCAGAAGTGGGAAGTTAAAGCTCGGAACTGCACCACTTTTGACCTTTGGACAAAACATGAAAGCGTGTACTGTTAGCAACTAGCGAGTCAGTCACTAATGTTAGCGACAGGAAGGAGACTCGCATTTAAGTAGAAAAGTTGTTCTTTACTACTGCAGACTGATTCAATTCCTCAGTAGGAATTCCTTAGTTGAGGGGGCATTTTCTTTGATATTTCCAAGTCGAAGATGTGAAATTCCGAGTTACAAATGTGGATAAGCTTCCCCCAAGATAGCAAATATATCAGTCTGCTGGCTTAAAAAGGTCTGCACCCCGCTGACTGTTTGCCACTGCTGGTCCATCCTCGGCACACCCAGATTATTAGACTGCATACAAAGTGTCGCTAGTCTTTACTCTCTTTAAACAGGTTTTAAATGCAAGGAGAAGAATAAGACAAATATTACAAAGAGCTGAGAGAAAAAAATATGCTTGATATAAAATCATTTAGTTGGAAATGCTGTTGCTGACACTGAAAATCATTTACTAAACACATTTACAAAGGATAACAAAAGAAAAAAAGGAAGGAAAAATAAGTAAGGCAAATGACAAAAATGAGCAATGAAAAATTACATTTAGCCAAAAACTCCACCTAATCAGTGAGCTCCCTGGAAAAACGCTGAACAAAACACCTGTGGGCCACCGGCTTTGAGACCAGTGGGTCAACAGTGGTCAGTAATCCTTGTGCTGTCAGGGACATTACTTGTTAGTTACTTTAGCCTTGTAGATTCAAACTAGCAAACTATAACGTAAGCTGTGCTAGGTTTGTTTAGTAGGACTTCTGAGATACAGTATATGGATAGGCATTACAGGACACATGGGAATCCACTGAGAAAGGCATTAGCTGTTCGCTAGCAGGTCTCTGCTGAGTAACACACTGCGAGAGATATACCAGAATAAATATACCCTATAAAACCTAGCCGGACCCTGAAGTTACAAGCCACAAGTTGCATCGACTGCTTAGCAGGCTGATCCGCTGTGTAGCATCTGGCTGCCCTGAGGCTCCTCCCTCTCTTCTCTCTTTTATCACTGGAGTGTGATACGCCTGTCAGACGAACTCCCTTAACAATATCTCTATTGATCCGCAGTGCAATCTGATGCGGCTCCGCTTTGACTTGGCCCCACTTTAATCTGGGCCGCGGAGAGTGATTTACACTCCACTAAGTTTACACTGGACTCACTCGGCCCGCCAGCTGCTCAATCCCACCGAGTTAATTGGACTTTTAGAGACAGGTAATGCAGCAGATAAAGGATCGCCCGCCTCTCCTTCTCTGACCAGATAACAGAAAAATGGATCTTGTTATATTGCCTCCATTTCCAGCAATCATTAGAACGCCGCTAATATGGAACGGACGAGGTTATGAGCACTGCGGTCAGAATAGTCCAGAGGCATCTCCTATATAACTATATGGTCAGGATGTCATTCAGGGTGCTTTGATGTGAAATGCTCCGCTCTACAGAAAACTAAAGCAAGAATTGTTCACAGTGGTGGTGACTGGAATGTCAGGCGTCTGAAGAGCCCCAAAAGGTACTATGAGAAGATCACAAGACATGAAAAGAAATGGTTACAAATATGCTGCCTAATAACTGAGAAGATTTTGGCTCACAATGTAAGTAAAATTGACATTTTTAATTTTTAAAGTATTCATTCTGATGAGACAAGCATGGCTTCAAAACTGCCACAGAATAGCAACCCTATTTATGTTGGCTTATATTTCTATAGGTGAACAAGGAGAGTGTGGTAAATGGAATTGACATACTGTGCACCTCAAACGTTGTTGTCTCCTCCTGCAAATACAAATCCGGCATTTGCAAAAGAGGGAGGTAAAAGGGATTGTTTATGAAATCATAGACTACTATGTAAAAGGCTCGACTCATTAACATTTAGATTGTTTTTAATTTAGAGCAATTTGCCAATTGTTCTTACAGACCGAGGAATTTGTCTACCGCATTTAACCTATCCGTGAAGTGAAACACCCATACACACACTCACTAACACACACACGCCCACCAACACACATACAAGGGGGCAGTGAACAACACTTGCCCGGAGCGGTGGGCAGCCCTATCCACAGTGCTTGGGGGTATGCCCCAACAACCCCAACTGCAACCTGTACGTAGCAACCACACTGTGTGATTGTAATCACTTTTTAAATAGATCATAAACTTTAATTTGTATAGTGAGTAACAACTTCAATTTACTTTGGTGTTCATGTTGAGACCAAAAGCAGGTAGCTAGTATAGGTAACGTTACCTACTAGCAAGCTTCAAAATAGCTAGGCATTTAGCATTACTAACTAATTAGTATGCCGCTATGACTGACATGTCAACGTCTTTAGGGCATCTTTAGATTCATTTTATTTTGCTGTCTGTGTTTATTTGGACATGTTGCCTCTGTGTCCATAATGGTTTCTTGCTGTAAACCAGCCAATTAGAGCAAAGCACATCAAATCACTCATGAACTCGTTGCATTCAAGGGGAAATCACAGGGGTGTAAAAGGGTGTGCATATGGGCATTTTTAACCCTGACCAAAATTACAGACCTATGGAGACATCAGAGAACAGTTTAACATATGTAACATAGGAAAGGCGTTCTATAGCACCTTTGAAGGCAAAACAGACCCAAAAGAAGCATATGTTTGCAGACTGACCACTACATTTACATGTCAAACAAAACTAGTACAAGTTACAAGCTTTTCTTCTGATAGCAGCAATAAGCAGGATTCAGACTTCTTGTTGACCACATGTATGTAGTCAATAGGATAACTTTTCTACACTCTTTAATATTACTGACAGGAATGAACTGAGAGTACTGGTAAATTACCTCTATTTGCGAGTCTTTTTCATCCGTTACAGATTTAAAAGGCTAAGAAGGAAAAATGCTATTGAGACTGCCTTTTTTACTCTTTTCTTTCGCCTTGGATCTGGCTGACATGAATACTTTGAGAGCGCAGTGTGATATCTCAGGATTCCATTAGTGCGTCCTATCCAGTCTCCCGGGGAGTGAGCTCTTCTCCACGCTGCAGTTTCTGCCACTGGAAAATTGCTCTCTCCGAGGGGGCCACCTGGAGGGAAACATAATGTGCTGGAATGGCGTGGAATCGCACAGACCTGAAGAGGAGCCTGGACACAAACAAGGTCATCGATCAGTCCTCCGTTGGCAGCACAGCCTTTCTCCGTGTGTTCGCTGCTTTGGCGGCCTTGTGGCGGCACTCACTTTTTCTCCAGCTCCTCCTGTCTTTCAGACAACATGCTTCTTCTGCAGTTTGGTCTTCCCAGTGAAAGTCAGCTTTAAAGTAATAGTTTGGGGGGAAAAAGACCTAGCAAATTTTCCACTTAGTCTAAATGTTCATCAGCCAAGACATGTTTGGTGTTTGAAATTTACTTTCCTAGTTTTACACTGGAACTACAAAGCTATGGAAGCTTATGGGCACCAATTAGCATCAAAACTGCATGTCTATTTCATCACACACATTTAAGATGGGTCAAGTTAACTATGCAGTCTCAGATACTGAATTATAAAAGAGCACATTTTGTTTTTATGCTAAATAATGTCAGCAATGCATCCTAAGTAACTTGAGCGATATTAATATTTTTCATATACATGTTACAAATAAAAACATGAACTATCTACAGCACCTACTGTTTAAGAACAATTCAGCCTAAAGTATAATGGCTGCAAATGTTACAACTTACCCCATGGGCATAATTAATTGTATGCTAGTAGTAGGGGCTAGTAGTCACTAAACACAGTTAGTTCAGTGCACTTGTATGTTGTTTGAACCAGATAAGATTTCCAACCTACAAATGGAATATGTTCACCAGACAAAACACGAGTCACCTGTGACTGAAATGTACCTACTAGTGTGTAATACCTCCATGAGCACAAACAGCTGTTTTGGCATGAACTGGACAAGTTTCTGGACGTAGGCCACATCAATGTTCAGTCTCTCTTGCATCAAAGAATTACACAGTTGGGCCAGATTTGGTGGATGCTTTCCCCGGGACAATTCTGAGAATTTCCTGTAGACTGGGATTTTAGCCACTGCTGGTAGTCTCGTATGACCATACGCTTCCATACACCTGCAAATTTAGCTACTTCCTTCACACTATGGCCTTTGCCACACCCAAATGCAGTCACTCCTTTTAGCTAATCATTAACATCTGCTTTATGACCCATTTTCCACACATTGAACGAGACTGCACTGTATTGTACCACATCTTCTCAATCTATGTCATCTATCCATTGTCTTTCCATTGTCCACCCCAAAAGTATTGATAGCCCCATCATCTCTGTGCAGTGCCATCTGCAGGAGCCTGAAGTTACTACAACCTTAAACACGTAAAAGACTCATTTTTTAAACACATAGACTCATTTTTGGCACAGTGAGTTTATGTTCATCAAAGTAAGTGGAGTGAATTGTATACATTCTTATATACACAACATGGTAATAAAAAAAAATTAAATTATGTCTTATCTAATGAAATACTCTGGAATGGCTTTTTCGTCAAGTAGGCTAATTTCACTACCTGATATAAGCGAAGTCCAGAAACAGTGCAAAGATCTACCTCGTCGACATATCGTCCAGTAAGGAAAACATACCTTGTTTAGAAGGCCACGAGTCCTCATCAACATCTGACATTTGACCAAAGTTTGACCAAAGTCGTTTTCTTCATCTTTCTCCAGGGCAAACCAAATATGTGTTTTTTACCTGTTATGTATACTCAAACACAGAAACTAGCCGGTATGCTGTTATCTATAAAAATATACAGTGCAGACAAAGTTCAAACTTTGAAATGGCTGCTATTACTGTTTTTAGCTTAGCTAGCATACTTTTCAATAAACCACACAGGCAAATTACTCAGAGGCAAGTGTGTGATGATTCAGGCATACAGTTAGCACAGTTCCATAATTCCATTGCTTGTTAGCGAAATTAGCCTCATAGCTCCATTGCAAAAATAAAGAACCAAAGTTCAGACAACATCTTTGTTGATAGACTACTTTTGGGGTAAGTTGAAAACTGTGCAAAGCTGAACTTTTGCTTTAACAATACAATTTACATGTTAATAGCATGGAGAAAGAGACTGCTACATAGCGCAAATCCATGCAGAATCTGATTATACGTTCTTTAGATAACTCTATACAAACATCCACCTGTCTAAGCCCCCATTCCCCGAAGGCTTGAGCTATTGTTTCCTTCTTATTAGCATCAATACAGGTCCGCCGGTGTGATTTATAATCCGCTGTGTGTATTCAACTTCCACATCTCCAACCTTCCGCAGATCCAAAGCAGCTCTAGTGATTCATTGTGCATATCACAATAATTACCTTCAGCAGGTCCTGGAGTTATAAAGCCGCAAAGCCGCATCTCTTATAAATTGAAACAATCCAGCAGTTGAAAATGAGGATTAATTGGGCGGCGTTAATTGCCTTTTCCCCCTGAAAAGGACACAACAGATTTACTCTCTGCCGCCTTTGCAATCCACGGGCCACGTGACGTCGTATCTCATGGCAGACTCATCATTCTTTGCACTCTCTCGGTCGAAGTGCATCAAAAACAATAAGTGGACGGGCCGTTACTAAATCAGCCTCTCCAGGATGAATGCTAATGTTGCGGTAATACGAGCAGAGGAGGCAGCTATGCCAGATGTGAAGCCACCAGCGAGAACGCAGCCGGGCGTCAATGGAAACGAAAACCGCTTTCATCTGCTCGCCTGTCGCTAACAGAGCTCAAATCACCGCTGATAATTAGAGGGAGAAGAGCTCTAGTGGAAAACACAGAACAGCACAGGGCGAAAGAGTGAAGGTGACTGAGTGGAGAGAGAGAAGGAGTGCAGTGAGTGACAGAGCCAGTGGGGGTGCAAGAGAGAGACACACTGAGTGCAAAAGAGACAGTAAGAAAAATAAGAAGTCAGCTTTCCATCCAGCTGTTAAGCTCAAGCAAATAACTGGAATGTCACAAAAAATTAAAAATGTGAATAAGTCCATCAGCTCCCTACATCTGTAACAAACAAGATTATCAAGTCAGTCTTTAATGCTGGGAAACTCCACTGCTGTTTTGTGTAATATGGCTGGTTTTTTTTACATTATAAGCATGCAAAGACAAAACGCACTGTGACCATTGTCCTGGCTGCTCCTTCTGTCTGTTTACTCTCCTACTGTTTTTAATAAAATAAAAGTTGTTTGCTGTCAGTCCACTGGAACCTATCAGTTCTTAGTGCCTATTTAGTCATTATGCACAGTTCTGGGTATTCTGGATTCTGGATTTTGACTCTCAACTGCTGCTGGAATTGTTGCTCAACTGTGCATAAATTTAACCAAGACAGAAACAAAGCCAGCATACGGCAGAGATAACAGCCCTAAACACAGTTTACCCACTTTTTTGAGTTCTAGAGATTACAGTGATATGATTACAGTTTGTGGTAACACTTTACATTAAGAATTGACTAATTATCCTGAATAATACACTAGTTACCATGAAGTAATACATTAACAATGAGTTATTAAAGTTAAGTAAACATGTAACATATAAACATGTAGTTATTATATGGTTACATAAGATCAGCCTAGTGGAACCTAACAGTTCCTAACAGTTGCTTCTATTTAGTCCTTTAGGCACAGTTTTGGGTATTCTGGATTTTGAGTCTCAACTGTGCTTAATTTTAACCAAGACAAAACCAGAGCCAGCATACAGCAGATAAACTCTGCAGAGACCACTCCTAAACATAGTTTACCCAGTTTTTTGAGTGCTAGAGATTATAGTCATATGATTACAGCTTGTGGTGACTTTACATTAAGTGTTACATTCAGTAATACATTAGTTAACATGAAGTAATACATTAACAATGGGTTATTAATGTTAAGTAAACAAGTAACATGTAGTTATTACATGTTTACGTGAGATTAGTTAGGCATTGTAACCATTGTTAATGTATTACTTCATGTTATTTAGTTAATACTTCATGTAAAGTGTTACCCAATTTGTTATTGTACCAAGTATTTTTTAAAAGTAGTTAGACAAATGATTACAGCCGACTAACGCATCAACGCAACTTAACATCAGCCCATTTCACATAATGTGGGGTGTAGGAAATGATACTGATTAGACTATGACTGCAGTTTCAATCTTTAAAAACAAACCATTTCCAAATTCTTTTTCAATTATTTGAAGCTTTTATTTAGCAGCAGTTGGATGTCATCTTGTTCCTCTTATCATGAGGCTGAAGTTGGAACTTTTCATTCCAGCATAAAAGATGCACAAGTTACCTTATGCCAATTAGACCAAACAACTCTTCAAGTGATTCCACTGTCACAGACAAACTTACAATGTCGGAATAAAATCATAAGAATCAATCGTCAAACCATCTGTGTAAGTTGGTCAGGGTAAGTTGGTGGCTTAAGTCAGTCTTTTTCTCGCCTTGGTATTCCAGTAAAATCAACCATATTTAATATTATCTCAAGTTTAGTAAATAGCGCCCCTTGGAACAGTCTAGTTTTAACTTTCACTTCAATCCAGATGGTGGAGAGCTATGGTTCTGAAAAATAAGCAGTTGAAACACAAAGCACATAAAGTAGATGCTAAATAGTGACTAGGACACTTGTTGATGGTGTTCCAACTAGTTTCTTTATCAACTACTTGACCATATGGAGGCATGTTTCACAGTTTTACCTGCCCATTTATACGTGAACTAAAAACAGACAGCTTCTCACGCTACTGCACAGTGCTAGAAAGAGGGTTTCAAACTTCAGTCTTTTAAAAGTCTTTTCAGAATCTTTTCTACTAGCCTATGAGTGGTTAGCATTAATAGTGCAGCAGTGCCAGCAGTACCAGTGTAACTGCCATACCATTTAGGGTGGAACTCAAAGTTTGAATAAGGAGCAAATAAAAAGCCAACCATAGAAGTGGGATGCAGAGCAGTGCAGGACATATCAAAAACGATTTTGTGACCAAGGTTAAACTCTTTCCTGCTTTACAAATGCTTCCAACAAAAATGTCCCTCAAGCCAAGTTGGACAAATGATTCTTCTAGGATTGACTACCCATCACTAGTTTAGCCAGTCATCGACTAGCCCCTGCCCGAATTCTTTGGTGACCTCCAAATTCTCCTGGTGGCCGAATTTAATCTTAATGTCATGGTTATGTTCTGCATAATTCTCAAATGTCATGTTTCAACTTCATAGGGTATATAAGAGTCAAATGAATTTTATATGCTAGCCCAGTAGCAGATTTTATATGCTAGCCGAGTGGTGTAGGCAGAAATCTTTTGGAAAGACCTGTAAAAAGAAGGTAGGTCTCCTGGGGCTACCTGCCATTAACAGGCAAACTGCTCAATTCGAACATTATGGTGTATTTATGGAAACCCAACCAGCACTGCAACACCTTTTACTATAAAACAATTGACTGCTGAAACTTAAACTTAAAATATAAACAACTCACTGGCACTTTCCTAATGAACTAAAAGCTTGAAAACAATGGTTGATATGCAGTGATTACAACAAATTATGCAAACATGGTGCTCATGAGGCGCCTGTTTTAAAAGGTGCAAAGCAACACAGGAACTGAAGAAGTGTTATTCTATTAAGAAAGGCGTGTGCCTGCTGTTGTTCATAAAAAAACCTCTAGACAATGCCTCTTTGAGACATTGCCACAAAATGAAGGCCTAGTAATAAGTCAAAACATTTCACTGCTAGTACCATTTATGACTATATATATATATATATATATATATATATATATATATATGTAACAAATAAACTTTGATTTGATTAGTTTTATTAGTTTGCACTGTCCACCTAAATGCAAACAACTGATAGTTATGAATTTCTAACTTTACAGCAGTCTAGTTAATATATCTAAGATTACACATTTTAATTTTGATTATTACTTATTTAATTTGATTAATATTATTTAATTTATGTATATGTTTTTTTCTGTTCCTATTGAATTTCCTATTCAGTTATAATGTATACCATGGGAAGGTGTCTTATTCCACTGGCAAATTGAATTTCACACTCTGTTGGGAAATATTGTGGATAATTTAGTTGCATTTTTTTCAAGAAACAATAAAATTACTTGCCAATAGAACACAATTTCACTAGATAAAATGAAAAAAGATTAATTTAATGCAGTGCAGTTACTGAACAACGTACAAACACATTTACGTTTGACTTTATCTGTCTGTCTTAGCTCCTCTCTCAGTGTTTTTACCTGTGTCTTGTTAATCACTAGTTCTGTTGGCCATGGATGCATAAGCCTTGGCCACAGGCTCAGCCCCACTTCCAGTAAAAGACAACTAAATAATGTGTTATAAGTTGTGTTGTTAGCTAAAAGATGTGTAAATAAGCTCCTGGGACAAATAAGCCTGGAATTAGTCACCTTTCATGTTTAAGGTGGTAGTAACTTCAGGCTCCTGCAGATGATCGAGCTAAAGATACCTTCAGGGTGTGAGTGACGGGTTTCATAGAATGAGAAGAGGTGATACAGTGCAGTGAATGTCTTGTTCCATGTGTGGAAATTGGGGAACAAAGCAGTTGTTAATGATTGGCTTTTGGGTGTGCCAAAGGCCATAGTGTGAAGTCACTGAATTGACAGGTGTATGGAAGCGTATGGTCATACATGTCTACCAGCAGTGGCAGAAATCTACAGGAAATTCTCCTCAGAATTGCGCTAGGGAAGGCATCCACCAAATCTGGCCCAAATGCGCAACTCTTTGATGTAAAAGTCACTGAACATAGATGTCACCTACATCCAGAAACTTGTCCAGTCCATTCTAAATCAAATTGCAGCTGTTATTCATGCTCGTGGAGTACGTTTCAGTCACAGGTGAATAACGTTTTGTCCAGTGAGCTTATGCTGCATTTGCTGAAAGTGCTGTTTGCCATGTCTTCTACTTTGCCAAGACATCACATTATTACCCTGGTTTGCTTTTGTGTGTACTGGTGCAAACCCAGGCCATGTTCTCTCTTCTGTGGTCTGCCTTTCGCTAGCTCTGTTGTACTTTGTCCGTGTTCTTGTTTTCGAACTTCAGCCTGCTTGTTTCTGGTTTGCTGACTTGCTGATTTGTCTGTAATATACAACCTAACACTGTAAATCTAATTTGCACATGCATCCTCCTGCTTCATCCATCCCTTGGTTACAGAGAAGAAGTCAAGCTGCACAAACTTGAACTGAGGCACAAGTGCACAATGGTGAAGCTACCATGCTCTCTGTGAATCCCACAAACTCTTAATCAGCACTATTGCTGCAGTAATAAACGTGGTGCAGAAGCAGTGGTGCTGTCTCGAGGGCAGGTCAGGCACATTAGCAGAAGAGAAAGAGTCTTCATTCCCTTAAATGTTCAGCAATTACTAAAGCCCTGGGCCAAGAGTTGTTCTCGATTATGAAGTGAGGCTTACACGCGGGAATTAAGGACGTTTAATTATTTTCTTGTTCAAAACGGCGAGGGTAAACACTTCAGTAGCCAAAACAAAACGCCACATTAAACAAAGACTTGACTGGGGAAAAGTACTAAGACGTTGCTGAAGCCAGTTTAATGTCTTTTGAAAATATCACTTTTGAACACTGCCTGGCCTAAAAAACCAATACTTCATTGGAGCGCCTTTAGCTTCGATTACTGTGCACAATGGCCAAGGCATTGTTTCAACAACCATATGCAACATCACAACATTTATTGCTGTCCAGAATTTCATTAATACATAGCCGAGATCTTGTATCGACTAGAGGAGAGTGGAAAGACTCTGTGAAGTCATCCCAAAGACATGCTCCCTAAAGCCTGATGAATGTTGGAACTGTTGCTCTGGAATATTTCCGTGCCCATTGATGGGAAAAGCTGCTTATTCAGTACCTTCAGGTAATCAGCTGACTTCTTTCTATCATCACAATGTTGCTGGGCCTCAACCTGATCAGCTGAAGGAACTCCAGATCATAACACTGCCTCCAGAGGCTTGTACAGAGGGAACTATGCATCACTTCATGCCCTTCCCTTCTTACCCTGAAATGCCCATTGCTCTGGAATAGGGTAAATATAGACTCATTCAACCACTTGACCATTCAAGACTTTTTCCAACCACATTTCTTTCGCAGAGTTGACAATTCACCACTGTCCATCCTGCTTTTAGCAATACACTGGATAGTTCTTAACCCAAGCACAGTCAATCAACATGTTAAGTAATTATCCTAACGAAGGCTCTTAAGTGTTCGCTTATTTGAATTTGAAACAGTGACTTGTTTTTGGCCAAGTAGTGCATATTCATCTGGCTATTCATCTGGTACAAAAGATTATTGTGCAAAAGCATCAAAGGCTTGCATTTGTTATCTGTTAAAGCAAAGCTTTGGCCCAAAAATGACAGCTTTTCTCTTCAGCCAAAATGCAATTAATCAGGCAAGGCTTGTTCAGTGTCTGAAGTTTCTTTGGTGCTAATGTAGCTAATCAACAACGGAAACATACCGCTGTATTATTGGCACAGTACTTACTGCATGTCTAAATATCTCTCATAAACTCTAAACTTTTGTACTGTATCTTAGCGGGTAGGTTTGACATTGCCGTGCATGTGACGTAAGCAAGGACATTATCAGGCAAGGCCTAATCGCTGTACCTGACTCACCCAACAACCACGATTGCAGACATTCACCAAGCAGTTGTGCCCTCCATGAGTCATCCTGTTAATGCCAGCACCATTGTCAGACGGCTGCACCGTGCAGTACTACTGGTGTCACTGCACCTATCGCACAATCTGCAGGAACTGTGTGAGAGTATTCAAACTGCATGGGAAGGATTACCACAGGACACCAGTAGGAACCTCTACAGCTCCATTCTGGGGCGTCTGGCATGTTGCATTAGCAAACATTTATGATTTCTAATATACAAAAATAAAAAAACAAACTGTCACCACTGCCATCACATTAGTGTTTATTGGAGTAATTGCTGTGTACTCTTGATTCCTCTGTAGTGTGATTTCTTTCTGCTGCTAACTTATTTCAAATAATTCACAAAAAAAAAAAAAAGAATCAGAAGGGTCCGCTTCTATCAAAAAGCCATCCCTTAAAGGTCAGCAGTTCAGTCCTTCATGGTCAGATGTTCAGCCCTGATTGGTCAAAGGGCAGTTTATGATCTGTATTCTTGAACTTTACCAGCGCTCGAGGAGGTTAGGCATGTGGCAAGAGTTGCAGTGGTAACGTGGAACGTCAAGAAGGGATCCACTATTGTGACAGAAAATCCAGGGTTAGATTGAAAGCTGTAAGTTAGGTGGCCAAGCGAGAAATCATGCTTCACATTTGTTTGTTTGATGCCCAGAATATACAATGGAAACAACTAAAACAACATTTTTATGTTGTATTAAATCTATCTAGTTGTCCTAGAGAGGAGGGAAAAGTGATTTCCACTTGGCAAGTCTTGGAAAAATCATAGCAGACACGATAACGCTACAGTATCAATAAATCAAACAGCAGATACCTCAAAAAAACTCCATATCTATTCAAATCCAGTATCCTCCTTTCATTACAGTCAAAAGAACGCCGGAGGTAAGTTTTGAAACAGATGACAGAATCTTGATGCCGGGGTCGGAGGCTCCACTGAGGGACTAAAAGGAGTTTCAAAGGGTTTAGCAGTCGAGCAGGCTGAAAACTCAGCAAGATTTGATACATCATCCATTATCATTTTCTATCCATCAAACTTCGGATGACAAGACAGCGTGAAACACTTTAAAAGATTCATTCATCTCTGTGAAATCTCTGTAGCGTCATAAATGAATGCAGCAGCTCAAGTGTGTAGTGTGGAAACGGAGCGCCACGCGCTCGAGCGGTTAAACAGACTGGCGAAGGCACTGAGCCACCTGATGACTGAGATTGATGGAGCTACTCCGTGTCCATCAGTGGTCAACCCTCTCTGGCCCCTGAAGACCCTCCAGTGCACTCAGACTGTACCTTGCCCCTGGTCAAAAAGTGCCCTGCCCCAGGCATGAAGCAAGGGAGCTGAGCATGAGATCTCTGCAGACTGCAGAGCTGAGCTGCACCGTGTCCATCTGAAATCTTTTATTTACACCGGGTGGACAGGCAGCCAAAACCAGTACTGATATCTATCTATAGTGTGTGTGTGTATATATAAACCTGACCATATATATATATATATATATATATAGAGAGAGAGAGAGAGAGAGAGAGAGACAGAGAGAGAGAGAGAGAGAG
>CM067497.1:12600320-12656685 GCA_034552555.1 Semaprochilodus insignis
ATATATATATATATATATATATATATATATATATATACATACATACACACACACACACACACGCACACACACACACACATATATATTAGTTCATATATACACCTATACATGTGTGAATGTATGTTAATGCACTGGGGAGTGAACAGTACAATTGTTTACACGCTACATCAGACTCTTTCAATAAAGTGAGGAAAAATATTTTTTTCTTGTTATGAGACCTTTAAAAATAAATCAGCTTCTTTACATATGAAAAAAGAGGATAATTTTTATGATTGTATAAGGCATTTTCAGTTTCATGTATCAATGTCCTATCTCATCTTTCTCTTCTTTCAGTAATTTGATACGGGTTTGTCCTCAGGCTGCTGAATATCATTTGACCTCTAACAGCTCTCTGAATGTGCAGCACTGAGCCACAGTACCATTCTGCCTTTGGCAACACAGGCAGCTGGGCTAAAACCACCTCTAATAAAGCTCTGCAAGCCTCTCAGCACTCACATACACGCATACCTCGTCTGAAAGGGGGCTTGGGGAGACGTGGTGTATGAGAGCTGCTGGAAATGCACACAGGTGCTTCTTTGTGTGGGTTTTGTACAGCATGGGGTCAAAGTGTCAAAGCTTGGGCGACGAACGTAGACAAATGGTCTGCAGAATTAGCACCATGAACCAGGGATGTGGTTCCCCTAGCACAAATGAGTTACTCTAGTCCAAATGAGAGGATGAACATATTTTCATACTATAATCAAATTATTTGATTTTTATATTCTTTAAAACACATTTATGATTTCAGGCCACAGGGAACCTGCATCTGTGTTTTCATTGTTGCTCCTCTACATGTACAAAGTATGTCTTCTGAATATCTTCCCATGGTCTAATGAACATCTGCTGTATTTGACAGTATATCTCTCTTCTCCATGTAAACGGGATGATCCTAATCTTGGCTAACGCCTAATCATCAAGTTATGCTACTTAACTATTAAGCAACATAAGTAAACTATGTTATCACAGGGCTGACGTCTCTTGCATCACCCATACAAGAATCTTGGCGAGCTCCAGCCCAAACCCAGAATAACCAAATGACAGCAAGCTAGACCACCTGTCTGTAGAGGTCTGATGCCCATTCATTTGGTTAACCATATGCAAATACTGTTTGTCCATTCCTGAATTTGCACATTTTGTCCATCTATACATCCGCACATCTGTTCATCCATTCTTCACACATTGCTTCATCCCTTTGTTCATTCGACCATGCATATGTCTGCACATCGTTTCATTCAGTCCTTCACGTATTGCTTCATCTGTCTATTTGTTTGTCTATGTGTCATCCATCCACCTGTACGTCTGTTCGTCCGTTCCTTTGCATGTTGCTTTGGGTGTTTGTTTGTTTGTTCGTCTGTCTGCACATCTTCATATATTTTCATTCGTTCCATCACACCGTGCTTCATTCGTTTGTTCATTCATCTGTATGTCTGCATTTGTTGTCCTCTATTCCGTCACACGTTGCTTCATCTATTTGTTTGTCTGTCCATACATATGTCTGCTTGTCCATTCCTTTGAGTGTTGCTTCAGCCATCTGTCTGCACGTCTTGTCTGCATGTCTGTCTGCACGTCTTGTCTGCATGTCTGTCTGCACGTCTTGTCTGCATGTCTGTCTGTACGTCTGTTCTCCCATGATTTTTTTTGTCCAGTTACCGTCCCTGGATCATGATTTTAGTTCTGTATGGGTGGCACAGCACGTTAGACGTGTTGGATAGAGAGTTGTCAATCAAGCTGCTCATTAGCCACACCCACACAGTTCTCTGATCGGTGCTTTTTAAGCCGTGTTTTATCATATTTATATCTTATATTTTTTTTATTTAAGCTTTGCTGGGTGTTTAGTTTAACACTCAAGTTTAGTATCAAATAAACATTTATAATATTTTAGTCTCCCCTGTGACTTAAATATAGTATAATGTAATCAAATGCAATCGATTTGAACTTGGCTCTTTGAGTTAACTTGGGAGAAAAAAATGCATTTGGTTTTATTATTCTGCATTTTTGTGCCATTTTCATGGATCACAGTTTATGAACAAAAACCATAAAACTTCGCAAGACCAGAATGCAACTGAGCATTTGAGGAGCAACCACACATTTGGTTTTTGTACAGCGTTGGTTCAAACAGTTTTGAACACAGTTTTTTTTCTCCATAGGAAGTGAATGGGAGTGTTAAATCAACTCCAAACAAAATCAATTGGCACAAAAGATGTCTATCACAGTGAACCTCATAGCAACCACCTGGGAAAACACAGCAATGGCCAAGCAACTCATTAGCAAACAGCCATAGCAAAGCTCTAGTAACAACTTAACCAGCATTTGGGACACACACATCATATAATTTTACCAGATATAAAATAATAATATAATAAGCATATCATTACCAATAAATCCTACTTAGAAATGCAAAGTTGTCATTTAGCACCGGGGTTTGATTTGACAGGTCTGTGAGGATGCCTTACCCTCAAGTTAAAATAACAAGTTAAAATAAACTTCCTTTGTTAAACAACTATCCTCCACTTTGGAATTTTTTTTATTCCATCCATACCTGAGACTAGCACTACATGAGTTCTTCAAGTCAAACAAAGGAGTTATGTAGAATGCTAGCACCTTTGATCTGTTAATCTGAGAAGCGTTTGCTACAATGCGCTTACCAGCTGTCAGGGTTGCCGGGTTTGTGATTTTGGGCTAGTTGGAAAAATGAAGTCGTGACTGAAGAATGATGATGTTTTAGCTTCTGGTGGGCGGCTTTTGAGCAAACTTTGGGCAGGAGATTTTCTGGACCCAGTATCACCACCAAAGTAAAGAAAAATATATAGCAAGATCTGTAGGCTCCTTACACCAAAAATCAGGTATGATAACCAGTAACAGATGCTTGTTAGTTCAAAATTGGACCATAGGGAGTTGAGACTGGTGTCATAAATGCTGCTGGTAGTTGCTGTGGCTGGTTTTGTTAAAGAGATAAAATGTTTGAGAGGTACCAATCAATAATCTGGCATTGCATATAGTGAGCAGCACAGTTTTCTTGTGGATGGATGATGTGGTAGGTTGCTGTGCATCTTCCTGATTGTCAGAATAACTATTATCAAACCCCTCTAACATTTCTCAATCCAGAGTAGAAAACTATGTTATAATCTTTCCATGTGGTGTTTAAAGTATGTATTTGACTTGCTATCAGTTGACCCTAGACCCTAGTTAAGGGCTTTCTTATTTGGTGTAAAATGATTTTTTTCCATCCTGAAAGAGGCTGGTGAAACATTGCTGCTCACCCCAATAACATCCATGTTATTTCTATACCATTTAATAGGAACTTAAAAATATATATATATATTTATAGTCTTTTGTGTTGACACGAGTCGAGTACATACTCTCCAGAGGCAGATTGGAGCAGGGCTCTGCAGTCTAATCGCTGTCACTCACTCACTGCACACATGCACGACATGACATCTGCCACTGCTTCAGATACATCCACCATGAGATCTATAAGAAGCCAACGAGTGAATTTTATTTTTATACCTCTTAAATAAACTTTTTTTTATTCAGTTGCTTAGAGCGTATTATTCATACACATGACCTTTAAAAAATAAATAAATAAATACATTCATCATGCACTTCATGTGTGTAACTTCACTTAAGTAAATGTCATGTTTATACCTATAATTACATGCATTTTATCATGAATGTGAAATTTACTCGAGTAGCTCGGTGTAATCAAACACATGAAGTGCAAATGAAACTCTGAAACTAAGCAATACACCTCCCATATGTAACATAAACTATATATTGTACATGCTTTATAAGTAACCTAAGATGCATTAGCATATTATAACGCAACAAACAATGGATAAACTCTAACTGTACATAATAGCATGAAATCTGGCTTTTATTTTCTGTTTAATCTGTTCTTTTTGCACAAAAACCCATAAAACAAATACACTTAGTAGGGGAGACCATGGGGGCTTGCAACATACGGTAAGATCACCTGTTTTACTCTGGTCAACTGCTGTTGTTTTAAATGTGCTTAATAAATAAACGATAAATAAACATTTTTCTTGCTTGCTTGCCTAACAAACAAAAAACTTAAAGGGGTCAGGACTGAGTTAATTGATTCCAGAGCTCTTCAGATTAGCATGACAATTCATCTTAAAAGTGCCATAGAATGGACAAAACTGTATTTATATTGCTATACTTGAATACAGAGAGTTCGGGACATAGAACTGATGAACCATGAACCTCAAATACTGTTGTTCCTCCTTCAAATCCAAATCCTGCATTTGCAAAAGAGGGCTGTACAACAGGGTGATAATGGTGCCTGTATTGTAGACTGTAACATAACAATCTTGACTCATTAATATTTACACCCCCAAAATTTACATACAGCATCAAGGAGCTACAGCACTGAAAATGGTGGAGAAATCCACTGTCCCAGGCTGTGAACAAGATTCAGCACTTTTCGTACCCTTTCCAAGAAACTTAAATAAGGCTGAAATTTTAACAAGCCAGTTCACCAGCTTCTTAAAGGAATGTTCCATTCCACCTTAAATACTTGTACAGATGTCAGAATGTAACTGTGGCACATTTTAAGGTGGAACAGACAATTTACACAACATGCCGGTGAATCTGAAGCCAACTTCAGCACCAGCATTTGTATTTGTAAAGGATAACTTAAATTCAGAGTTGTTCGTTTGCCGTGCACATTTCACTGCAGACAGTGTTTTAAACCTTGGACAGTACTGATCTGCTTCGAAGTGAATTAAGAGAAGAGCAGTTCCACCTTTATTAGCATTACAACCTCAACCACAACCTGTAGCTGCTGTGTGATTTTAAGTCAGATCATCTTAAACTGCAAATGAGTAACTTTAATTTACTTTGTGTTGATGCCAAGATCAAAAGTATCTAGTATAGGTAACATTACCATCAAGCCACATGTAACTAGCATAGCTACCTAAATATTATGATGACCTAGCTTATTTAAACAGAAGTTTTATTTTATAATTTTATTTATAATTTTATTTTTCTGTCTGTGTCTATAGGGACATGTTGCTTCTGTGTGATCATCAAAGTGTCTCGCTGTAAACCATCCAATCAGAACAGAGCTCATCAGATTATTCATGATCTCACCAAAAAAATGGAAAACAGCTCATTACATTCTACTAGAAATCATAGGGGTGTAAATGGACGTGTAAAACCGCATGTGGCCATTTTTCACCCCGACCAAAGTCACATACCTTCTATGTAGACATCAAAGTTTAACATTTTAACATATTGAGTAAATGCATCCTTTTAAATCTAGCTAATATTTCTCATTTTGAGACTCTCATTTTGTTATGATTTTTTACGAGATTAATCTACAGCCACATTTTCGATGTTTAACTGAGTACTACTTATAACATATTGTGTGGGTTTAGGTAGCAAACACAACCATAATTCATTTTAACACAATCATTTTCCAGCCTCTCTTTATCTCTTAGAATTAAACATGATTGTTTGTTGGTGGTTTTTGTTCCTGGTATATGCAAACATGTGCTCAGTTCATTGCTGGACAGGTTATAATAGTGGATGCATTAGACACAAACATGCTCTTGTGAGTCTGCAGTAGATTTTTACACTACTGCTATTTGAAACTAATATAAGACTAATAGAGCATTTCATATTAAAGGTTTGAAAGGTATAGCACAAAGAATCAAGGCTGAGACAAGCAGCGTTACAGCTCTCCCTGGTCTCCCCTACTGCTTACAAAGAAAAAAAGAAAAAGAAAAAGCATGAGAAGCATCCCAGGTTTGTTAGGCCTTGCCAACACGGCTTATAGTTCTAATTCCCCCGCATATTTCCTCTGAAAAAGCTCATTTCTCTCCAGACAAGAGCCAAATTACTTTTGTCATTTTCCTATTAGCACGTCCATATGGTTTGTTATCATCCCTTTGTCAAGTCACCCACCGATGGACCTTTTTTCCGGTGTGTATTACGCCATGCGTAATGAGTGCAAGATCCATAATACGGTTTGCACATTAAGCGGCTGGTTTAATAAATTTACAGTGTAGAGTACTGCCCCTCCGGTATTAAAGGTAATGGAAAAGGCCTGGGGGAATTCCCTGGAAATTATCCAGAGTTTCCTTTCTTCTCTGAAATGTTGTCACACTTTATATCAACTTGGAGAATAATGAAGAATTACGAAGCCATCCTGGCCCAAAATTCACAAAAGCTGTCATCTAACCTCGTTACAGGGACCGATTCCTGTCGTGAAGTGCCTTTGTGGAGGAACCCTAGAGCACGAGGTCATGAATAAACATCTGCAATATTTCTGGGTAATAAGGAGAAAGCAGGTGACTGATGGGTCCTTTATCCCTCAGGTATAGACAGAAAGCTCTAGGGAATATATTGACCTTCACGTCTTGTGTCTGTAAATAGAGTTCCCCTCGAGTGGTCTCTGAAGGTGACACCAGGGGGAAGAAAGAGAAAAAGAAATGGGGATAATACCCATCTCTCCTTGACTCTGGCAGCAGGGAGCAATGAAGAGTGGCAGCAAAATGAAAGACGAGCCTTTAGCTTTAGCAGGATGGGAACAGCTGTTCGCCGCCTTTGATAATTATGCTAAATAATCTGCACAGTTTTCTATCTCTCAAATATATTTATTCAGTCAGCCAAGGCGTGTTTAGTGTCCGAAGTTTACTTCTTTAGTTTTGTACTGGAGCCACAGCGCTAATGTAGGTGGACCAGTAATGAAAGATTATACTGACCAGTTAGCATTGTGCTAGTTATGTATTTCCTGTAACCCTATTACATGTAGCTGATGCTCTTATCCAGAGCGACTTACACTATTAATCATATAGGCCAGTGTAGTGCTAGGAGCCTTGCCCAAGGACTCTTATTGGTGTAGCACAGAACAGTTACCCAGACTGGGAATCAAACCCCAGTCTCCCACATCAGGGGGGTAGTTCACTGGCAGGTAGTGGTGTTATGCGTGGCGCCATACCAACCACTATATCGCTGTTCGATTTGCTTAGACAGGAAAAGGATATCAGGCCACTGCTGGCCCACTGATGTCAACGTTGGTGGTACATTGGCTCTTTGCTCAGGTTTTGCATTGAAATTAGACAAAAGGGCACATTTACTCACAGTCCAATTTTCTTCTATCTTTTGTTATCCTCTGTAAATTACGACCCATATACGCTTGCTACCTGTATCTGACAAGGTATCACATGCCGTCATCTACAAACATAAACAAATGAATAGACGCAATTCAGGCATCAAGATACCACTACCGCTACCACTATTTTCCGCTAAGATAATTTGTTTTAGTCCACTTTCATAGACCAGAGTATGTTATACAGTGTCAGAAACCAAGTCTGAAAGAGATTGCCCGACAACTAAACATGATTTTGGGTTATATGTGCAATTATTGAAGGCCCAGCAACACACAGTAGCATTTGCCAAGAGAGTTTCATTAATTTCAATGACATTCATTTTAAAGACATTCACTGCTCTGAACGATTTCGCAGACATCCAGAGCAAATACCTTTTGTGTGCAAAACTTATTTTTTGGGGAGTTTTGTGTCTCAACCAAAAGCAAGAGTGGCTCTACAAAAACAGAGTAAGAGCTAGAGTAATGTTTTGCAGTAACTCTAAATAAAAAGACCCAAAATATGTTTATTTTCAGCATACAAATTAAGATTATGGTCAGCAGGCGAGCCAGTTGGCCAACTGCCCCAAATTAGAAGATTCTATCGTCACCAAAATCTTGACCATGCTTTATCAAGTCCATTTAGTAAGGTGATGCATGCTGGAAATGTCTAGTATAACTGCAGACTCAAATTTATGTACTAAGGCTTACATTATATGTTAGCTACTTTAACTTAACATAGTTTTCCCATTTAAAAGCAGGGCGTTTTGTTAGAGCTACATAAGTACATCATATATATAAGCCCCACCAGAATGTAATGTAT
The DNA here is from genome assembly GCA_034552555.1 of Semaprochilodus insignis. NCBI lineage: Eukaryota > Metazoa > Chordata > Actinopteri > Characiformes > Prochilodontidae > Semaprochilodus > Semaprochilodus insignis. The sequence goes on from CM067497.1 coordinate 12,608,294, forward strand.
TTATTATTTTAGTACCTTAATAACATCAGTTTTATCAAGCGAACGCAGGTTTCAAATGAACCTGATCATGAAAATTTGGCCATTGCTTTGGTTAGTTTGTGGTGGTTGACTTATCTAGAGATCCTATTAAGTCCACTGTAGGTATCACTTAGAAAGACATTTAAAAGCAGTATTTGTGTCACGCTTCCGGGTCTTCCCGGCTCCTTTGCTCACCCGGACTCCACTTCGCCTGATGACGTCACACCCACATGTCCCCAGCTGTCCAACCAGCCGTCCAACCTGAGTTTTAGCCACAGCTGTACCTAGTCGCAAAAACCCCTTGTTTAGCAATTCTGAGCGTTCTTTCCGTGTAGCTACTCTTTGGCTTCGATCCCTTTTTCGTACTCGACTACCCCTTTGGCTTTTCCCCTATTGACTTTGTTTACCTTGCGTCTCTGGCTTCCGACCTTCATTTTTGTTCCTTCGACCTTCCTCTTGCCCAGCCCTTCTAAACTTGTTAGCCTCGTTGACTGTGTTTCTGGTTTCTGACCTCTGCCTGCCCCTGACTCTGTTTGTTCGCCTCTTCCTTTCATGTTGTGTTGTGTATTGCTGTTTGATCAGACTGTCTCATTGTTTAATAAAAACAACTTGCCATTTAGCTCTGCTCACATCGGTCCAAGTTCTTTGTTTCTGACAATTTGAATGAAAGCGCTGCTATTACTGAGTCTATTATAGCAATATACAGAACGCTGCAGCTGGGTTTCAGCCTGCTCTGCTATAGTCAAACTAAGAAAAAGGTGTTGACAGCTTTAAAACAAAGTTGTGTTAATCATTCATCATGTTAACATGATTAACTTGGCATCCCTATTGAGTACATTTGGAGTGAAGGGAAAAGCGAGTGAATTTGATTTACTGATTTATTAAAATGATTCATCATTTTAGGCCCAGAGAAGTTATGAGAGGTTTACTTCATCAGAAACCTGGTTAGAGAGTAACCCCACACTTCTGACAACATGAAACATGACCCTCCGTTCCGGACTGACATCACATCCTCTCCGCTGTTTCCCCCAAGCTGCCCCGATGGAGGGAATTGCAGGAGCAGGCCTTATTGAGATGAAGTGTGGGGCCTTTAGGGTGACTGCGTCGGACGGAAGATTGTGTTCACCAGGCTGGCGGCCACGAGCCAGGTTTTATCAGCCGGACTTTGAGCATTGGCGCTTCCTCCTGTTAAAGGTCGAGTCGTCTCTGCTCTTTTTCTTTGCAATTCATGAAATGCCTTGGCGCAAATGGATTTTCTCCACAGAGGCGTAAAGTGAATGATTGAGGGACGGTTCCCTCTGAATTTCTGAATAAAATCCGCATACGCCGTGTCTGAGCTATCCGCGACGAATTCCAGATTAAATCATCGGCGGTTCATTCGCAGTTTAAATTCCTGCTTTGAGATTTCTTCATCAGGAAGACATAAAAAAAAAGCGGTCAGTCACATTTCCTCGAAATGACAGGGTTTATGATTAAAGCCTTCTGTTCTGAGGTAAGACAAATCAGGACAGCTGTGGGTTCGCGAGTGGAAATCACAGCTATGCTGTTACAGCCGGGAGATAAACACTGGCTTATTCATACGTTAATGGAAAAAAAAAAACTGTTCAGTCCTCCATATAATCAGTATGACAAACAAACAAAAACATAAAAATATAGATAAGAAGCACTGGAGTGATTCAGAAATAGTCAGTGAGCCAGCGCTTTCATGAATCTGGTTCTAAAGCAGTATTGTAACAGCTGTTTATGGTGAACTCAAAATCACACATGCTTGAGCCAAAACCACAGTGTACATAGAAAATAAGCTGTGCTCCAGTTTAAAATGACCTACATAGCAGCTCTACTTCATGCCACATACAATTAGATCCAATCAGAAAATGATTTGATACTTTCTTTACCCTGTAACAGACTTTCGGTTTGAAAGAAAGCTCTTTTCTTCCTGCAAAACAAGATTGAAAATTTTAATTCTGCACTTTTAATACACCATTTCTCCCTTTGATTCAATGAGCCCGTGAGTTATCGCATGCAATAATTGAAGGTTAAAGGAATTTCTGCAGAATTTAGTGTTGGGATGCAAGCAAAGGCATTCAGAGTCGTCCAATGTGAAATGCTTCATTGTCGAGAAATGTAGCGGCTCACATTTCTTTACAGTAGTGATTGTAGGTGGAAAATCAATGGTAAATCTGAAAGACATATTTTAGCTTTGTCTTGCAAAGCCCTGAATGCATCTTTCCACCACCAATGGATTTTTAAAAAATGCATTTTAGGCCAAAATATTCTCAAACTTATCATAAAGCTGCACTCCACAATGCCCATTGTCACAGTGGTTTACAATTTGGCAACTAGATATATCGAGCCTGTAGCACAAGTGGCCTCTCACATTGGAATCACTTGATCAACTGAATTGTTCCACATCCAAAGATGTCCACCATTTAAGCAAAACAACTATTTGGTTGGATGCAGGACTAATTCTCTCAAGATTTGGCCAGAATTTGACTGTAGCATTAACATCACTACTGCAATAGCTAACACGAAGCCAAGCGACAACTTATTCTTCTTTCTTTAATCTGGCTTGCTATATAGTAAAAACGGCATACTCCGGTTTGACTGGTAAAATGACAAAAATGAACAGGAATCAATGAAAAACCTTTTTAGTCACAAACACATTCATTGTAAATACAATTGATAAACAATTCCATAAAACATGGATTATTTTTGGATACAAGATTCATTGGCCTCAAGTGGCCAGTTTTATCTATGGTAAACCACTGTCACAGACAACAGGCAGCAAATCTGCCGCCAATTTATGGAATAACTTTCAATGAGAATTTATGGAATAACTTTCTCCTTCGACTTCTGGTTCCCATCACCACCACTGTGAGCAACGCTGGCTCAGTAAGCTTCTCTAGAATGTAGTTTTGTACTTCAGGCCACTCTGAATGACTTTATTTATCTCTTAATGGCTTAATTCTACACACGTTTTGAAGAATCAAAGAAGTTCCCTTTTAAAGGTGACTGGCAACTTCAAATAACCTGACAATTTCACACCATCTTCCACTACAAACCGACCTGTGTGCTTTTGAAAAATGGGCCCGGCTAGGTACAATGTGATGAATGAGGCCTCAATGTGCCAGGATGTGAAAGCATCCCACAGTTCTTACAATCCAAACTTCACACAATAGACTTTTTTCCTTTTCAGCTCCATTATGCTGCAGGGTACAACTCTCCAACAAAAAGCTGAAGTGATACTGAGCACAGATTTGGAGCAACTGTAGCTGTGAGGCATGTCTCAACTCTGCCTCATATTCACTAGCGCTCTGCTAACTTCACACACTATGAAGAGCATCAGAACTGCTCCTCCCAGAGCATCAGAACTGCTCCTCCTCCTCACAATGCAATAGGCCGCAGTTTCAGCAGCCATGCCTGAGGCCAGAGACGTTCTGCTGTGTTTAAATCCCTCTCCTGGGTCAATGAGACTACTACACTATGTCTAAATGTAACAAACACTGAAAGAAAGAAAAGTTAGAATCAGAATTGGATTAGAACTGGATTACAGAACTGGTTCTTTAAATTAAGTGATAACCGAAACTGTGATTTTAATCCAGTAGGAATCTGCAGCATGTAGCCTAATAGTCTGAAAATAATAACGGTGGAGTGATTTTAATCCAGTATGAATCTAAAATGTGTGCAGTTTTTACGGTTTGACTGTAATAATTGGGAAGCAATTGTAGTCCAGAATGAATCTGAAATGTTTGCAGTTTTTAAAGTTTGACTGTTACAATACTGGAGTGATTTTAATCCAGTATGAATTTGAAACGTGTGTTGTTTTCACAGTCTGACAGTAATAACTGAGGAATGATTTTAATTCAGAATGAATCTGCAATTAATGTAGCTTGTAGCTTTTTTTTTTTGACAGTAATAACTGTGGTGGAATTTAATCCAGTATGAATCTAAAATGTGAATCATTTTTAAAGTCTGCCGCTAGGCAATTTTAGAGTGCTTTCAGTCCAGTATGAATCTGCAGTATGTAGTGTTTACAGTCTGACAGTAATAATTTGGGAATGATTATAATCCAGTATGAATCTGCAGTATGTGTAGTTTTTACAGTCAGACAGTAATGATTTTGTAGTGATTTTAGTGATCCAGTGTAAATGTGAAGCAAGTGGTTCATATAGTCTGACAGTAATAACTGTGGAGGGATTTGATTCCTCAAATAAAAATCTAATCAAATTAAAAGAAAAGAGAAAGAAATTAAATGTTATAATTTATTACTGCATGTAGTGGAGATTTATTGCGAGATTTAGTTTAATCTGTAGAGCTGAAACTAGTGAGAATTCCTCCACTGAAGTTTCTAAAGAGAAGCTGATCAGACACAGGTTCAAAAAGCTGTCTACAGAGCCGCAGGTATGAGGCGTGTACGAGTTAAAGTTTGAACAGAGGCAGTCTATCCTTTTCTTTTACTGTGGAGCATGTTGTACCTGGTGTGAGGTTAAACAAACGAGGCTCAGTTTAACCAGAGTTGAAACAGTAAGTATAAAATTGCTTTGTCAGGCTATAAAGCTTTAGTATTAACAGGTTTCTGTCCTTTATAAAAGTTATATATTGTAGGATATGCAACACTATACAGTGTAACGAAGTTCACATTTTTCAAAAAGAGAAAAATAGCCAGCCACAAATGATTTATTCTAAAACCGTTCTGAGAATATAATATTATATATTTTGGCAGTAAGTTTTCTTTTGGTTCCCAGAATGTTCTTTCTTATGGTAGGAGAATGTTCTCTAAAAACATTCCGTCATCTCAGGTCTCAGTAACATCCATGAAACATTTTCCAAATGTTTTGAGAATGTCCTTTTGTTAAGATAATCCGTGGCCCTGACAACATCCTCCAAACATCCTCTGAACGTTGCTGTTAATACGTCATGTCGTCATTTAACCTTATGGGAACGTTGTCTGACATTATAAACATATATAAACCGTTTTTGAACATTAGTTTAAAGCATGTTCTTAAAACTTTATTAGAACTTCTAGGTAACCTTAGCCAAGGTTCAATCTAAGTTTTTAAGCAGATAGTTGTAAAGAGATTAGGTACATGACAATCCAGAGTTCAGCTACAGAGAGCCTGCAAGATCAGCTAGACCACCAAAACTGTCCTGTCAGATAAACAGCATTTAAAGTTTTCATCATTAAGAGGGAGGAGGAAACCATCTTCCACTCCTGCATCCGACCTGAAACATTCTACGCTATGGGACTTAAAGGATGTGTAGCTGTTAAGAAGCCCTTACTGAGCAAAGGAAACAGACAAAAAAGAATCTTCCAGTGTCCAGACCAAAGGACTGACCAGTTCAAATTCCAGAGCTCAGCATCTCTGAAAGTGCTTGGGATTACCTGGATGTTGAGAAAAATATCCCTGCAGATTTCTTTCAAAGACTACAAGCAAGCCTCCTTATAGAATCGTAAGATAATAATGATATGATAATTCGTTGTTGTAGCTTTATAATTTTCTGTTTAATATGTGATTCTGGTTCTTTCTCTCATGCTAAACAACTAATACAAAAATTCATATTCTGTAGACCTTTAGATAAAACGTCAATGCAGGATCATAACCGAAGAATCCGTCTCCAAACAACATTGTCCTGGAAGCTCAACAAAACATGACGGCGGACGTACAAAAGGGAAGCAGAAATGACATTCATTTCCAAAGCCACTTCAAGGCACCTCATCTGGAGAGCACATTTTAAATAAATAAATAAATAAATAAATCTCTGATGGATCATTGATCTTCCGGCATTGAAATCAGAGAGAGGCAATCTCCGCGTCTGTTTGCACGTGAATTATTTTTTGAATGAGCAAAATCAACGACTAGGCTCCAACCATCAATCACTGAGGAGGGCTCAAATGCTCCGCACATACGCAACCTGTTCATACAGCGACGACTCCATACGGTAGTAAGTGCATTTACGTGAAAGTGTAAATCACACCCTGCCTGCCTTTCTCATCTGCCGGGGAGAAGAAAAACTGACATATTTCACAAGATCCTTATGACATGTGTACATATCACATAATCCAAATAAAATGAAATGCTGGCAGATGTGAGAGCTTTAAAGAGGAATTCCAACTTCAGACATCAAGCACGTCTGATTGGTTACATCTGGTCTAAGGGGGATGGGGGTTAGGGGAGAAGTGTAAATTAGATTTTGGTTTATAATAGAGAAACAAAAAAAACTTGTCAAAACAAGTACACTAGAGCCCTCAGGTCCTCGGCTGAGGTTCTGCAGTTTCACTAACAGATGCACTTTGCAGAGCTGAGAATTAGAATGCAGTCTTCTGCTCATGCAGTCTGAAACTGTCTCATTTATCCATCAACGTGCTCCATCAAAAGTGCTACAGTAGGTGCACCTTCACCAGCTGCCTGGTTACCAGCTCTCTGAATAGCTGAGGCAAATTTTTCACCTTTTCTCTGCAGCATATTTATCATCGCTTTCACCCAGTTAACCTGCTGCTACTTTGAACCTGGAAAACATCCAAACTTTATTTCCCCTGCTGGTACAATGGGAACAGTTGCCATGGCATGCCGACTGGCTTCATCTACAGGTCAGAGTTCAGGAAAAATATGTAATATGTAATAATATATTTCATAGGTTGATATATATATATATATAATAGTTGCACTCAGAAGGAATCAACCGACAGGAATGGTGGGTAGGTTTGACATTGTGAGACATAAGGATGATTCAAGTTTTACACTCGGCCACGCATTTGATGTAAGCAAAGATAGGCCTTATCTCTGTACCTGACTAACCCAACAGCCACGATTGCAGAAATTCAGCGAGCTGTGATGCCCTCCATGAGTCATCCTGTTAGTGCCAGCACCATTGGCAGACGACTGCACAACGCAGGACTACATGCACACAGACTGTTACAACGACTGCCCTTAAGACCACATCAGCGTTGCCAGGCTGCAATTGTGTCGTGTCAGACTGTCATGGAGTGACTCAGAATGGCAGCGAGTCATCTTCAGTGACGGATCCCGCTTTTGTCTTAATGGATACTATCAACAAATCCGTGTGTAGAGGCACTATGGTCAGCACCAAGATGAACAGTTTGTTGTCATGTGTCATACGTCCAGTAGGTCTGGTGTCACTCCATCTCCACCCCTACCACAAAATCTGAAGGAACTGTGTAGGAATATTCAAGCTGCATGGGATGGATTATCACAGGACCCCATTAGGAACCTCTACAACTCCATGCCAAGACATCTGGTATGTTGCATTAGCAAACATGTCAGCCCGACGCCATACCGAGAGACACTACTTCTGTAGGTGTAGCTCAATAAATATTGCCCATATCAATCTAAACTTGCACTTCCTTCTGGGTGCAACTATTCTTTTGATGATGATTGTATATATACGTACACCAGACCCTCGATTTACAACAGTCCAAATGGCCTTTTTACGACACTTCCTTGCAACACTGACTCTGTTCTTTTACAACACTGAGAGACTTAAGACAGGATCTGAATCTCTGAGAACCTTATTCTGATCCTTTACAACAGGATTTGAATCTGAGAGATTTACTGATGGTATAAAGGGGTCCTGGGGGGAGAACAGGGTATAAAGCTCCGTCTCTAAACTACAGTTTCGGACTGGGTTTGAAGGAGATGCACACAGATCATAAAATTACTGGTTGCCTGAACTCTTTCTTTGGCAAAGAACAGACAAGTACAGACAGAGCCCTGCAATAATGTTATTACCATGTTTGAAATTCAGACACTTCTTTGTGTTTTTAAACCTCAGCTAACATAATTATTATGGTTTGCCAACCATAAACATCTACCTAAGAGAGTCTCTGTGGTCAGAAACAGACCAGAGAATGACTCCAGAGAACTGTGCATCAGCACCAGCACATGCAGTTATAGGTGAGGCATTTCTGTTAAAATGGACACTCAGTGGAAATACAGTGAATAATTTATTTTGACTTCAGTTGATTTGAATTGAGTTAATGGCTGTTAGCCATGTGGTGACAGACTGGTCGGCGTGTTGTCCTGTGGTCAGTGACACACAGAGACCCCACAGGCCGCTGACCAGCACAAACCATCTGTATCTCCACCCACCGCCCACCCCTTGTCACGACTCACTGACCCATCCACAATTCCTTCCTCCTTTCTCTCTCTCATTTCCTATGTTGCTGTCTTTCTCTCCATTTTTTCTCTCACTCTGTCCCCTTTCCTTCATTTGTTTCTACCTGTTCTCTCTCTCTCTCTCTCTCTCTCTCACTCTAGTGTTTTACTAGCATGAGAGTTAAATTGCCATTGGAGAGTTTGAGAGTGTAATATTTTGAACAGGTAAACAGAATTGAACAAACAAATAAACAAAGAAATAAAACATAAATAGAAACAAAAATATAATTAATAGTCAAAATATTCTTAAAACACTGAGCTTTATACGACGACTGCATCACAGAAATATTATATATACAAACAAATAATAGATAGTTTGTTAACTTTAAGGTGAACTTAATGTGTGATATTTTCACTCGGTGTCCCATTAATGGTGACAGGCCAGGACATATTGAGCTTCTAAAGTGCAGCATTCTATGTTCCTCTTATAGCATGGTATTATGCTCTGTATTAGAGAGGCTGTTAAATATGTGATGTTCGTTATTAACTTGGAGAATTCGTTTGAGAATCTCTGAATTCTGAGCATTCACTCAAGGAGGTGTCGCTCTGTTTCTGTTTTATTCAGCCCCCACTGTTGCCATATTCTTTTTTCCTGAGGCGTTCAGTCTATTACCAGGCAGAGTATAAGTCTCTCTCTTCCCCCTTCCCTACTGCACTGATCAGTATCCATAGTCAAAGTCTGCAGGCTAAAAAATGGAGCAGAATAGCTGCTGTTGTCTGCTGACCACTTTGGGACTTTGTACTGAACCCAGCACTGATAAGACCTCTAAAAAGTCCCTACTTAAACAAAAGTACTGCTACTGTAGCTTTACCTTATTAGGTAATAGAAGAAACTAAGTCAAGAAAGACTAAACAAGTTGTTTATTGATAAAGCACCTTAAAACCACATTAGCATACCTTAAACTTACAATAACTAACTTAAGCACCTGTAAATAGAAAGAAAAAGCTTTGGGTTTATTGAATAGCTGTTCCCGGCTTCTGTGTGTTATATTCCAATTGCTTATGTGTAAAACGCAAACAAAACAGCTCTATTCATCACAAGCTCTGTTTCTGTGAGCAAGACAATGAAATAAAAAATGTGATTTATTTTGAACGTTACTTAGTAATGTGTAAGACATTAACACCGTGCATATAACATATTGTAATGTAAAATATATATTGCTAGCACATCAAAAATTGTGACCAATTTCACAAAAACTGATGTCCCTGATGCCGAAATATGCTTTGCAGGCCTCGCACATCTTAGCAGAAGCTTTCACAGAGTACTTTTTCACTCTTGCCTTTATAAATTGGCCACAGACGTAGCAGAATGCGAACGCAGCAACCTCTTGATGACCTCTAAATGAAATGTTGCTCTGTATCCACTACTACTATCTACTTACTCAGCTGGAACATAAACTGAAATGGTTGTTTTAACACACCTATATTTATACGGCTATGTATACCACCGGACAATCCCGGAGAGTTCTCGAAAGTTCTAGGAAATTCTCCAATGCTCTTCAGTTCTACAAATGTCTCGAGAGTTCTCATAGTTCCAGAAGCAACTTGAAGTCTTCTCAGCACTGAATGTGTAGCAAATGTTCTGGAGAATAGATAACTTTTCAAAAAAATCATTGTCCTGACCACAAAGCTTCTTGCGACCAACAGCCATTTTCTGAACATTTCAGGCCTAAGGAATTAAGAAAACACACCTAGTACCCAGGAGCAAGAAGAAAATTTGTAACCAGAAATGTTGCATAGTATAACAAAATAGTTTAGTTGTGTTAAGTGAAGACTCTTTTATATTACTCTGTAATACAGTTGTAATTTGTTACTCTGCCTATATATAACCAGCACCATTCATGCAAGTCTGGCCATACAACCATAAGAACAGGTTAAATCCTCTGCTTACAGGTAATAATCTTTACCAGCTGTTTGCTGCTGCCCAGCTGTTTCCCACTTTGACAGGTTAATGAGGGTGTTCTGGCACCTCTGTGTGAGGCGCGCTAATTTGCTGCAAAACCTGTAAATCACAAGCACCATATGAAGGACAACGGATCAAAACACGCTGTTTTGTCTCGAGTTGTCTGAAGCCTGACTATAGGCAGAACATGTACGCTTTACACTACGCACAGACAAAGCAGCTGGCATGTAATCAGCTTAGCAACCAAACCCGCAAAGACGAGACCAGAGCTTTAAACATACAGTCAAATCAAGACAAGTTCCTCTCATATGCAGAATGCGTATGTATGAGTTTGACTAGGCAATTGAATTCTTTGGTCTTGATGTTCCTTCTCAGTGCCACTCAAAGAAAAAAGTGGCAAGTACAGATATGACAAAAAATGCAATTTAGGTACAGCCAATACGGAACTTTCAGGTCTATAACCAATGTTATTTGTGAACTAGTATACAGCTTGTAGAAGATACCAAATGAGCTCTCATACTGCTTAACTTGATGGTCCTGAAAAAAAGTTCATGCTATAATCTATTCATGATGTGCAGTGCGCTTAACTCAGTGCTCATCTTCTAATGCTAGCTGCCTCATTTTCTTCAGGTTATGTAGATCAGTGGAGTGATGAGCATTAAAACATTATCTTTTTTGTGGTAACAGTAGTGGTGTCGAGGGACTTCAGTGCCTTTCCCATTCCTACGCAGGTGGAGACAGTATATGTTTTGAGTATCTGAACTGCACTTCATCATATAAACTGAGTCTATCCCAGCACTCGACAGGAAATACCCTGGACAGGCCTCCATTCTGTTGCAGGGCAAACACACAGACATACACTTTCACTCACACCTAGGGGCAACTTAGCATCTCCAATTCACCCGACAGCTTGTCTTTGGACTGTGGGAGGAAACCTCTGGGAGAACATGCAAACTCCAAAAAGAAAGGACCCCGGATGCCCCAGCTAGGAAGCAAACACAGGCTCTTTTTGCCGTGAGGTGACAGCGCTACCCACTGTGCCACCATGCCAAATACTTTTACCAAGTACTTTTAATTCCACTACATTTCTATGAAGGTTCTCATTACTCATCACTTGATGGTAGTAAAGATAGTGATTACTACTGCAGATGAAGATGATAAAGATAAAAATCACAATCAAAACAACAAAAAATCACGATCCAGCCTGAGTAAGCATGTCAGTGTGTGTAAACATTTGCTTAAATACAGTAAACATTTTAAATTAAGGTGTCTGAGCTTGTAGAAGTTTCAGTTTCAATGACTTTTTATGGATTTTTAAGGATTTTCCCGCTGTATATTTAGTATATTTAGTCACAGGTAGTATATTAGACAAAGTATATATGTCTCAACAGGTTTTCAAGCTAACATGTTCACACACTATGTTTGCCAAACTTTCTTCATATGTGTCTGTGATGTAATGCTCACCACTCATTTATAAAATCATATTCACCACAGTTGATATGAGATTCAACTAAAACATCATGAGTAATATGTTTGACAGAATCAGACCACAACTGCTGCTATTGATGTAGTGCATGACCATGTACAGGAAGCAGTTAGATAGAAACCAGTTGGTTCAAAAACACCAGGTTCTGACACATGCTAACAGTTACCTAGCCAAAATGATGAGTTAACGTTGCCGAGTAAGGTCGTTTCAGACGTAAAGCCTATGTTTGATTGGTCACATGACCAGTTACCTCACATTTACCTCAGAGCTGTTATTACTGTATCCACTGTTAAGAGCTAATGCTGCTAATGCTGCTCAGTTCACTGGAAATACGTTTAGCCTAGCTGTTAGCTACCTTATTTCACTCTAAAACTGAGCCTCTAAAGCGAGTTCATCTTTTATTAAACTTCAGAACTGTATATTTTAACTTTCTGAGGCTCATTCTGATGACAACATGCCCCACTACAATCACTACACCCACATTTATACTCAGAGTTGACAGACAAACAATGATGCCTGGTTGAGTAATTGTGAGCTTGTCTGCAGTCCCACTGATCTACTTACTCGTTTGATGAAAATATTCACCAGTAAATGGGAAAATGTAATCATTGCTAGAGGTCTGATACTGGAGATGCAAATTCTGTTCACTTGGCTGAAAGTAAACATATATATATGGCATGACTGTACTTGTCTTATATCTACTTTGCTGCTGCTGTACAGGTGTTTGGTCAGTGATGGAAGCAGGGTATCCATGTTTCTGCTACTTTTCCTTGATTACTTTTTTTTTGCTGCTTTTCTCTCTGGTTGCCATCCCAGATGCCAGCGAGCGGGTGTTTGGCATGTAGAGTAGCGCGGCTCCCGCTCCATGAGGTACATTACAGGTGGCAGATGGATATGACAAATGAGTTCTCTCTGGCACGCGGAGAGAGTGTGTGTCCAAGCGAAATGAAAGAGACAGTGGCACGATACACACACAGCCAAATGAACCACAGCGAGCAGCTCACGCTGCATTGAGGCCATCAGAGGCTGGAGTTCTGAACATATGTCAGAAAGACAGAGCATGTGTGCGCAACGCTTTCGGACAAGGGTGAGATTTTACCCTCCTCATCATTGGGTGCTGAAAAGTTACAACAAGAATGGCATTAATAAACTGTAGATGCTAGCTGGGCTTAAACAGGTGCATCTGTACAATGTTGATATGCAGAGGGAAACTTCAGACTTTGAGAGTTTTTCAATATATTCTTTGCTGGTAGTTGTGAAATGTACGCTGAATTGTCTACTAGAAATCATCTGAATTGAGGGTAGTTCAAGTAAGGCAATGTTTTGTACTTTTAAAGCCAGCCTGAAATCAAAATTGACCTTTTGTACCTGTTGGCTCATGTTCTCGGTCATATTAAGCAGTCTTTTACAGGGGTGCAGAAAGCTGAGGGTTATTTCAGCATTGCAGGTGCATCAGTTCAGTGCACCTGTTCAGTTAACAATGTTTTTTCATTAGTATGAGCCAAGTCACTTCCCTTACCAACTGTTGGCATGTTTGGGAGCGCTAAAAATCATCTGACATCATAGTAGCATTTTATTAACTGACATCCAGCTCTGGAAAAATTTAAGAGACCACCTCAAAATGATCAGTTTCTGTAGTTTTACAGTTTATGGGTTTGTGTTTGACCAAAATGAGCAGTTTTGTTTTATTCCATACACTACTGGAAACATGTCTCCCAAATTCCAGATCAAATATTGTATCTGTTTATTTAGAAAATCACTAATGACGCCTCCAGAAGCCTGTTTTTTGAACCATGCTTGCTGTGCATTTCACCCCAGCCACCACTCGGCAGTCTTTCTGTAGGTCACTTGAGGTCATCTAACGGTGGTTAAGTGACATTCGAATGAGGTGGTGCTCATCACGGTCAGTAGAGAGTGGTTTTCGCCCTCTGCCAGTCTGTAGCTGTGTTGTCTTGTGTGTTTGCTGCTTGACCTTGTTCTTATGAACCAGACGCTCACTGTATCTGCCAGTAAACCTAGAACCGAACCTTCTGTTCCTCACTAAGAACCTACTGTACATGTGGAGATGCTGATTTAAGAAGAAACTGGAGTCGTCTCTTATTTATTTCCAGAGCTGTATCTCCGGCGCTCTATGTGTTCCAGTGTTGAACAATCTGATTGGTTGCAGCTCAGTTGGGATAATTTGGATAAACTTGGTCCAAAACAAGAGAACAGAATGGTCATTAATCTGGCTGCATGACCACCTTCCAGTGGATTATACTAACCATTAATAGCTTAGTATGTTTTCCCTCCCCCTCCCACCACCCTAACCAGTCATCAAGCAAGACCACCTATATAGCCACGAACCTGTATTGTTCTCCTCACTTTACTCTCTTACCTCAGTTGTAAAACATAATTAATGAGTTCATTCAGCTCGTTTACGTTGGCAGTCCATGTTCATGTTAACACAAATGAGGGACTTCAGATATCTGTCCTAATACTAATACTCCTCTTTTCTAAAGTTTTATGCTGTGCTGCGAGGCTGTGAGGGGGTCGACAGATGATGGAGTGAGATGTACGTACACACAAAGTTCGGTAGTTACTCTGGCACCCAAGTTTATTTTAACAGTAACCTGTCTTATTTTTTGCTGATGTCTTTTACTTTTACTGTGCGAAAAATAAAAATGAAGGATACACAGACACTAAAGGGCTAGCCTGCTAAATGGCACATCACATTTTTTCTTCAAAAGTACAAACAAAAATACATATTAAAATCAAGCTTTTAATAAATAATGAAGCATATTTCAGAAGCTACATTTAAAAAAATACACAAGCAAAATTTTTGTAGTACTTCGTTTTTAACTATTTTTTTCTTTGGCTTTCCTGCAAAACTGCATGCTTCATCCCACTCGTCACACATACACACATTGGAAATATGTCAAGTTAAGGATAGAAAAATTTCTGATTTTACATACACTTTAAAGCAGCAGTTCACAAATGTTTTATCATGGGGGGCAAAGTGCAGTGTATAAAAACATATTTTATAATGTTATACTATTATTACTTAGCTGAGAGCTGGAGCTAAAAACAGTTAAGATAACACTTTTTTGAACAAGACATTAGAAAGAAAAACTTGTTTGTTGTCTCAGTTGTCTTGCAAGCCAGACATCTGCTGCAGAAAAGAGTCTAGCAGAGAGTCCAGAACTTTGCAACACATAACGTAGCCAAGGATGCCTTGTCAAACAGCATGAAGATGAAATTACCAATCAGATTGTGGTTGACAAGGCTGCTAAAAAGAACATGCTCATTTCTACAAAAACACAGACATTTAGGTTCCACCAGGAGACAAAAGGACACTGAAGTGTACTTAATTTAAGTATACTTAGTATACTTCCTTGAACTTATAATTAATGTACAGAAAGTGTGCTATTTTCATGTACTATGTACTCAGTATGCTAAATATAATCATTAGTGCTATTAAAAATATACTTAAGTAGACCTAATTGTACTTAACTGTACTACTTAAGTACACATTAAAGTACATTTTTAGTACATTAAAATATACTTACATATTATATCTATATCTTACTTAGTATATGACTATTCAGTACACTAAAGAACTGCTGATGTAAAATGTAGTTGTAATTATTACACTTGTAATATATACATTTTGCACTTGTTTTAAGCACACAAAACAATAATGTGCTTGAAGTGTACTTGCTGGTATTAAGGTACATTTCTAGTACATTAAAATATACTTCATTTTTACCTGGGTCAACATGGCTACTAACATATTGTTAGCTATGAGGGACAACTGCGACCACATCTATTTAAGATTCCTTGTTAACTATATGTGGCCTAATGCAATGTGATAATTTACTGTTGCAGTTTACATAATGTTAACAAGCCGCTTTAGATTTGTAGCTCCAATACAAGCCAGAGAAGCAAACTTCAGAAACTACATTTTGGATTAAATTACATTGATTATTGGCCAAACTACTGCTTCAAATATCAATGAGACACCATGATAAAAACATTAGCCATGTGCTAATGACTGTCATTAATGTATCATTAGGAGGGAGCCACTCTCAGCTAATGCAGACAACGATAATAACCATGTTAGCAATGGGCTTTTGTGTTTGTCCTTTGTTTCATGATGACTGAATAGTTGAATAAATACTAATTAACAACGTATAGGCAAACGAATGCCGATTCACTATGCTAATTTACTCAGAGACGGTAGCATCCAAATTCACTTTGTTTATGGTGCGCAAAACATCTACAAATAATAAAAAAGGGGGAAAATCTGCGGCAAATGATCTACTCTGAAATTCTCCGGACCCCCTTTTGAGATTTGAACATATGCGATATGATAATAATCTCTGTCTCTTGCTGTTTTCCAAATCGCAGGGTGTGCTACAGACAGTTAGCATGAGGGCCGTCTCAATAGGAGCCCGCTTCCTTTGCTAGCAGTGCTCCTGTTACTTCAGAATGGAGACTTGAGCTTGAATAAGCGTTCATTTCACACTCGCCCTGCTGTCTGATTCTCTGAACAGGCAGATGGCATTACTGTCAGAGAGATTAACCACGGGCGCACGAGGCCGTTTTTCTATTAGCCCAGCGAACGGGGTGCAAATGCTTCTGTGACATTGCCTTCAGTCAGACATGTACAGTGTTCAAACAGAAAAGAGCTCTTTAAAGCAAAATGCACTGCTTTAAGCCAAAAGGTAAGTGTTTGTCAGATCACAGAGTGCATAATAAAAAAAGAAAATCTATCCATGACCTTCACCACCTACTAATACCTGTTTTTCTTTGGCTTTGCATTTAACAACTTTCATACTGATGTATTACATGCTTCTTGGCTTAGAGAGAAAGTTCAGACAAAAGCAGAACATGCACATTTTGTAATTCAATAAGCATGCAGTGCAAAAGTCAGACTTTCCCAGGCAAAACAGATATTAATCTTTTATTATATCATATTTTTTAAAATCCTGTTTCAGTTTGGGAAACTCCTGTTTTGCAATTATTTTCTTTTGACTGGTTTGCATGTCAGAACTGTACTGTCAAAGCAGGCAAATCTTCACATACACTCATCATCAAAAGAATAGTTGCACAAATAGTTGCACCCAGAAGGAATGCAGGTTTGACACTGAGGCATGCAAATGACAGTTTCATGCACATGTGGCATAAGCAAGGTTGGGCCTTTTTGCTGTACCTGACAGACTCAACAGCCACAATTGGGCACAGTCAGCAAGCAGTGACGTCCTCCATGAGTCATCCTGTTAGTGCCAGCACCATTGACTGACGGCTACATACTGCAGGACTACAAGCTCACAGACTGTTACGACAGCTGCCCTTAACACCACGTCATCGTCACCAAAGACTGCAATGATGTCGTGCCAGACTGTCATGGAGAGGCTCAGAATGACAGCGGGTCATCTTCAGTGACGAGTCCCACTTTTGTCTTGGTGGAGACGATCAACGAATCAGTGTGTGGAGGTGGCCTGGTGTGTCATTCCACCTCCACCCCTACCACAAAATCTGCAGGAACTGTGTGAGAATATTCAAGATGCATGGGATGGATTATCACAGGATACCATTAGGAACCTCTACAACTCCATGCCAAGACATCTGGTATGTCGCTTTAGCAAACATGGTGGACCGAAGCAATACTGAGAGACACTATTTCTGTATGTTTAGCTCCACAATAATGTGCAATTCTGGGTGCAAGAAATTCTTTTGATGATAAGTGTGTCTTAATTAGAATTTCATTGATTAATGCTCATCACTTATTGGCTAATACAAACACTGTACAATGGAATGCAAGGTCTGTCGATTTTTCCAAAGCAAAAATAAGCTAGCACTTAAATATGGCATTTGTCTGTAAATTATAGTGCATGACGTGATTAAATTCACCATTTTGGAAAATATATATGATATAGTTTCTGCTCAGACCACAATGTATGTTGTATGTAACAGAGGAAGACGATGACCTCTTCTTCAGCTCATTAGAGTCTGCATTACATTTTCTTTTCTTTTCCACCTTTTAGTATGTCTAATGCCTGATTTCTCCATCCTAATCCCCATATTTACCTAAACCCCCACTGATAAAAATAAAACTGTCTGATGCACTTCTCTTGTTTTCCTTCATCTGCACTCCGAATCTATTCTTCTAAATGACGCTCCAGACATTATATAGGACTTCACTGTTGAATGAGCTTTAGAGAATGCATATATGCAGGAGTCTATTTTATGAGAAGTGCTGCACTTTTTGTTAAGAATGGTTTGCACTCGAGATGAAATCATTTTCTCTGGCAGAAAAAAAAAAATAAAAAATGTCTTCCTCAATCTGCACTTTGATATCTTCAGTTATATTTGATTTAAATATATGAAAGACGCAGCTGATGTACTTCATATCATTACCGAGCAAATCAAACAACGTTTGTTTGTCAAAAAATATCAAAGCGTAATGGCTTTGGAGAGCAGAAATTGCTCGAATGCATCTCCAGAGATGAATTTCACTTCACATCTCAGAAATCCTACTGCTGTCTGAATCGCAATATGCCGCTGACAGTCTGAAGAGTGTTTCTAGTACCACAAACGCACAATCATGTCAATCTACACCAGGCGAGAAAGAGAGCGAGGGAGCACAAACAAAGTCATTGTTTCCTTCTACTGCATTTTTTCCGCGTTGTGTGCGGAATGGTGATGAGTGGCCGACAATTTTTGCTGGATCCTCTCAGTCTGCTGCAGACTGGCGGGCAGACAGAACAATCTGAGCGTTTACTGACAGGCTCAGAGCTACAGAGGAGACTACATGAAGTAGAAGAAGCAACTGGGACCATCACATATGGACCACTTTGGGCAGGAGTGAAGAATGAAACTGGAGCGCAGTAATAGGGCCCAGTGCAGATCAGATAGCAATCATGAAAGTCCACAATGGACGAGAGCTTAAATCTGAAATTTTGATCCAAACCCAAATACAGCCAGAGAATTTAATGTCTATGTGCTGCCCAAATTGACAGACAGCACTGCATTTTGAGTCTGAAAATTCTGTTTGGGACCAAAACTGACCCAGGTTACCCAAGGCAATCATCAGCCAAAGTACTGCATGGCAATAACAACGGCTATTAGATCATATCGTCACGGTCCAGTGAAAAGCATGCATCTTCATATTTTGAGAATACTTTGACAATCCATTGTCAATGGTCACTGTTCATCTCCGCAACCACAAATGCCAGTTACTATGTGCTGTACTATGCACAGCAGAAGCCATATCTCAACAGCATCTACACAGTCGAGTCACATTATGATGACCACCAGCTAATATCCAGAGTAACTGCCGCGTGCAGCAGGGATAGCAGCCTGACAGGCTGGGAGTGACTCAGTAAGGTCCTGGTAGGTTGTCACAGGTATCTGGAGCCATGCTAACTGCAGTGCATCCCACAGCTGCTGGAGGGTGCGTGGGGGAGGACTCTCAGTGCAAACAATAGAAGTGGTCTCACAGATGCTTGATTGGGTTTATGTCTGGGGAATTATGGGGCCAGGTTAGTACTTGGAAGTCTTGGTCATGCTCTTCCAAACAATGTTGGACATTCCTAGTCATGTGGCAGGTCGCATGGTCGTGCTGGAAGATCCCATCTGCCCCAGGGAAGACAATCAGCAAGTATCTCGCCTTTTACCTATGACAGCAATGAGGGACATGTGTGCAGACAGCCTATCAAACACCTTATATACCCACCAAGCCTTCATGAGCTACATGCTGCCACCGTCAAAAGTAGGAAGTGGTCATAATAATGTGACTCGACCAAAATAAAAGGTAATAAGGCTCATACGGTAGAACATCAGCTATTCTTGAGTTTACATTCAGAATGCAAATAGCCAAAAAATACATTTGCACACAAAATTGGATTTGGGCCACGTCCACTCTGTAATGTGACTATAGCCCGAAAGACAGATTTTCTTTTTCTTTTTTTC
Organism: Semaprochilodus insignis; assembly: GCA_034552555.1. Lineage (NCBI taxonomy): Eukaryota > Metazoa > Chordata > Actinopteri > Characiformes > Prochilodontidae > Semaprochilodus > Semaprochilodus insignis. Next base: position 12,627,831 of record CM067497.1, read on the forward strand.
TTTTGTTTTTTTGGAAAGGGGAAGGCCACCTTTGGGAAATGTTTGTAATTCAAAGCGTGGTCACATTGCAAGTGTGGCAGCGCCAGCAGACACAAACAGAGCTGACCATGTTGATAATGAAGCAGCTTGTGTTGTCCTGAACCATCTGGAGCACATGAGGGGGGCTGCAGTGTGGCTGCCCAGCGCAATTAACCACGTCTTCCTCTTGGACACCGGCTATGGCTGGTGTGGGGGCCAGAGCACATCCCGGCTAAAGCCTAGCCCACTGTCATGACTAAATTTTAATTTCAGCTCACAGGAACTGAAACTTGTCAGATGACCGTGGGCGGCCGTCTGTGCTCCAGGCTTTTATTTCCTGCTCTAATGTTGCACTCGTACGATGAGGGGTTGCATTAGCCATGGCCAGGTGTGCTGATGACTTGCGCTGCGAAAGTGAGAATGTAAAAGTACATTATAGGGAGGAAAGGAGGGAGAAATTAACCGGCAGCGGGGCGATAAAACCATCTGCAGCATGACTCACTCCACAGCACTGGAGAGGATGGTGTAATGGTGGAGAGGTGAGGCGCAAGTCTTATTTATGCCCAGATCAACAACAGGAGCTCATGAGCAAGCAGAAATGGAGAGGTTATGGGTGGGTGATATGAGGATTAGCACAGTAAAGCACATCGAGATTTATGCTTTTCTCAACGTATCACTGGTACGTAAGTATTGGTAGTCCTGAAAAACCACTGAGCAAATGCATGCATATTCGGTTCAGTGGTCAATAGGAAGGAATATTGGCTTGAATATGTTTAATCAAAGGTGGAGCATGCCATTAAAAGTTCTGAGGTATGTAATTACATACTGTATTTGGCTTCTATTCTGCTGTAAACATGCTGTGTGGAGGTAAAGAGCTGTAATTAACTGTGTACTGTCAAAACTTTAAGGATACAGATCTGTTAGCACGTTAGAATCTGTGTGCTAATCTTAGCACAGCTTGCACTGCTCTAGCTTCGAACCCTGCAGCTTTGGAAGGAGCTGAAAATAAAAATAAAGATGCAGAACTCCAAAAGCGATCATATGTCAGCCCTTTTATCGCATGCTTAAAAAGCATTCATTCAGGAAGACTGGAATGTAACTGTTGCACCTTTTAAGGTGGAATGGGAAAGTTCGAATAAGAAGCTGAGACACTAACATGTAACTTAAAAAAACGTTTAGCCGACTTCAGGTTCATGAAGAGTTGAAAAGGATTAAAAGGGATGAGGAGGGTGCTTGCTTTCTGCTTGACAGGTGGGGAACATTAAATTATATTTGCTGTTTTACAGGACCAATAGGTCAGTATTAGTTTGTCATATTTGCCAAGGTATGTGAAAGCAAATGGTCATATACTCATCATCAAAAGAAGAGTTACGTAAATACTTGGACATAAATACTTAGGTTTGACATTAGTCCTATTAGTGCCAGCAGCATTGGCAGATGGCTGCATGACATAGGACTACATGCATGATGACCACCCTTAACACCATGTCAACACTGTCAAAGACTGAAATGGTGTCGTGCCAGACTGTAATGGAGTGACTCAGAATGGCAGCAGGTCATCTTCAGTGACGAGTCACAGCCTGAGTATCCTAAACTGGATTAATCACAAACTGAGTATCTAAACCTGGATTAAGCAAAGGCTGAGTATCTAAACCTGGATTAATCACATTCTGATTATCTAAACCTGGATTAATCACATTCTGAGTAACCTAAACTGGATTAATCACAGTCTGAGCATCCTAAACTGGATTAATCACAGTGTGAGTATCTAAACCTGGATTAATCACAATCTGAGTATGCTAAACTGGATTAATCACAGCCTGCATATCTTAAACTGGATTAATCACAGTCTGAGTACACTAAACTGGATTAATCACAGTCTATGTATATAAAACTGGATCAATCACAGCCTGCGTATCTCAAACTGGATTAATCACAGTCCACGCAACTCAAACTGGATTAATCACAGTCTGTGTATCTTAAACTGGATTAAACACAGTCTGAGTATACTAAACTGGATTAATCACAGCCTGAGTATCCTAAACTGGATTAATCACAGTCTGAGTATGATAAACTGGATTAATCACAGCCTGCATATTTTAAACTGGATTAATCACAGCCTGAGTATCCTAAACTGGATTAATCACAGTCTGAGTATCCTAAACTGGAATAATCACAGTCTGAGTACACTAAACTGGATTAATCACAGTCTGAGTATCCTAAATTTAGAGGAAGAAAGAGAGCATTCAGATTGAAACTAAGCACCATTATGCAAATTGTCAGCTAACCATTTGATTCACTGCGAAGGTAGATTTTTAACTGATGAATTTTCTAATCAAATAAGCGCTCAGTTTATCCCAGGTTGTGTTTGGCTCAGTGTTGTGTGCTTGTAAATAACTGAGCAGTGAGGGTTTTCCTGTCATCTCCAGTCTTTTGAAGAAATCTCTCCACTGCAGGAGTTCTGGCACCAAGGCTAATTCTCCTTCATTTCGATCTGCAAAAGTGGCCGTGACGGCAGCAGGCACTTCGGCTGCAGTGAGGTAAGACACACAGCGCTGTCAATGCAACATATGACAACATTATTGAAGGTAATGATGCATTATTATATGCAAAATGCACAAGGCATATTCCAGGGCTGGAGATGATTGGATGTGGAAGACGTGCACTCAGCTGCCTGATCATTAACTCTGAGTCAGAGACACAAATCTACACTCAAAGAACCACGGAAACTTGCAGACTTCTCATTAACAGCATAGTCTAGCAATCTAGTTTGTTACTGTCACAAAATCCAAGCCAATTTGCCAGTTACCTGTAAAATAGTTCAGACTGTACCTGCAATCACAGGCTGGTGTCAGGTCAGATTTAACTAGCTTGTTACCATGCCTGCTAAAGTGGGTCAGACATGCAAACATCATGTAAATGAATGTAGTTGTGACGGCCGAACTAAACAGAAAATTCTGCCTGAACACCAAAAAAAACCAAACAAACAGATATCTAAACACTTAGCATGAAGAGCTCTGTTCGTCTGTCTTGTGATGCCCCTATATATGACTGCACTGGCATTTAGATAACTGGGAGAATCAAAACATTATTCCCTGTGCTGAAGAGTATGATGCAAGAACAGTTATCAGAAAACAGAAATGAAATGTTTTTCTGTTTTCTTTTGTAAGCAAACATATATGACAATATTCAATTACTTCAGTGTTTGATCTGTGACATCATATATCATAATGTTTTCCATGCAAACGCTGTCAAAACTAATCATACTGATCAACACACTGCAAAAATGACATCCTAGCATGTGAAAACATCTTCAAAGTATCACAGAATGCATTCATTTAGTATTTAAAATTGCTCTCTGATGTCTACATAGAAGATGTGTGAATATGTCAAGGTTGGTTTACACACCCATTTACACCCTTATAATTTCCTCTAGAATGAAATGAGCTGTTTTCCCCTTTTTGGTGAGCTCATGAATATGTTAATGAGCTCTGCTCTGATTGGCTGGTTTATAGTGACATACCACAATGATAATACAGAAGCAATATGCTGAAATAGACCCAGACAGGAAAATAAAATTAACCCCCATGTTAATAAGTTAGGTCTACTGTTTTGTTACTTGAGGCTTGCTAACATTACCTCTACTAGTTTAAGATGATCAAGATGATCCGACTTTAACCAGCAAAAATTGGATCAAATCACACAGCATGATGGCTACTTACAGGTTGCTGTTGGGGTTGTGATGCTAATACATTTACATTTACATTTACATTTACGGCATTTAGCGGACGCTCTTATCCAGAGCGACTTACAACCGTGCTTAGTGTTCCGTTGGATAATATTCCAGCTAGTACAGGAAGTTTAGAGCCTAAAACTCACCCTGAGCTCAGACACTGCCCGAACAGGGGGCCAGTGCTGATAATAGAGGTGGATCTGCTCTTCTCTTCAAGGACTGAGAAACTGTCCAGAAATAAATGTGCCCAGCAAACTAGCAACTATGAATAAAAGCTGTGGGAGCTGAAGTTTCCTTCCTATTCACCAACTAGTTCTGCCAAATTTCCACTGCACCTTAAATAATGCCTTGGTTACATTCTGCCACCTGCATAAGCTGAATTATTAAAGATGGACCAGAACATTTGATTAAGAAGCTGGTGACTAAGAAGTCAATTTCGGCTAATGAACATCAGCCATTCCCACTGACAGTTCAGGTCCTTGGGAGCGGTATGAAAAGTGCCTCTATCTATCCAGCCATCCATCCATCCATCCATCCATCCCTCACTCAGTGGTCTATTGGAGCAACATAACTGACCATTAATATATAATTCAGCTTCGAGGTGTGTGTCAAATATTTTACAATACCTTCAAATCTGGTTCTGCCATTTGGATTATAGGTCCAGAAATTAATACTATAATTATAATTAAATTGTTTCATAATTAATACTACTACTGCTACTACTAGTACCACTACTACTACTAATAATAATGATGATAGTATAATAATAACCTTTCAGCAGTGACTGCTGCCTGCTTTGCAGACTGCCCAGTGGTCTTTCTGTGACTCAGTGTTAAGCTGCTGGTGAGCAATGGGGGGGAGGGGGGTAAAAGGGGAGGCGTGAAGAACAAATCACACCTCTCCTCAAAGATGACCATGCCCGAGATAAGGCATACAATTATAGCTTCTTCATATCAAACAGTGCTGTACAACTGCCTCCTCTGTGACCATGAAAATCTAATTTGCCTTTAGTTTGTAAATCAGTCTATACATTTCCAGCCATCGATATACCATCAACCTTATTAGCAAAAGAAAGCGCGCTGTTTCACTGATAGTGCTCCAGAACAGACAGACTGCACTTTACTTTAAATGGATCTTTGAGTTGTCATGATTAAATGCCTAACCGTTGTCTTTACTGAACAACGCTTCAGTAAAGTGTCTCCTCCGCCCAACACTCTTTTTAATGGCTTATTTTAGCCTGTGGAACATTAGCGCTGGTTTGGGTTTTTTTGAAAAGTCGGTGGTAAATTTGTCATATCTCTGGGGATCCTGCTACTCTAATTAAACTAAAGCCACAGCAGCAGGCTCCACAGGAGCAGAGCATATTTACAGTACACACAGTGCCTCTGAAACGGGCCGCCGAGAGCACATAGAGAAGGATCAGCACGCTCCAAAACAAATGTGGCACGGATTTAGCTAACATTTGCTAAAGGTTACACCTGGACAATGTGATTCGGGGAGCAATATCTGGGTCTGTTTTGTGTGGAATGCAGTTTAATCAGATCCATTCTACTGTGATAATTGCAAACATCGCATTATTGGTCTCACATGCAAACTTGTGAAAACCAGACTGGATCCGTTTACTTTCTGTTTATTGGAATTCCAAAGGAACACCGGCAGCTATGCTTTAAATATTGATGCGGCGAGTGGACTTTAACAAACAGTTACTCAACAGGAAACATGTTTATACATTACCCCATTCAGCATGAATAAGATGGCCTTTTGACATTGGATGTCTTGCATTAAATAATACATCTGTTTTTGTTTTTGTTTTTTTCCAGGCCCCGGAGACCATCTTGCACACGTACAATGGAGACAAAGATAAATCTCCTTTTGGTCACATCAGTGGTGATTTATAAGCCAAATAAGGCAATAAGGCAAACAAATATCTGAAACCATTTTCAAGTATGGATATGTATTACAATTTTTTCCTTGCAAACAAGTTTAAATGGACAAAATACACAAATGTGTTATGAAAAAGTATGAATAAAATAATATTTCTACAGGAATACAACATTTCCTGAAGTTCTACATTTAGAAAGCGAATGTATTTACTTCATACCACATAAACGACTAATATAAGATGATGGGTTATAAGTCATAATGGGCTAACAACCAATCAGCAACATGCTACTATTTATTTGATACAGATGCAAGTACTTAAGAATTGACTAATACCACCAAATATCAAATGCAAATTTCAATAACTTTCCAGCATCAGTAAGACATTATAAATCTGTTTCAAAAACTATATGCAGAGATCATTCTCACACTTCTGCATTTGTTTATACAGAAGCTGAAATAGTAGCATAAAACGACTTTGGGTCTTGCTGTAAACAGGGGCTGAGAAATGAAAGCTTTAGCGCAAGTTCTGCCAGGAAGATTCCAATGCTACGTCACTCATTCATTCATTACTCTGGCCAATCACAATGCGCCACCTGTCTTTAAAAGGATTCAGCTTGTGCTCATGTTTTGCCGCTTTCAGGTGGCGACATTTCTATGTTCTCCTCCTTCACTCGCCTCACTACCAGTTTGGCCCCGGTCCTGTTGTCCAGGGAGTAGGCTCCGGCCCTGCCGTCCACCTTATAGAAGATTAAATATTGTTTTCCATCACTTTTGATTTTGTGTCTTTCTGGCAGAACAAATTACTGCTTTCCTGATGGCACAAATAATTCACCAAAATGGACATACTAGAGAGAACTAGAGCTTCCACCCTTTTTGGTAATGGTTCAACTAAATAGCTGGAAACATTGTGTCAACAATGACGTAAGCAATCAAAAATACTTTGTGTCCCTTGCACATTTTATTATTGCACTGCCTTTTTATCTGTGGTATCTTAATGCATATTTTCACATATTTTCTATCACCTACAGTGAAATTGCTATTTTAGATAAGATAGATTTTCTCGTATATTTTCTTGCCCCATTGTAATAAGTGAGATATATTTATCTATAGCAGATGATATTATTTATAGTTTATAGTTAATAGTTAATCATTTTTGCAGAGCCGGTACTTACTTATGTTCATACTGTACCACCCTGTATATTTTGTATTGTATTACTGTGCTGTATTGTGTAAATACTGACTGCTACATTTCCTTCAGGATCAATAAATCTCTTTATCTATCTATCTAAAAAGAAGGGGGGTTAAACTGAACTGGAGGGTGAATGCAGGGCTGAACAGTAGGACAGATTTGTTTGCATTTATGACTAATAAATAGTAATTCACTGACGTATATCCAAATCTGGAAATTGATACCTGGTGTTTTTTTCCCCTTCAGCATGAATGTGTGCTGGTGTCGTTTGTCTATATATTAAGGTATGTGTGATGTGGCGTTGAGCATAAAGGTCCGCTCTGCTTCTTCTCCACTTTGCAAACCTGTCACAGGTGGCTTCCTCACAGTTCAGATGCAAGTTTGTCTGAGCTACTTTAACAATGGACATATAACATTGACAGATGCACTTTCAAACGCAGTGGGATGCATGGCACAAATGTCTGTGGCAGCATACTCTGCTTGCTGCTGAGCTTGCTGCTGAGCCCCATGCAGCAGAAAACCGAATACACTGCAGCAGATGCACTGGGTCAAGTGTATTCAAGTTTTGCATGACACGCTTTGGCCAAGTCGAACTAGCCTTTCATCCATGTTATAGGGACTGCCACACATGCTCGGCTGTGGGTTGGAGGGAGGTTGAAAACCGCCATTACCACTCTGTTAAACGGTGTAGGTGGCAGTTTGATAAAGATACAATTTAAATCGCTGGATGTTACAACATAGGATGACTCTTTGGGTCTGATCACAGTATATTTCCAATATTTATTAAAATGACAAAGTAATCATAGCACGTGTGCAACCGGTAATACCTTGCACAGCAAGCATGATTTTTCAGACAGCATAAATGAGGCATGTTCACTTTTTACAAGTTTTGAAAATTTTGGAGACAACAAGAAAGCTCTGACCAATCACAGTCATTTCTCGTGTTGGCATGATGAAAACCAATATGATGGATCAGCTGTGTCCCAGCAATTGGCATATCAAAAGGAACAGAATCAATTCAAACTGGGCTACAAATGTATGAGTTATATGTGTTTCAGCTTCTCAATGATGCAATGAAGCTCTTCCTGCTACTTTCACATATCCAACATGGAGAGAAGTCCAAAAAAAGATCAAAGATCAGAGCTGTGAGTGTTCAGAAAGTTATAGCTATAGTTTTCTTTTTGACTGATATTCTGCCTGGCCTGTATTCAGAGTCAGTGATATATCTAGAACTTCCAGAAGGACTAGATCTACTCCAGTTCTGGAGGGCCAGTGCCCAGCACAACATTCTATGCAAACAGGCCTGACTAAACCAGGTTCAGTAGATGTGTTTACAGCAGGAAAATCACCAGACTGTGTTGGACACCGATCGGCCTTCTGGACACCAGTTTGCCAACCCTGGACTGGACTGATGTTTTTTTTTTTTTTTTGGCACAAAATTGGTCTTATTGTAATTCAACACATGATTGGTTGATCCCATTCTCAGCTCCTACATACTTAAAATGCAACATGCTTGATGATTCTTTTAAATAAAACTCTACTAACATGAATAATTACAGGCCTGTTTCAAAAGTGGTTTAAAATGAAACAGGAACAGTCAGAAAAGTAGTAGACCATTTTATCCTTAAACAGAAGCTCCAATAATCTTTCTAATTTCCTGCATAACTAAGCGGTCACATCATTCAAATGATGTAATTCAAAGTGGTTTGGTGTAAAATGTTCCATTCTAGAGCTTGTTCCATTCTGAACTTAGTGAGTCAGAATTTGGAGTCTTTGAACTTTGATCTTAAGTAGCCATTGGCACTCATGAATCTAATGTTCCTTGTTGTGACTCAGGAACCCGAGGAAATGAAAATTCTACCTGTGTTGGGGAGGGGGGTGCTCTTTTTCAACCACCCAATAAACCATGTTTTGTCAGTCGTTTGAAAGTATGCCGTTTGACACGATCATGTGACGTGTTACTGACTTGTTCCATGACGTTGAGCTGCATGCAACTATTGCGGCTAAGTTTCACATGTGATGCAGGATGCTCCACATCATGCAATTCAAGCGCAATTTGGTTTCATGTGAGTCTCAGCATGTAAAGCCAGTCTAAAGCGCTCGGGAATCAGGAAGGTTTTGAATGATAAATAAGCTGCGATGTTTAATGACCCAGTATATAGCTATCGGTTCACAGAAGAGCTTTTAAGTGTTTGTCCTCTAACTTATAAGATACCGTAAATCATTTCTTCATGTACTGCTCATAAAACCATTCATTTTATCCGTCCCACTCCTGATAGAAATGTTTTGGTGGTCGAAGGGCAAACAATGGACTTCATGTACGACGAACTAATGACTCCGAGTTTATCTGGCCGTCGCGGCTGCGGGCCATTTGAGCACTGGTAATAATTTCTCGACCCAAAAAGACAATCTGCATTTTAATGCGGGGTGCCATTTCTCTTTGAGCCGTGGCTGCTTGGTCACGCTCTGATTGCTATGACAGCACATTTATGCAACGCAATTCATCCTCATTTCTCCCATATGCATACTCACTCCCACACACAGCGCGGTGCTGCGAGGTTAACAGGAGAAAAACATGATGAATTAACTAATAAAAGAAGCTGTTTGTTTTTAAAGCCACACAAATGCGATTACAGCCTGACGCGTGGCTTGCATTCCAGTTTACTTTAAACATTAATATTATTTTAAAAAGCCAAAGTTAACCTTTCAGCATTTACTGAGAGCAGAGCTCATACAAACCTGCACAAAACAGACTATACAGGAGTAAATTAGAGCGCATAATTAGGACGCTATTGAACTGATGCTGTGTACATGTATGGTATTTTGATTCATGAACTCTGCCTCGGTTTTTGAGTGTGCTTTTACATAATACTGTAAATTATACATATATTTACTGCCTCTGTAAGCTTAGAAGTCATCTGAGACCGATTTCTCACAACATAAACTAATGAGGATTCCAAATATGGAATACAACATAAAGACGGAATTCTAGCAGGAATAACACTTTGCAGCTTTCTTTGGTTTCTGGTTGGCTGAGTAATCTGACTCTGTCTGGTAAAAGTATAAGACTGGTCAACGTATATGAAAAGAGACAGGTCAATTCATTTCACAGATTCAGTCCGCTGAACTTATTTATGCTTTTTTTTGCCTCCCTATATGCATGTTTCATGCTATTACTAGAGTCAGAACCTTTTAGTTTATCCATTAAGTGGCCACTTTATCAGAAACACTTTTCCTATGCTTTCATGCACTGGCCAGTTTGTTAGGAACACCCAACTTATATTTCCACTAACTGGCCACTTTAGACATGTCTCTTGTACTTTCACTCACTTGGCCACTTTATTAGAAACACCAACCGTACACTTCCACTAACTGGCTACTTTATTAGAAACACCTACCTTATGTCCACTATATACATTGGACTGTAGGCCATGGTATGATTCTGACTACAGCACTGATATGAAGTTCCAATGATCTTTCGACATTTCTATATGATTCAGTGATTTAGATGTAAACCTAGTCATTCAGAGGACTGTAGAGAAACCATGAAGTGTTTCTGACTGAGTTTCACTTCACTAAACTGTGATGCTACAGAAACAGATGGAATGGTGGTCAACTAGTTACACAAAGACGGCTAACAAAACTTTCTCTGTTAATTCAGTTTTAGATACTCAGGCTCTGCTTAATCCTCAGATGTATACACAGGTCATCGGGTGAAACCTGAGTAGAAGTTGAGCAGCTATTTGTTCAAAGGGAAAAGAAATGTATTTTAATATGTAGCAAGTAAGTAAAATGCTATTAGTGTTAGAACCCACTAGATTAACTAGCAAGGTAAGAAATACAGGGGTTCCTGGGCGATCTGGGATCTTCTAATTAACCTCTTGGACCCCCAAGAAGTGTCAATCTCTGGGGGTCCCTGAAAATAATTTGTTATGAAAAAATAGACACTCAAACACAAATCCAGGGAAAAGGCATTGTTCTGCTGCTTCATCCACAAATCTGTAAGCTTCTGTCTTTGATATTCCTAACTGACTAGAGCTGCAGTGCTGGTTCGCCAAGTTCAGGATTCATAACCTAGCAAATGTGGCTTATTCCCAGGACACCTCTGAAAAACTTTACAATATACCGCAGCATATCTCAAAACTTCCTGGAAAAACTTCTGAAAAATGTCTTCAGGAGATCTATGGAACATAAGCTAGCCAGCATGGGACCCCTAAATACCAGGGGGTAATATGCTTTTAGAGGTATTATACTCTTCGAATGTCTGATTCCTATCATTACCACTATGAACAATTCTGACTCTCTGGTTCTGGTTTCTTTAAAAGTTTCTTAGGAACGGAGCTTTTACATCAAACCGCTCTGAATAACAATACTTTGAAAACTGAAATCCTAAAACTGTGAATGAAATAATGCGATTAAGTGGGATGTAGACCAAAGAAAGGACTAACCTGTCTGATGTAAGGCACAGTAAAGCTGCACATAGCACAAAAAGTACTTTAAACCTTGAACAAGTTTAATCCTAGTCACAAAAGTACCATCCCACATAGCCTACACTGGAGCAGGATAAGAGATGCTCTGTATTTTCAGCTAAAAAGTAATGCATTCACCTGTAATGCATTCAATAATTCAAAGACGAACACCAGTTTCTTCTATTAGCCAAGGCTGAACACTTAAAGCAATAAAAATAGATCATTTTAAAGACGGCGGGAGTGAGGGGGTGCAAAGTATTCTTTCCTTTCTGGCTGCTTGAGTTCATTGTCACTATACTGTAAAGCTGGAACTGACTGGACTGAGACAATTGGTTTAATTCTTTTGCAAATTAGAAGATTATTTAATCATAGCCAATAATTAAAATAAAATACATTTAATTCAGCTACTAATCTGCTGAAAATGAGGCTAGGAACCAGCAATTAAAGTCTTCTCCTGAACTGGCTGAGTGAGGTGGAACTAAATGGAACAGAACTAGAACTAATGCAGGTCTTCCAACATTAGCCAGGATTCCATTCAAACCTTTTTACAAAGTTTTGGCAATATGACAGAAAAAGCTAATAACCCTGATTATCTCAACAATGGCACATGCCGAGGTCTGCAAAATCGTTATGGCCAGATGACAGAGTTGGAGAATCCCTGAAACGACAAGGTTTGTGGGGTGCAGAGGACAGATAAACTGCAAACTGGTGAGAGGGTGTGGAATGCCTCATAGATGCACAAAGGCAATGAAGGCTATCCCTGTTGGTGCAAACTGTCCAAAGGGCTTGTGTCTGACTTTCATCTCTTGGGGCACCAATTATAGCCACGAGAAGCAGAAGGAGGACACTGCCAAAACCCTAGGTGCTGACCACAGCCAGCAGAGATGGCAGGAGGAAACCCTCAGCCACGATAAATGACAGGAGGAGATCAACAACTACAAGAGACAACAGAAAGACAACGGGAGCTGGGAGTGATGTGACAATGGTGCCTGTGCCACCACATGGCCCCCCTCCTGTTCAGCAGCATTATTATGCTATCCTACGTTTTATCCCAGTGCCAGAGCTGCAGAGCGAGGGCAGTGATGAGAGGTTGAGCAGCAAACTATCTTTCTCTCTCTGTTCTGTTTCACTTTAAAAGAAGCGAAAAGGGAAGAGAAAGAGTAGAAAAGGAATGGGCAGCAACAGAAAGATTTATGAGCTAGAAAGCTTGTGTGTGTGAAGAAAGTTCAAGGTCAGGGCAAAGTCAGGGCTGAAGCCACTGGAAAAGTGACCAGCTTTTAGTGGGTTTCTGTTTGGTTGGGTTTGTTTGCGTGTGAAAAATGTCTAAATGCTTGCTGTCCATCACTCCTACCCCAAGCATCCTTCTTCCTCCTGGGTTAGCACAGGGCGTGCTACAGGGTTAATGTGGCACAGGTCACGGAAATTTGAAGGATGGTCACAGGAGGAATTCTTCACAGCACATAGTGCATTTCATCCTGCTGCGTATGGGGCTGCATGGCCAGACTGGACCTTGGAGTCATTGAAAAATGTTACCTGGTCTGTGGGTGCCACTTATCTGATGAAGTAATGGCAACTAGAAGCACTGCGGGAAGAAGACAAGCCAGTGGAGGGAGTGTGACACTCTGAGCAGTGTTCTGCTGGGAAACCCTGGGTCTGGGCCTTCATGTCAGTCTGACATGTGCCACTGCCCTGTTCACGTCAGTGGTATTCCTGATGGCTGTGGCCTCTTTTAGCACGATAATGTGCTCTGCCACACTCAACACACGGTTGAGGAACATGACGAAGTACAGTGTGCTGCCCTGGTCTCCAAATTCCCCAGATCCCAATGCAATTGAGCATCTGTGGGATGTGCTGGAAGTCCAAACTGCACTGGCTCCACCTCTTAACTTACAGGACTGAAAGGATCTATGGCTACAGGTACCACAGGACACATGACGGGTCTTGTAGTGTCCCTACCTCAGCTGGTCGGAGCTGGCCAAAAGGCAACACACAGAGGACAAACAGTGTATTAAGCAGGGGGTCATAATGTTTTGGCTTATTACACATATACATATATTGCATGCAAAATGTTTATATGAGAAAATATATGTACCAGTTAACTAGTTTTCTTAAGCAGATTTGATTGAAGATCACATAGCCAAGCTGGGTTTTTCTAATGATGCCACAGTGCTGGATAACCATAAGCCTAATTTTAAGGGGGCACTCCAGAATGTAACCCTCACTACATATGTTGACAATGTGCACACAGCAGCACTGCAATAGTCTCTAAAGTGGGATTAGAAGACTAGGAAAACAACCCTTGTGATGCGTCTACAAGGTGGGAGGCCTTTAAAATGCTTTTCTTTTTTTACCCCACTAGCTGGTTGACGCAGATAGTTAATGATACTGCTAGAAAGCTGAGCATCACATCCGTATTTATTGGCCCCTATGGCAAGGCTAGCAGTCAGGATATCTTCATTACAATAGGGGGATTCCCAGTGGTTGTTTGATGTACTTGCATAATGCATGCTGGGTATAACAGTGAGACATGAAGACACAAAAAATTATACAAAGTCATGAATCCTGTCAAAATGGATGAGGTTGGCAGATGCAATATTGTGCTGGTGAATATTATATTACATGATAAATGCTAGTTTTAGGGCAGAACACCTTTAACAGGTCGGTGAAGAAAAAAAAAACTAATAAAAACTGAGAGGAGCCAGAGAAGGAAACGGCAATATTAGCTGCTAATGATAGAATATAAAACAAATATGATGCATGAGGAAAATGAGTGGGTGGAAAAGCATCAGTGCTTTGTGTCCAGGGACTCAGTATTAGTTAATCTGTTCAGGAGAATTCTTATTCCAATGTAAACTGCCATAAAACTTGATTTGCAAGAAAGCTAACGATGTGGGTGGACACATACTGCCCCCTCAATTTCCTGTGCCACCCTGTAGATGGAAGAACAAACACCCTGCTAACTAGAGAACATGTTTTGAAGGTTTATTGGACTTACTTACAGCATTTCTGCATAAGAACAATGCAAAAAACGGCAGATATAGCAAGATGGGTTAAAAAAAGTGGCTGTTAGCCAAGGCCCCCTTCTTGAAGAAGGCACTGTCACAATCAAAGTGGATGGTAAAAGATCACAGAGTGACTTTGTCATTAAGAAACCTCCCACACTCAGGAAATAACTTTCCTCATGGCGAGTGCATTGTTCACAGAGTAAGCTATTGCCACTGATGCCAAGTCTCGGTCCCATGGCACACTGAAGTCACAATTCATCCTTTAAAAATGCACTCAGCAATCAAGACCAGCACTCAGAATGCTTTTAGATGCTAAAATCCCAGGACAGATGCTGCAACAATAGAGCACAATCATATATCCTGGAACACTCACTGTACTTATTCATCCACTCTGCTTGTACAATCAGCCACTGTGAAGGTTCTGTTTGTTTACCATTTGGGGGCGAGGGGCTTGGGGAGGGGTGGCATATCGGAGAGGTGCTTCCATTCATCATCATCAAATACATTTTTCGTTGTGTAACTGCGCATTAATCATAGTAGAAAGCGGATAATTTAGCCATAAAGAGGACAATTCAAATACAAATAGAGGCCTGCTTCACTCAAGGAGCTGGAATTAAGCAAAACATCCAAGCCAAAGAAATTATGGGTAAGACAGGATTTACAGGGGCACAGTCTCTACAGTCATGTGCAAAAGTTTGGGTACCCTTGGTCAAATGTCATGATTTATTGATAAGTTAAAATAACTTAATACATATTACATGGAGAACACACATTTTAATACACCAAATTTAACATTTGCTGGATCTAATGGGTAAAGGTTAAGGGCACATTTAGTATTTTGTATGTATATATATATATTTTTCTTCTTAAAACATTCCAGTTTCATTTCACCATTTGGGAAAATTTCATGAATTATTAAGTAAGATATGAAAGTTATTCTGATTGGGTTAATGTGAAATGTTCCATTCTAGAGAAACTCGATAAGAACCAGGCGTCTGAAGATATGAATGCCTCTGCCAGATGTCTGAGGCTTTGTTTTACAAGAGTTTTGAGATATAATATTGACCTACAACTATAATGCAGAGGTACAAGCAGAGTGTACAAAACAGACTCCAAAAGGTATTGCATAAAAAGTTCTGGATAGTAAATAAAACAGCTATACTGGTGTTGTAGACCTTGCAAACTCTGCCTTATATCACCACCACTGTAAAGAAGTCATAAAGTTGAACCTCTACAATGAACCATTTCACATCAAACAATTCTGAATGACTGTTTACATCTTAACCTCTGAATTACGCAAAACCGCTGAATTACGCATTTCCCCTTTTCCCTTTGAACTTTAATTAAGTTGGATCATTTTTGTTGGTCCGTTCATCATTAAATGTTCACAAAATGTCAGAGTTACAAGGGTTTGACCAAAAAAGTGAAGATATCGCTACGTATTCAATGCATTTGTTTTTGGGTATGAGGAAGCAGTTCCTTCAGTCCTCATTACCTCACCCATTGCACCGCTTCTTGAAATATTTGATAACTAGAAATGGAGTTGTAATGACTGACAGCAATCTATTTTCTGGCCTTCTATATTAAACTGTCCTTTTTTCTAACCAGAATGAACAGAACAATCATCTTTCAAGCAGTACTGCTAATTCACATTTGGAGAACTTTAGGGAAATCTGTTTTTCTACATTTTTATTGCATGCCAAAAAGGCTCTTCTTACAGTTGTTTTCAGCTTCAGGTCCAGAGTTTCACTCCAGAACACATGCCCTAGTTTCTATCCAGTACTGTCTCTGTAGTCCATATAATATGTGGAATGTGATCCATTTTTTAAAAACACAAGAAACAGAATCTTATTAATTTCATATCATTATCCAAAGCCCTATCCTTTAAAGAAAATGAACTGGAAGCAGTTTTCTCAGACCGAGTGCAACTTTTGGATTGAAGTTTCCTATCCATCGTTCAAACAGTGGTCCATTTTTCATTTCACTTTAAAATGTTGTACTGCTCCATAGTTTTAAACAGCAGTTCCAGTTCCATTGGCACAATCTGATTAGCTGAGAAGCTTTCAACACTGTCTTCACAGCAATTGATCAATTCCATCATTCAAATGAGTACCAGTTGCTAAACTGCTAGCTGACCGCTAGTACCTAGTAAAAACTAATATATTTCAAAAATGTCCGCTGTCAAACTTCACTGAACATGATGGTTCAGAAACACAGATCACAGACGCTTAAGACGTCAAGGCATTGTGGGGGGATCTATTAGCCATAATAGAATATAGTATACAAAACTTTATCTTCATTCATGGCTGCTTTTTAGCTGCATATTAGCTGGACGCCTTCCAACAGTGGCTGCCATGTTGCTACAGTAGCTCAGAACAGAGAAACCACACACTGGCTCTAGAGAGTGCCTTTTGTGTTTTTATGCTGAAGTTGCAGCTTCGTTTGAGGGCCCCATATACTTGCAGATGTAGAAAGAACAAGTGTAATACTGCTTTTTGCATGGTCACACAAACCTATGTGAACACACTGGACAAAAAAAATTGTCACCTGTGACTGAAATGTACCTAATAGCATCTAACACCACCACAAGCACCAATAACAGCTGTGATTCGATTTGGCATGGACTGAACAAGTAACTGGATGTAGGCCACATCAATGTTCTTTGTTAGGATGGTAGTGAGTAGTGAGTGAGTAGTAGCTACTACTGAGTAGTGTAAAATAACATAGCATTATCACATTGTATGAGATGCTTCTGCACTTGCTGTGTCATGTACTGCTTATTTTTTGGCCGCTGTCAGCAGTATAAAACAAAAGCACAGTGTAATATGCCTTGAATAAAATGAATGAAACATGGAACAGCTGCAGCATATGTTTACACCAATATGCATCTAAAATAGGTAAATGTCAGCTTTTAGTATTATTGTTATTTCTATTTTTATTCTTACTAGTGTTCTTACAGCAAGGTTAATAGCAATCAAGCATGTCTGACCGGTTGTTAAACTAAAATGCTCAAATTTACACTCCTACCAGACGAGAGTTTGATTGTACAAAGATGAAAACTGATTAACAAAAACTTTTTGGATGTAAACTTTGCTACAAATGGAGGATTGAAAGTCAAATATCTACTGAAACAACAAAAATAACCCAATAAAAGCGTGAAGGGTACTACCTTTTGGCATAAAGAATTAAATTCAATATTAAAAATGTATTCGGGGCTTCTTTACTTGACTTTTATTTCGCAGTACTGTTCTATAAAAGCAATAGAACACTTAATTTCATATCTTATGATGAATAACATCATAGCTGTGATGATGCCTTTCTGTGGAGTCTGGTTGCAACCACAATCTTCTGCACCTGCTCCAGATTATTAACTTCTTCAGAAGTCCTAGACTGGCTGGCACAGAAGCATTAGTGTTAAGTAAGGGGAGTGGTATGGTAGATACAGGTTGGAACAAAACTCTTCACGGAAAGTAGACCTCCCGAAGAAGGGCTTTGATTTTCCATTTAACCCAAGTAAATTGGAATGTTGTGAACTCTGTTATGAAGGTTATGTGGATCCAGTTCACCAGTCTAGTTTTCTAGAGACTGCATCTAAAGTGTCCACATATCTTTTTATCTTTTTCATGGTCATTCTGATCTAGTCAATTTAGAAATTTTTATTGTATTAATATATCTATTTATTGGTACATTCTAATTAGAACTTTAACCACAATAGATCAATATTCAACTCTTATGTTCAAACAGCCATTTTTAAATGAATGTACCACACTAATGTAGCACATACAGCCTTGCAGCTGCAGCAACTTTAACAAGACAAACTCTATCAGAGCACAAACAAATACAGCTTGCCTGCAAAAAGGATAGTGAGGCGTTCATAATTTAGCCATCAAACACAAATGAATACCTACAAATATATAAAAACTAATTACCTGTATGACTAAATAGGAGAGGAAGAGAAAGGAGGGAATATTATGTTTCTTTTAGAAGCTGTCATTGTATTTGTATGTGTGCATTTGCAGCCAAAATTAGAGAAACACCAATAACAGCTAAACCTCTTTTCACTCATCCTTCCATATCTGGGAGTAATAACTCTATTAACTGCGACAAGACTGCTTATATTATGGAAATAAACATGTCTAGCAGGGTCTATGAACTTCCTGGGTAGTAATAAAGCCAGTCATGCTAAGATTGAACATTTAAGACTGAGATGGCACACAGTTCACTGCCACCTTGAAAGCAGCACTGGATGTTTATTTAAAAAAAAAAAAAAAAGAAAAGAAAAGAAATCAAGGAAAAGCCCCTTGGAATCATGCACGTCGACAGGCACTGTAATGTAGAATTCATGCTATTTGCAATCAGGACATGGAGGCCAAAGACAGCAGTAGATTGAGATGAATTCTAACCTGAAGCTTCACCCCCAGCGAGAGGCTCAGGAATCATAAAATTAAGAGAATTATAGTTTAACTTCCCAATTACTGAACTTAATGCACCTTGGAGGCAATTTTGATTTAACGCTTCATTTGGCAGCAGAATGCCGGCCCACACAGTAATGTGATGAAACCTGACAGTCGATTTAGAAAGCATATTTTTGGAAATAGTCTTGGGTTGTTTTTTTCCCTCTCCTTGTGTATTAGCCAAGTGTATTAACCAAAATACTGTTAAGTTCTAATTAAACTATCAACTTTACAGATGAAAAAGACTTGACAGGCTACTTCAGAGAGAGAGAGAGAGAGAGAGAGAGAGAGAGAGAGAGTCTTGGGTCATTTTCAACAACAATAAACCAATATTCAACTCTAATGATCAAACAGCCCTTTTCCACAAGCTAATGTAATGCGTTCAACCATGCATGTGGTCCTGCCTGTGGTCCTGGGACACACACTGCCCATCAAAAATTTGGGGACACCCAATATTATATCAAAATATGCATGTTTTCTTTGTCATCTCGGAGGGTTATTTTGATTTAATGCTTCATTTGGGGGCAGAATGCCAGCCCACACGGTAAAGCAATGAAAGCTGACAGTTGATTTAGAAGGCATATTTTTGGAAATAGTTGTTTTTCCCTCCTTGTGTATTAGCCAAGTGTATTATGCCAAATATTGCGAAGTTCTAATTAAACTATCTGTTCTACTGAAGCCAAAGGCTTGACAGGCCACTTTTGAGAGAGAGAGAGAGAGAGAGAGAGAGAGAGAGAGAGAGAGAGAGAGAGAGACAGACAGAGTATTTTGGGTCATTTTCAATCACAATAAACCAATATTCAACTCTAATGTTTAAACTACTGCAGCAGATAAGACCATGTAGGTACTTGGATACCCATGCAGTCCATGGATTTACTCTATTCATCAAATGTTTGGAGATACCTAATACCACATTAGAATTGTTTTTTCACACAAATGAGCGTGTTTTCTTTCTTGAAGGCTTATTTCAATGGGTTTTCCAACCACCGCTCTTACACAAATTCCAAAAATTCCTAAAAAGATGTATAACAAAACCTGGATGGAAAAGCCTGGAATATTGGAATACTGGAAATTTCTTTCTTTGGATGAAGTAAAAAAGTATTTGCCATACAGGAGAACTGTGCAAAAACAGATAGAAATAGATTTTTCAAATAAGCAATAACGTAGTGGGAATAAAGGTTGTGTGTTTTGCACTGTGCCCCCTATTAGAACTGTTTACCCTCGTGTCATTTGCAGGGGTTCAGTCGGCGATGGCAAAGTGGGACAGCAACTATCGGCCCTCATTTAATGGGTCACTGCCCACACCTCTACACCTGTTGTCCCTGAACTTATGTTGTGTTAACATTCTGGGGCTGTTGTTCCAATGTATAGTGGTATGCAACCAGTGCTGTAACGAGGGCATGCAAACACCGGCATAGAACGAGGTCACTGGCTAAAACATAGATGATTGATGTGGTATACTGCTGTTGTTGGAACCTCATTTTCATTCTTTGAAAGGTCTGAATTGAAACCCTGCCTACATAACAAGTAAATAAGTGCCCAATTTAAGTGACAATCTACTTCATCACCTTGTTCTGATAATTCTGAGGACTCAAGCGAATTAAGCCACTTTCGGGCCGAAAGAGTTTCAATATGAGCTTTAACAGTAGTTCAGAAACACAATATTTCAAACCATTACAGCAAATCCTTCTCTTTATACCAAAGAAGACATTTTAATGAAGATGAACCTGCTTGAAAACATGCTCTGGAATGTAGTGATGGGTTAAACAACTCAATGTAGCTATTTTTTATTCATTTAACTACAATTACCATTATTTACTCAATTACTGAAATTCCTTAAAATAACTGAACATGGGATATCTTGTTTTTGGTTCTGCGTGAGTTTCCTCCGTGCTTTATTTTCCTCCCCAAGGCCAAAGACCTGCAGTCAGGTAAAAAGCCCCCTAGGTCTAAATGTGAGTGGGTAAATGTGTTTGTCTATGTGTCTGCCTGTGATGGATAGGTGGCCTGTCCAGGGTGTTTCCTGCCTTCTGCCCATTGAGCACTGGTATACGTTTCAGAACCCTCCACGACCCAGAAGAACAAAGCAGTTTAGAAGATGAGTGAGAGGGAGAGAGTGAGTGAGTGAGTGCGTGCGTGAGTGAGTGAGAAAGGGAGAGACAGTGAGTGAGTGTGAGAGAGAGAGGGAGAGAGAGAGAGAGAGTGTGAGTGAGTGAGTGAGTGAGTGAAAGAGTGAGCGAGTGAGTGAGCAAGTGAGTGAGTGAGAGGGAGAGAGCGTGAGTGAGTGTGTGAGAGAGAGGCAGAGAGAGAGAGAGTGAGTGAGAGAGAGGGAGAGAGTGAGTGTGAGAGAGAGGGAGAGAGAGTGAGTGAGTGAGAGAGTGAAAGAGTGAGCGATTGAGTGAGCAAGTGAGTGAGTGAGAGGGAGAGAGCATGAGTGAGTGTGTGAGAGAGAGGCAGAGAGAGAGAGAGAGTGAGTGAGAGAGAGGGAGAGAGTGAGTGTGAGAGAGAGGGAGAGAGAGGGAGTGAGTGAGAGAGTGAAAGAGTGAGCGATTGAGTGAGTGAGTGAGAGAGAGAGTGTGTGAGAGAGAGAGGGAGATAGAGACAGAGGGAGTGAGTGAGTGAGAGAGTGAAAGAGTGAGTGAGAGAGGGAGAAAGAATGAGTGAGTGAGTGAAAGAGTGAGCGAGTGAGTGAGTGAGAGAGAGAGAGAGTGAGTGAGTGTGTGAGAGAGAAGGAGAGAGTGAGTGGGTGAGTGAGTGAGTGAAAGAGTGAGCGAGTGAGAGAGAGTGAGTGAGTGTGTGAGAGAGGTAGAGAGAGAGCGTGAGTGAGAGAGTGAGAGAGAGAGAGAGAGAGAGAGAGAGAGAAAGTGTGAATGAGTGAGCGACTGAGTGAGTGAGTGAGTGAGTGAGAGAGGGAGAGAGAGGAGTTTTTCTTTCTCCATTGAAAAGTAACAGCAAACATTTTTAACATCCAAAACAATGCTGCCTTTATAAATAAACAGGCCTAATTCTGTTCTTCTACTTCTCTCTCCTCTCTTCTGTATTTTGATCATTTTTACTTTACAGTTATATTTTAGTTTTTTTCTCCTCTATATTTTGTTTTAACCTCCCTTCATGTGTGAATCTCCCTTCACACTTTGTGAACTTGTGTTAAATAGGCGCTGTATAAATAATCTGCCCTTTAGTGCCTATATGTCCGCTAATTAATCGTGGATGGACACGCTAATGGATTTGTTCTCATTATCCACCAAGGCCTCCACGCGTGACTTCAGAATAATCACTGCTCAGAGGGTAAAGTCAACAGGAAGTCACACGGCAACGCTCGACGTACAGATAAATCTCATTATTAGTTGGTATACTAACAGCTTTGTCGATAGGCCAGTTTAAATGATTAAAAACCTTCATTTTCAAGACAAATTGGTGTCCTCTGCACACAGCATGTGTGCATTAGAAAAGTTATGCTCCGTAAAGCCACAACAACATGGAAAACGGACACAAATTGATGACCCTCGCAGGCCGGGGGGATACGTGCAATAATGAAAACATTGATTATCGGTACTGGCTTTTCTGAACTAATATTGTGATATATTTGGTAGGTCAGGTCATAGATTACAAAGCCGTATTGGTAATCAGTGCACCCTCGCCAACATAAAAACCATTCCAGCTTGCTGCTTCATGAACTGGTCCGTTTCAACCTCATTCAGAAAGAGCAAGATCCAGAAGGTCAAGGATATGGTACTTCCAATGTTTCCAATTATTTTTGCACTTGAAAAAGCACTGCACTTTACACTGTGTGAGAAATTATTTTGAATACAATTACATTAACAGTACTTCTCTTGTAAAGTTACCAATGTGTAGATATGAAGTTTTGTCACAAAATTTATGATATGCTGACTCTACTGAGATTTACTGAATGGAAGTGTGTGGCTTGATTAACTTACCTTGAGTTAGTAATGTAGTTGCTAGCATACATGCTAATACTGTTAATCCACACCATCTAGCTAGTGTAGCCTTGTATTCAGAATGCAACACACTTAAAAACAACATTACAACAACATTAGTATATCATCTATTCAATTCTATCAATCCCTGCTAGAAAAAGCAGTATAAATCAACAGGACTGGTTACCATAAAAAACAGCATATAGTCACTGTGCAAATATAATAAATAAATAAATGGTGATTTTCAGTTTTCTGCATAATTTGAAAACAAATTTAACGGTCATTTACATTGAGTTAACAATTCATTATGAATGTACCAATAGAAATGCTCTAAAACTGCTTTGAATGAAAGCTCTTTACGTTTACTTACACTGAAATTAAAGAAGGTTTTTGTGCCCTCTCTTTGTGAAGTTACCATCTTGTGTTTTGGATGCTGGTCCGCAGCAATGGAAGCTAATACGCTGATTACCAGCAAAACCAACCTACGTTATGTGTTGGATGCTGGTGTGCTGGTCAACCAGCAATACCATACTAAGTGACCTGCTAAACTAGCTTAGATTAGCATGGAATTTTTACATTTATTATTTTTTTTATTTCTCTTGCACATTTTGAAAAAATGGCATGGACTGGGCCCAAAAATCTCCACTCGGTTATCAAAATTTGTCTGCCTCGTATATGGGCCATATACTGGCCCAGTATAGAGCTGTGTTCTTGGCCCAAACACTGTAAAGTGAGTAGATCTAATGAATGTGGCTCAAAAACATTACTAACTGGTAAGCTGCATTCATTGTTAGCAACATTAGCGTATGTTTGAGCTGTTCTGTTAACAGCTTTCATTACCTGATGCAGCACAAAGCAGAGAAAGGAGAAGGAATGGTTTAGCCTGCAATGCTAAAATTGTTAATCAGTAGCTACCAATTCACATTATGATGCGTTCACCATTAGCAATTTTAGCGTGTATAGTTTAGTGGCTCCTGTAGCACTAACACTGGATGATGATGCAGCAGAAACGACAGTTTCAGATGAAGAAAAAGAGCAGAGAGAAAGGTCTGCAAGGAAAAGGGCTTTCGCAGCTATGGGTAGAAGAATTCTCCACAGCCAGATTAGCAGCAGGAACATGGGAGCCGGTCCCTGCATGCCCATTAATAGATTAGCATCAGCACCCTGCCCCACAGTGGCACACTGCAAATTGGTATTGCTTCCGTAATCAGAAAGTAGGCCGCTGGAGTGCCAGGGGATGGCGGCAGACACAGACAGCACAAGTAACAGCGAGCAACAGTAAATAAATAAATGATCATGGCTGGAGAAACAGAGAGAGAAAGGAGGGAAAAAGAGGAGGGGTAAAGCATCTGGCAGCATTATACCATGCTGTAGTCTGGAAACTGGAGTTAGTGACATCTGAAATTAGCAGCATCAGTGGTGTAGAGGTTTCTGGCCCTTTGTTTTGCAACCATGTTTTCTGTGCATTTATGATATGCTAATAAAAACATTAGTATAAAAAAGTTACAAAAGTTAATTTGCATATCCCAAAGACGACCATAGATCTCTGTCATAGTCTGAGTTGATTTAGTTCATTCAGCTGTAATTATTGTGCTGTAACACCTTCTGTATGCCCTGCAGCGTTATAAGTCTGACGGTTGAACTAGCTAGCGAGTTTGACTGGTCAAACTTAATGTTCACATGAAAACAAATCCACACAGGTGGATCAGTGTGCACGTTCGCCACCAAGCGCATGCTGTACCAATCTTAAATGTTATCTTTAACCAGAGACACCAGTGGTTCCATCCATACGTCTCTCTAACGTTCGTTCCCCTCATAAAAACCTGGACTCTGACTGTAACTGATTATACAGCGGGAAAAGAGGGATTACTCTAAAAAGGCTCATACAGTCATTCAGGTGAATGGTACATTTAAACCACCTTATGTGTGGCACACCAGTGAAACCAATGCCTCAGGAGGAACTGGTATGTCACTTATTACTATTCATATTAATATCGTCGCCGTCAAAGAAAAACAAGGATCTCTAAAATGGCAACTCTACAGGAGAGGGCAAAAACCTAATTTCATTTCAGTGCAAGTCAACGAACCAGACTTTTTACCAAGCAATTTTTGGGCCATTTCTTTTGGTCAATTTGTCATAAGTGTTTTGCACAATGTAAACAGCAGCTGCTGTGTTCAAATGATGCATAAAAGTCTTTGGACAGGGACGATACACTGATACAGCTTCAGCATTGGTGCGACCTTACTAATCACAACCTTCTAGCTACCTAGCTGGTTTAGCAACTGTTACAAGCTATATTAAAAAAAACTGATGCCTAAAAAATACCATTCAACATAGCACTTAGCTTACTACATTTTGTTTCCGTAAATCTGACGGTTTATCATTGATGTTAAGACCACCCACATAATACCTGCTCTGTGGTGGTCCTGTAACGGGCCTGACCATTTAAGAACAGGGTGAAAGGGGGACAACAAAGTATGCAGAGAATCAGATGGACTACAGTCTGTAATTGCAGAACTACAAAGTGCTCCTTTATGGTAAGTGGAGCTGCTAAAAAGGACAGTGAGTGTAGAAATAAGGAGGTGGTTTAAATGTCATGGCTGATTGGTGTATTATTTAAGGTAGACTCCAGGTCACTTTCAACACAAACTACTGATCTAAGGAGGGCAAAAGCTGCAAAATGCATCTGTATAGGCCATGCACAATGAGTGGAGTCCAGCTTTAGGGCCTTTCAGCCTATGAAAGCTGAATGGATCTTTCATGGCATTGTGCACAGAGCACTTTTCAGCATCTTTATTCCTAGGAGACATTACTAAGAAGAAATGGGCTTTCAGTTATAAAACTCAAAGAGTACTTCACAAAGCTCAGGGCATCTTGTTGGTCTTATAGGCCAAACCTGCTTTTCTCTGATCTTCTTACAAAGTCAGGGCCATCCTGTCCTGAAAAACAACAAAAAAACAAAGCCACGCTGAGCTGATATATCCGTACCTGGTGTGTTGAGCAGGCGTGACATCCGGCAGCTGTATGCGACCTGCTGTTCGCAGTGCTCGGCGCTGCTGGTGATGGCGTTGATCTGCTCCATGGTGGCGCTGTAGTTCAGCTGCAGCACCGTGCGCCGTTCTCTGCTGGAGCCAGTCACTGATGTCTGAGCTGGCAAGTTGTTCACCACCGTCGTCCACACCTTGTCCTCTAAAGACATACGGACACAACAGGTGTTTATAAGTTGTCATGTTGCAGCCGTCATGAACACCGCTCCTGCCTCATAATTAACCTCCCCAGGTCCCCTATGGTGAAAACATCTCGCAGTGCCTCTTCTTGTGTCCTGCTGAATTATATCTGACCCATAACTCAACAAGCAGAGAAATTGTGTGGAAAGTGCAGATTCTTATTCCTACCACGGCTGTTGTTGGTGAAAAGAAGGTAATTCATTATGATTCGGTTTAAAAGTAATGTATATACAGTGCAGTGGAGGAGGGGAGGGGAGGTCTGGTTACAGGTTGAGGAGGATTTCTATGAAGCATTATGTCCCAGAGGACAGTCACCTACTTAACTGTAGCTCACATAACTACAGAGAAGAAAACTTGAACACAGCACCCGATTGCTGACCTTGCCCAGTTAATATAACAACTGACAATACACAGGACTTTCTAAATAGCAGATCCCCCTGTCTCAGATCCTCCGCTTTCCTAGTTGAACATCGGAAGTCCACCGCACAGCACCCTTACAACATAGATTGCACCACTGCTTACAACACGACAATAAGGACTGTGAAAAACATGGACAATAGGAATAAAAACACCAAAATTGACCATTTTTATGGACCTTTTTTCATGTTTTTACCTTAGTTGATGTTCTTGGTCACATTAAGCACAGCATCTGTCATGTCATTTTATTCAAAAGCCAAAGTGTTTTGTTTCTCTGATATGGACAATGAAGTGTAGTCACTTCTGCCTGCCTCTAAATGCTGCCAGACATTATTGCTTTAATTAGAGTTAGAATTTAGAACCATTTGCCAATTGTGTCTGCACACAGAGGAATTTGTCTACTGCATGTAACACATTCATGAAGTGAAACATCCACATACACACACACACACACACACTAGGGGCCAGTGAGCACACTTGCCTGGAGCAGTAGGCAGCCCTAGCCACGGCACCCAGGGAACAGTTAGGGGTTAGGTGCCTTGCTCAGGGGCACTTCAGTCGTGTCCTGTCGGTTCAGGGAATCAAACCAGTGACCCTCTGGTCACAAGGCTGGTTCCCCAGCCTCCAGTATTTCATTATGATTCAGATTAAATTTAATGTATGTACATTCCAGTGTTGTGGACATAGTTTAATTTTAGGGGAGGTCTGGTTACAGGTTAAAGGGGATTTCTAGGAAGCATTATGTCCCAGAGGACAATCACTTACTTAGTGTAGTCACTTTTGCATGCCTCTAAATGCTGCCAGACATTATTGTTTTAATTAGAATCAGAATTTAGAACCATTTGTGAATCACCCACATACACACACACTAGGGGGCAGTGAGCACACTTGCCCGGAGCTGTAGGCAGCCATATCCCCAGCACCCAGGGGAAGACTTAGGGGTTAGGTGCCTTGCTCAAGGGCACTTCATTTGTGTCCTGTTGGTTCAGGGAGTCAAAACAATGAGGCTGTGGTCACAAGGCTGGTTCGCTTACCTCCAGCCCATGAATGCATCAGTGTTCCAGCAAAAAGATGAAAATGACACTAAACAGAAATATCTTTAGAAGGTTTTCCCACTTCCTCCCACCAACCTGACCTGTCACTAACCAAGAACACCTATCATCACCTCCACTCGGCTGTACGTACAAGTTTTCCAGAAGACAGCCTCCTTTATTCTAGGTGCTTGATGGATGATAATGATGGACCAGCATGCCCAGAAACACACACAAACACACGTGCGCACACACATGCGTGCACACACACACTTAGTCTCTTTCTATCATGTTAGGCGTCCTTTTTCTCTTGCGTTTGCCAAGAAAATGGAAGAAATCAGCAAAATCAATTAAAAAAATTAATTAAATATGAATCATGTTTCCGAAACAATATGAAACACACATCAGCTTATTGCAGTACTTCATTTGTTGGCAAACTCAGGTTAATATTTTGCTTTTTATTGGCTTTTCAGCAAAACAGATGGATTCTGCTGACTGCTAGAGCCATTTTGCCCACTCTTTTTATGATCCAATCAAATCCTGAATAATACAATTCTTTAAAAATCCTGTTTCACTTGGAAATATGCCACTTTAAGGAAAAACAATGCATACTGACTTCCGATTCATGCTGTTTGGTTGTGCTAACTCAACTAAGGGGGAGGTGGTCATGAGCTCATCTCTGGGCCCCTAGGGTTCCCAGGTGTCCCAGGTATTTTGAACTCTGATGTCCAGGTGGTACTTTTGATTGGATGTTAAAATGCCTGATCAATGCTTATGATAAATACCTTCCATCAGTTTAGATAGATAAAGTGCCATTCTTGTCCTGGCATTCCCCCCTTCTCACTCTTCCTCTGTGTCTTTCTCATTCATTCAATTTCCTTTTTTTCGCAGGGCTGTTCTGGTGCGTTCTGAGATTATGTCTCAAACCACATGTATTCTGCTAAACAGCATGTCATATTACTAATTCAGTATCTCACTAGCTGTGTCAGGTAGAGTTTACACGACTGAGATGGAAAACAAGCTGAAATTAAACGCTGAAGGCACTCGACTGAATGACGGCATACAGTCATTGGCAGAATTGGAAACTGATGATGCCCTAATGTTGGTCATTAGTTTTGGTCATGAGGATGCAAGAACTCAACCAATGAACTCAGCCAACCTGTACAGCATTGTAAACCTTCGAGTACCATCAGAGGACTTCATTTCCTTTTGGGCAGTCAGAAAGCTGTGATGGGCCTATGTCTTGTGGTGAGAGGGTCAAGGCTGCTCAAGACCCACCCCCATATCCCCCATCGAACCCCCCAAACCAACCGCCATCAATGCCCACCACCAAAAAAGCTTGTAAGGTTTAGTTTACCTTAGTTTTACATGAGGGTTTCAGAATGTAACTGTAATTAATTATGTACTTACAAACATATGCCCTGTGAATCAAACATATAGCTACACTAACTCCATAAATCTTAAAAACTGAGAAAAAAAAAAAAAAAAA
>CM067497.1:12669308-12715381 GCA_034552555.1 Semaprochilodus insignis
TATATATATATATATATATATATATATATATATATGTACACACACACACACACACACACTGCCTCTACATAAGCTGACAGCCTCTATATAAGCTATACTGCGCAGTATAAAGGGAATAGCCTACAGTACTTTCTGGACATTCTGATTCTAGAACAGTCTACAGCTAAGCTCCATAATGCTACTCCAGGACTCTCAATAACTGGACAAATGCTATTCGGTTTGTGAAAGACCATATTTAGAAGCGGGGTGGACCTAGAGCATAAATGGTGCATTTTGGTTTCACAGTTTAGAGGTAAAATACCAGGAAAGGTCTCTCTGCATCCTCTGTATTTCACAGGAAGTATATATACTGTATATCTATATCAGTGGTGGACAAAGTACAGAAACCGTGTACTTGAGTAGTAGAAGTCCTTCATTTAGACCTCCACTTAAGTAAAAGAATAAAAGTATTTGCCTTCAAATGTACTTAAGCATGGAGAGTAAAAGTAGCATGATTTATTATGGCTCTAATGTCCTATTATCATTTCTGGAACAAGACACATGATTAATCAGCTCATTTTAGGTGAAGAGACTCTAGTGTCACTCTCAGTCCACTTATCTTTTAGCCAAACGTCTTTAATTAGTCTGACACTGATATCTATTCAAATGATCATAAGCACGAAACACTGAAGGCAAAAAAAATCTGTTTAAGGTTTAAGATTTATTTGCAACTTAGTTACAAGTTGAAGTTTAATGAAAATGTTAAAACTTTAAACACAGTTTTCCTTTGCTATATTTTATGTTTTTATGCACACATAAGCTGAAAGGAATGATTCATTTCACATAATGCAGTGGAGTAAAAGATATTTGACTTTGAAACATAGTAGAGTTAA
The DNA here is from genome assembly GCA_034552555.1 of Semaprochilodus insignis. Classification (NCBI taxonomy): domain Eukaryota; kingdom Metazoa; phylum Chordata; class Actinopteri; order Characiformes; family Prochilodontidae; genus Semaprochilodus; species Semaprochilodus insignis. The sequence continues at coordinate 12,670,181 of CM067497.1, forward strand.
AGTAAAAAGTCATAGAAATACTTTAGTAAAATACAGATACACAAAAAAAACTGCTTAAGTACAGTAACTAATTACATTTATTTACATCTAATTACATCTTGTTGTTAATGTATCTTGTTGATTATGGAGCTCTAAAATGCTATTTAGTTTGTGAAGGGTCATATTTAAAAGGGGGGATGGGTTTAATGCTTACCCCCAGAGGTTTTATGTATATGGATATATGTATGTGTATGTGTATGTGCGCAGCTGTATGTGTGTGTGTGTCTTGATTTGTAATTGCTGTGAATCCAAATAAAGTTTTGTTCAAAAATAAATAGATAAATAAAAGATAAGAAGAGAGAATAAACATGGAAACAAAAGATGGACATATGTGAGGAGGCTGGACTTATTCCCAAAACAAGGTGCTGATGAAGGTGCCCATACTGAGCTTGCCAACTCTTTAAAAAGTAAACAAAACGGCACGTGGTGTATTGCTTTTATGCGGGGAAAGTAAAACCAGATGTCCTCTGGCTACACAGAGGATGCATTTTAATACAAAGTGTAGATGGAATCTGGCCAAAGTTGATCCAGATACAACCCAGAAATAAACCACATGTTAAACAGGCTCTTACTGACACAGTGGAAAGAAAAAACATCATTGTAATTGGCAACAAATCGAAATCTGCCGCTCCACCAATGTTTTTGTGTGCACTTACTTCCTCTTCTATTGAATGCAGCCTTTTTGTTACTCTAAAAAAAAAGTCTTCTTGTGTTTGTTTTCCCCTTTGTAATATGTATTTGTAATATTTTAATATTTGTAATATTTTAAAAACACTCAATTCAAGTTGAACATTTTCCAACCTTTCTTTATGCCCAAGCTATTTTTATTACTATGCCTTTTAAGTCAGCCTGACATCAAAATAGATTTTCTTTTTACTTAGTGAGCTCATGTGACTGGCCACATTTAGCACAACCCATTGCATCATTTCACAAGAAAAATGTCTTGTTTTTATTATTTTAGTTTTGTTGGTCAACGTGATGTTTGGTTACATCACTGTGCTCCAGCGTCAAGGAAAAATATCCTACCCAGTAATATCCTAATAGCCTGTTTTCCTTCCACCTCTCACTACTTGGACCAATCATCAAGCACGAACACTTGTCACTACCTCTGTTCCCGGTTTGCACATACATGTATACCAGCAGAAAACCTCCTTTATTCTCTTCACTTTAATGTCAAATGTGCTTTTTGGACCAGTTGTAAAATAATCAATCAGTTTGTTTATGCTAGCGGTCCCTGTTCATGTTAACAGAAGTGAGGTAGTTCCAATAAATGTCAGTAATTACACTGTTTACTGAATTACGTGATGATGAACCACTGTATGCACACACTTACACAGACAGTACACTCTTCATCGCACTGGTTATGCTTTTGCAAAACAAAAGTGAAAAAAAAAACAAAAAAAACCCAGCATTGAAGGTTTAAAAGCTAGCCTGCTTACATATTTAAGGTGGTTTCTGCAGATTGCACTGCATGGGGATGATGGGGCTATAAATACCTGCGGGCTGTGACGGGATTCATAGATCGAGAAAAGGTGGTACAGTGCAGTGAATGTCTAGTTTCATGTGTGGAAAATGGGTCACAAAGCAGATGTTAATGATTGGCTAAAAGGAGTGATTGCGTTTGGGAATGCCAATGCCAGTGTGAAGGAAGTAGCTGAATTTGTAGGTGTATGGAAGCGTACGGTCATATGGCTTTACCAGCAGTGGCAAAAATCCCAGTCTACATGGAATTCTCATAACTCACAATTGTGGCAGCGAAGGCATCCACCAAATCTGGCCTGACTGCGCAATTCTTTGATGCCAGAGTGGCTGAACATTGATGTGGCCTACATCCAGAAACTTGTCCAGTTCATGCCAAATTGAATCGCAGCTGTTATTTGTGCTCATTAGTTATTACAGGCTATTAGGTAAGTTTTAGTCACAGGTGACTCATTTTTTGTCCAGTGAGCGCATTTATGATACCAAAAACACAATTTTAATTTAAAATTCAATTTAAAATTATTGCAGATTAGATTGTATGACCTAAAGAGCGAACATTTTATAATAACTTGAATAATTGTGTACTTGCCCCTACATGTTTGATCATTTGTAAGCAATCTTGAGTTGGAGGAAATTACACCTTAGGAATCAAGCTCATATTTATTTCTTCAATATTTTTAAATGTGTAAAAATAAAGCATGAAAAACTGAATTGAACTGAGCTGTATGCACTTACATGTGTGACAGGTAGCTCCAGTGTAACCCGTCCCATCGCAGGAGCAGCTGAAACTGTTCCAGGTTTGAGTGCATCGCCCTCCATGCTCGCAGTGATTGGGCATACATCTGGAAGAGAGGACAGCGCATCATTAGAGCAGCCGAACCTAAAATCAGGGCTAAACCGGCCTTACATCAAACATCACTGCAGCCTTAGCCTTCTATTCAGTGTCATTGGCGTTTCAGCCAGAGGAGAATGAGTCAAATTAGCACCTTTTTTATCTCTTTCTGCCTGTCTTTCTCTTTATCCGCGAGGGATCGGCTGCTCGGAGAGGCTTTATGATGGTTTTGATGTGTGCGCGCACTGGAACACATCATTAGAGGCTGGGCTGAATAAAAACTGAGCATATACTGACAGAACGCTCTGTCTATGTTTAACAGGAAAAAAAAAAAAAACTTTTGTGTTAAAGTGCACATTCTCAGCTTCTACATAAAGCAAAACACACCATTGAGCTGCAAAAGCCTTTCATCAGACAAGTTTCCAGAAGCATCATTTGAAATAGACCTATGTTTGGACCTCGAGGCATGTGCGTCAGCCTTTGTGCAGAATCCCTGAAAAACCACCATTAGGCAAAGTCTGGCATCATTGCCCATATTTATGGGGCATATCGTCACTGTTGGACCAACACCTCAGATCTCGGTTAGGGACCTGTGTTGCGATTAAATTTGGAACTCCAGCTAAAATGAAGAATGTAACCATCACTACATCTGCTGTCAACATGCTTACTCTCCTCCTACAGTAGTGCAGCAGTAGTTCTAGAGATTTTCCATATTAGGGTAAAATGTTCCTTCTGATGACATATCTTGAAGGTGGGGTGACTGCAAATGCCTTGGGGCAGATTGTTAAGGGGCAATCATAGGCTGGCGGTTAGAGAACCAGTCTTTTGGCCTGAAGGTTGACAGTTTGATTCCCTGATCTGGCAGGACACGACTGAAATGCCGTTGATCAAGGCACAACTGTTCCCTGGGTGCCATGGATAGGGCTGCCCACTGCTCGGGCATATGTGCTTACTGCCCGATTGTGTTTGTGTGTTTCACCGAACCTATGGGTAAAATGTGGCAGGCAAATTCCTCTGTGTGTAAGCACAATTGGTCAAGGGTCCTAAACTGTAAATCTGATTCAAATAGAGGATGGGCAGGAATGTATTTCATCATAGGAGTGTAATATCCAAGCTTTTGTAGGCAACTGTAACTGTAGCAAATGTCTGCAAATCATCATTACAATAGAGAGAACAAATCAAAGCACTATGACTCTACAAAATAGTGATTAAAAATGCTGTTTGTTTCCTGTTCTCTCTGGTGGCAGTCAGAACAGATACATTCAAACATTTGGAGCGGCGGCTGGTCAACAGTGGAAATGCTGTGTGGAGCTATTTCTATTTGTGTGAAGTATAAAGAGGAGGTTCAACACCTAAGAACTTTTCCAATACACATCTGATACCAAAATCACAACATCCCACTCAATACATACAACCCATAGACAATAGAACAGAAAGGATAACTCCTATGAGCATGTCAACGCCATCTGTACACTCACATTAACCACATTAACTTTGAATTCTTTGCATGACAAACCATTCTCTGATGCTGAGAAAGCTGCACTTTTTGGCGCTGTACATATATTTCTATAGAAAACCACAGTGTTTTTCTGTTTACACGTTTATACAGTATATTTTGTATACTGTAATGATCTCATTCGGAGATCATTAAGAAGAGAGGTCTCCTTGTCCATCCCGAGCCAGGCAGACGAACCTTGGCTATGGTTTCAGCATTCACTTTCATGTTTTCCACATCAGGGTGGAAAATGCACAGCACTGGAAAGGACTGTGGACAACCCTCCTAATTATTGAGTTCAGGTGTTGTAAAGCACGCCACCACTAGACTCTGGAGCACTGGAGTGATTCTCTGGAGTGATTAATTACGCTTCACTGTCTGGCGGTCTGATAGATGAATCTGGGTTTAGCGGATGCCAGGAGAACGTTAGCTATCAGCATGCAAAGTGACAACACTAAGGTTTGGTTGAGGAGCGATAATGGGTTTGAGGCTGTTTTTCAGGGTCTGGGCTCGGTCCCTTAGTTTCAGTGAAGGTTAATGTTAATGCTAATGCTACGGCCTGCAAAAGCATTTTAGTCAATTATGTCTTTCCGGCTTTGTGGAATAGGAACAGTTTGGGAAAGGCAATTTAATGTTCAGGCATGACTGTGTGCACAAAGCAAGGCTACTCAAAGACATGGCTTAACAAGTTTTGTACGGAGATACTCCAGTGGCTTGGTCAAAAATGCTCTGACCTCAATCCTACATACTTTTGGCCATATAGTGTACGTTAATGATAAACTAAATATATATTAAATCTTTTATATATATTAAATATATTAAATTATTTATTAAAACAGATCTACATGCAGAATGCCACAGTATTAATAATAACTATGTCTATAATAGTATTTTCATATGCTGAAAAAAGTCTGGTACGAAGTGCCCCAAAAATGCCCCTTGTGACTGGTTGTAGGCTAATTGTAAGTTTAGAAGACTGAAATGCCAATATTTTATCATATCATCTCTTTGGATCAACAGGGTATCAAACTAAAGGTATGTAAAGGCCAGAATCATCAATGTGATACTAAGCTTTGATGGTCCAAAACCAGAATCCTATTTTATTCCCATCATGAATTGACCTCCGTTCTTTCCAGCCTTTCTTGCTGCCATTATCCTCCTGAACTCTGAGAATCAACACGATAAGCATTTCCCAAAAAGGCTGAACACACAGAGATTACAGCGCTGTGGACACAAAGCAGACGAAAAATCAAGGCTACGTAATTCCCATACAGAGAGCATGTGAGGATAGATTAGTATTTTTAAGCTGCGGAGATTTCCCTGCATATCCTTTATCTTCATCTCCAGCGAAAGTCCTAATTAAAGCACCAAAGTTAAAACAATTAATGGCTTCACTGCCTTTCTCCTCGACGTAATTAGTCATCTTCAAAGGTGCTTTAAATTAGCTGAGGGATCAGAAGTGAAATACAACGGCGTGCGCGTGCATTTGCAGAGACGTGGTGGTAAATGAGGAGAATATTTCCAAGGTTTCTTCTCTCGTCGGGCCGCATGTCAAATCCATTAGCACAGTCGAATACGGCGTGAAACAAAATTAAGCTGCAATCCTGCTTGAGCTAATGCTCGTTAGGCCAGCTCCTCGCAAGGGGAAAGCTGTGAATATGGAAGCATTCCGGCCCTCTGTTCTGCCACCTTCTCCCCCTTCGTGGTGGCGGTAGGAATTCTGCTGGGACGTTTGCTGTCAAACCTGGCCCTCTTGTGACAGGACGTCCAGATTAATTGGGTTGGCACCCTGACCATCTGCGCCTGGAGCAGTGGAACTCAGCCAGAGAGTTTACTTTATGCTTCACCTGCATGAAGCACCTACAGGGAGTATGATATGCCTGTAGGCACCATTCAGTAGCCCACCAGGCCCAAGGACAGGATTCATTAGCCTTGGGGGCAAACAAAAAAAAAACAAGGGTCTTAACTACCTTCACCCTGATTAATGCCAGTGATATTAATTTATCCGTTTTTTACCCTATCGTTAAACTACTTCCAATTTTCTAATGCTACCATTAATGCAACATGGTAGGAAACTAGCAGGTCTGGGCAGGTAGAATATGAAATGTAATCTGGTAGTGATTACACATTGGATGACTACAGTTCTATGGTCAAGTGTGAATATTTAAGTACTTGGTCTTCAGTTTAGGCTAGGCTAAATTCTGCAAGCACCCAATGAGCGCTCTCATATGGCAATGATAAGGCAAGCATGGTGCACATGAACCTCTTTTGCCATTGGTAAAATGTCCAAAGCATCTGAACATCCCTGTATTCTTTACTTTCTGTATTTCTTTCTTTTCTTACTCAATAAATTAGAAACGCCTTGATTTAATATTGTATCGAAAATGTGGTACCACTTCAGAATAAGACTACCCTTATAAAGCGTTCATGTATAGTTTAAAAAAGCAGTTACAACACATAAACAAGAAGGGCAATAGCAACCTGTTGTTAGTGTAACAGTGAAGCCACATTCGTTTATACTGTTAAAGTTCAGATTTTGATGTTTACTGATTTACCTTGCCCTTTCCATCAGTCAGCGTTAAACCTGTCACCTTCAATACATATACCTATGGAAGAGTTCACTTTTGCTCCTTTTATTAATGTGTTTTTATCTGCTTATTAAGACTTTGCAAAGTGTTTATTATTGTAAAGTCTTGCTTGTAACCATTAATAAATTAATTTTAAACCATTTATAAGCTCTTTATGAAGGTAGCCCTTTTCTAACATGGTACCAAAAATGTATTTAAGTCTCATGGAAGACAAGCGTCCAGACTCTTCTCTGTCCTGGCTCCCAGATGGTGGAATGAACTCCCACTGGGTGTTCAAACAGCGGAGTCTCTCGCGGTCTTCAAATGCAGACTAAAGACCCATCTCTTCATAATGCACTTAAGTGAGTAAGCACTAGTAGAGGTGTAAGTTGTGTATGTACTTGTGTTGTGTTGCACTTATATTGCACTTATAATGACCTTTTCTTTTCTTTTCTGTAGGTGTGAGCACTGGGCTGGGGTTGCCAGGTAGTGCTCTTTTTGCTCTATATGTATGTATTGATCTATCTAGATATCAGCACTGGCCCCCTGTTCGGGCAGTGTCTGAGCTCAGGGTGAGTTTTAGGCTCTGAACTTCTTGTACTAGCTGGAATATTATCCAATGGAACACTAAGCACGGTTGTAAGTCGCTCTGGATAACAGCGTCTGCTAAATGCCTTAAATGTAATGTAAATGTAAATATTTATCACCAACAGTAATCCATAAAAAACAAACTATTTCAAGATTAAATTTGGACATTTGAAGCTTAAATGCCTCAGGGTTTTAGTAAAGAGTGCTGGAATAAAGCTGCTCTTTTCCATTCCTACTAATAACTAACTGAAACCTGGTTAAACTACAACTTGAATTTACTTTCAGTGACGTATCCACAACTTCCAGATGGCTGCAGTGACTTTTTCTTTTTTAACACAAAATACGTCCCATTATGAATCAAAGCATGATTCCACTGTCAGTTCCTGATTATCTTGGAAGGTAATCTCATGTGTAAAGCTTTCAGTTCAGCTCTTGAAGTCCTGATTAATGGGAGAGCTTACTTGGCTGTATCTACCTTGATACCACAAAGGAAACTCCTCGGTTTCAAGAAACTTACTGATGATTCTATTAAATAGATAATTAAGAGAAAATGACACTCATGTAGTTTCCAGAAGTGTAAATGTCATGCTTCCTGCTTATGACACCATTTCCAGCCATTCTCTTCCTCATGCTAGCTCAGTTGAGGCAATGATCCTTGTTATGGACATCAGAGAGTGACATGACATCCCTGTCATCTCCTTTAGCCTATCAGGACAGATTCAACATCACCAGAGGTCTAACATACAATTAACCCTAACCCTGAATTAATTTACTTACTCAATAATTTAAGCCCAGGCTTTAGCAGAGCTACTTTGTGGAGTATTGATACTGTTTTCACTGTGTATACTGAATGTTCTTTTCTCTGCCTGTGTACTGACCCTATTGCATTTTTTGGATTCTCCTTTTGCATTGTTACTAACTACCTCTGTAACAGTTCTCATCTTTGGACTTGTCTCTCGACCTGCCCTTTTGTGCCCTGAGGCACTGTCTGCTGTTTTTTACCTTGGCCTGTTTTTGTTGTATGCTTCTGAATTGCCCTCTTATTACCAGTAAAGTAATGAGGTTGATTTTACTCTGCAAGCATCCAATTTGCCTTCCTAACCTGACCCTGAAGGCCTAGTAGGTTGCTGTCTGCAAAAATTTTCATCTTTTGAAATAACTTAAATGGTGTAATCTAAAATGATTTCTGACCCAGCTACTCTATTTGGTTTAGAAATTGGTAAGTTGGCAAAAAAAATGTTCCGAACATCCCTGTATTCTTTTCTTTCTTTCTTTCTTTCTGTCTGTCTGTCTTTCTGTCTTTCTTTCTGTCCTTGATTTAATACTTTATCAAAAACACTGTACCATTTTAAAATAAGATTACCTTTATACAGCGTTTATGTACAGTTTAAAAAGAGTATATTAATGGTTATTAACTAGGTCATCAACCACTTAAAATTATTAATACACAGTTACAACACATAAATAAGAAGGGCAATAGCAACCTGTTAGTGTAACAGTAAAGCCACATTCTTTTATACTGTTAAAATTCAGATATTGATGTTTACTGATTTACCTTGCCCTTTCCATCAGTCAGAATTAAACCTGTCAACTTCAATACATATACACATTCACCCTATGGAAGAGTTCACTTTTGCTCCTTTTATTAATGTGTTATAGCTGCTTATAAATACTTTGTAAAGTGTTTCTTACCTAACTAGAATAAGGGAAGCCTTATTCTAAAGTGGTACCAAAATGTAATCATTACCAACAGTAATCCATATTCAATGTTGTAATAAATAGTTATTTTCTGAGGTATGCTGTATCATAAGTGTTTTATTTAGTAGCTAGACTAATTAATTCAGATTACCAGAAGTTCCTATCCAACACTGCTAGCTAGCATAGTTGAGTAAAGCAATGATCCAAACAAGCAATGTACAAATGTACAAAATATGGCAAAACAGAAACTGAATGCATCTCAATACATCACCAAATCACACTACATTAGCAGGTAGGTATCTAAAATGAAGGGTCTGTTCACATGGTATGCTTTTTAGACGACAGAGGTGCTTTTAACAATTGTTTTCGATTGGAGGGACACACTGCATTGGGCACCTTGTAGTTTCTGTGCTGAGCTTTCCAAGTGCCCTGATCTGAAAAACCTTTAAATCAAAGTGATCTAATAGCCTTTTTGTGTGTGCTGACTGTTTGAATCAAAAGGAAGGTGGGCATTCAGTGACATCTAACAGTGAGGAGCCCAGCCCTGAAATGTCTTCACAAAGCAGCTTTTTATTCAGTTTTGATTACTGGGGCGTTGATATAGAACAAGTAGACGTAGACATATGCTCTTTTATTGAACACTGAAGCAGGGGGCAGAGCTGCTGCCAGCGCTGGCTGACAGGGCCTGGCGTACAGCTGTACTCAAACAACACACTGTCACCAATATCATCCGTAGCAATGATTTTACAGATTTACAGATTAAGTATCTCTTCTTGAGAATCCTGTGCCGCTTTCAGGCTAAACGCCTACCGCATGTCTACAGGCGAATAAAATATTAGCGGCGCATGTCATTTTATCTTGTCACACCAGTCTTTGTCGAGAGGACTGAGTTGTTTTTGCTCACTAGCAGCTCAACACAGTGTCACGACATTGCTCAAAGAGAGAGTCAACAGTGCCCTAGTTGAACGGATAACAGAGTTACACAGTAGCACTGTAGCACTTTCTGAAATGGCAATACAAAGCATTCTACATATACACGTCAAAACATAGGCAGTTACTACACTGTTATTGGCCAGCGTACAAGGAACGCAGCGTGAGCCCTTGAGAACCCACTTTCCGAAAGACCGCGATCTGAACCCTAACTTTTAATGAACAATTATGCTAGCTAATTAGTACGCCCACAAAAGTGCACAAAAGCTTAACGCGTGACTGTTTTATTTTAAGAAACGACCTAATTAACGATTATCCAAACATCCAAAGTGATGTGAAGAGTGCAGCGTTCATATCTGTGACCAGCCGCAGACCTTTATTATTACCCGCGGTGCCTCTGTCTCCGATGTGCGTGTGGGCGGCACTGACACAGAGACATAACAAAGACAAAGTCACAGACTGTGATAGCATCCATCTATAAGGCGAGAATCATCTTGTCGGCATCTGAGGCGACGGGTATTTGCCGATATTTGCGAGGAGGCGCTCATGAAAGTTTCTGTTTGCTTTTGCCAACTTAGTCTGCTCTGGCCAAGTTGATGGAAAATCAGGCCTGGTTTAATCGGGTTGGAAATAGGCTGCGGATCACACCTGTGGCCTAGCATATCCACAGATCTTTCCTGGCGCAGGGAGAGTGGCCAGGGCCAGCGGGAACAGAGGGACTGGACCCATCGAAGCTGAACGAGAACAACACGGCTTAGCTGAGCTGCTCCGGCCACTGAGCACAGCTCAGATTTCCATCAGTTTTTATAGGAGACTGAGAGAGACAGAGTGCTGGGTTTGGGTGTTAGTGAAGGATGGAGAACGTGTGTGTGTGTGTGTGTGTGTGTGTGTGTGTGTGTGTGTGTGTGTGTGTGTGTGTGGTTTTGTCCAAAAATGTCCTGAAAATCAGAGAAAAAATATCATTTTTAAAACCGAAAAAGCTAAATCTTTTTGGTTCCTGGCTAAGGTTAGAGTTTGGGGTCTTGAATATTGCATATATGTTGATGTGCAAAAAGTGAATAAAGTTATTTAAAGTAATCAAAACACTGTCTCCAATCAGATTAACTCCTTTCATTTTTGAGAGACATGAGAAAAGCAAATTCCAATCTTGATTCTGAACTGAAAAAATCCAGAAGGTGGTGTTTCTTTCCATCCTTCCACTTTTTCCACATGGGAAAAAAACATTTGAACTGGATATCTGAGATGTTAAGTAAAGTTTTAGGAACTGAAAAGTCTAAATTTGCACTCTTCGGTCTGAGTGCATGTAGTCTTGCATCATGCAGCCAGTGGTGCTGGCACTAACAGAATGAGTCATGCAGGGCATCACTGCTCGCTGAATGTCAGCAATCGTGGCTGTTGGGTTAGTCAGGCACAGTGGTAAGGCTCGTCCTTGCTTACGTCACATGCCCAACTGAGTGTGAAACTTGAATCATTCACATGTCTCACAATGTCAAACCTACCCACCAAGTGTCATTCCTGTGGTTTGATTCCTTCTGGGTGCAACTATTTGTGCAGCTACTCTTTTGACAATGAGTTTATATAAAACACAAGGAGAAGCAGGGCATGCGGCCAACATCTAAGCTCGAATTTTGGAAGTGTGGAAAAATATACCTGCAGATCTGTGACTTATACATATAACTTGTACACACAGTGGGGTTCAAAAGTCTGAGACCACATAAAAAATCTGTGACTGTTTCATTTTAACCTGGCAATAAACAACACAAAGATTTTTAGAAATTGAAAACAAACAAAAGAACTATTCCTAGGGCAGCATGATGGCGCGGTGGGTAGTGCTGTCACCACACAGTAAGAAGGGCCTGGGTTTGATTCCCGCCTGGGGTCGTTTCTGTGTGGAGTTTAAAATGTTCTCCCTGTGTCTGTGTGGGTTTCCTCCTGGTGCTCTGGTGTCCTCCCACAATCCAGACATGCTGTTAGGTGACTTGGAGACACTAAATTGCCCCTAGGTATGTGTGTTTTTGTGAGTCAGCCCTGTGATGCACTGGCAGCCTGTCCATGGTGTTTCCTGCCTTCTGTCCAATGAGCGCTAGGGTAGTCTCCAGCGTTTCCAGAAGCGGCTTAAAAAGGGAATAAATTAACTATTTCTAGGTCAATATCCAGAGTCAAACAGTGTTGCAGCCATTTTTTTGTGGGCTTTTTGTTTTAGTCATATGTTAAGATTATTGTGCCCAGACTTGTAGAATCCTGTCATTAAAATAAAACAGAGGTATACAAAATATTAAGACATTCTAAAATTGAGTTAATACTTCACTTTTAAGACTCTAAAGAGAACGCTACCTACTGGCATGCATAGTGACAACAGTAAAGTTTGGTGGAGGAGGGATAATTATCTGGTGCTGTTTCAAGGTTTGGCCTTGGCCCCTTAGTTCCAGTGAAGGATAATGTTAATGCTACAGCATAGAAAGATATTTTAGACAATGATATGCTTTCAACTTGGTGGCATAGCCTGGGAAATCCCTTTCCTGTTATAGCATGGCTGTACACAAAATGAGGTCCATAAAGAAACGGTTTGATGAGTGTGGTGGGGTTAAACACCAGTGGCCTGCATAGACTCCCAACTTCAATCCCATTGAACACATTTGGGATAAAGTGGAATGTCATGCCTCCTCATCCAACATCAGCATCCGACCTCACAAATACTCTTTTGAAAGAAAGGGCACGAAATTCCACAAACACACTCCAAAATCTTGTGGAAAGCTTTCCAGAAGAGTGGAAACTGCTATATCTGGAAAGAGCAGGCCAACTCCATATTAATGGCCATGGTTTTGGATTGGTATATTCAACAAACTCATATAGGTGTGACTGTCAGAACGTGTCCACATACTTTTGGCCATATAGCGCATGACCCTTATTTCCTGCCTTTGTATAAAACCTTGTTTGTCTGCATGTGAAGGAAGTGTCTGATTGAGGTCAGTGATTTTGCTTGTTTACCCCTGCAGTCCAGACGCCATAATAGAAAGTGACAGTCATATAATGCCACTATTAAGGACAATGAAAGGATGATAATGTTCGGTTTAAAATGCTGTCATCTGATTAGTTTCTGGAGGGTTTGGGGACAGACCCCCCAGGCACTTGTCTCCTAGGAGAAAGGCACAGTTTATTCAGATCAGCATAAACATGCATTGCCAGTCGTAAGAGTTGAAATGAAGGTTATGTAGACAATATTTGATAACAGATATTAATAACTGTTTGACAGAATGAATAAAAGCTAACTTGATGTGACCTTTAATAGCCTTGCCAGCTAGTGTAAACTCTTAAACTTGCTTATCTCCTTCATGTTCCTACATTCTGGATAAAATGGGAAAAAAAGCATCATTTCTCTTTTTATCTGATGCATGAAAACACATACATATGCACACTCAAACACATTTCCTGGCATGCCTTTACATCACACAGCTCAGAGTGTCATTCACAACCACTCACATTCACATTCTAAATGGCTCCGGTACTTCAAAAGAACAGCTTATGCATGAAATAGTCTGATGTGAGGGGTTAAAAAAACAAGCTATGAAAGGAAATAAATGTAGTCTGGCCCTATAGACAGACGGATAAACACATAGATGTTTACCACTGTGTTACACCAACGTTCCCTTTACTTACACTTTCTAATCCTTTAAGAAATGCAGACACTGACTGCTGTGGTGTTGCAAGTGGAATTATTGTCTGTTCTTACTTGATACAAGGCTGCTCAGGGCTGCTCAGCAGTCCATGGCCATCATCTGATTCTCCTCTTCATGATGTCCTTCATACATTTTCAATAGGTGATAGATGTGGACTGCAGGCAGGCCAGTAAAGCACTGTGTGCCCACAAAGCTACGCTGTAGTAACACATGCAGAAGTCGTCCTGGCATTAACTTGCTGAAATAACCATGGACTTCCTGGGAAAAGATGTCATCTTGATGGCAGCATATGTCTCTCTAAAATCCCATTATACCTCTCCTTGTCAACAGTACCATGACAGATGTTGTCTATTGCAGCTTTCACTTATAAATGTCTGGATAGTCCCGTTCCCCTTTGGGCACAGAGAGCTCAACAGCCCTTCAGTCCTTTAAAAACAAGCTGAAATGTGGACTCATCTGGCAACGTACATTTCCACGGTCTTTTGGACCATCTAAGATGAGCTCAGACCCAGAGAACTCTGGTATTTCTGCATAGAATCGATGTGTGGCTTTCTTTGTGGAGGGGTGAAACATCAGTGGCATAGACTCCTGACTTCAATCCCATTGAACACCTTTGTGTCAGAAACAACAAACTTCGACGTGCGCAAAGCTAAAAGCAAAATCGTTTTTGTCAATAGGACTCAACAGCAACAACCAGTCGAACATAACCAATGGGCAAGACAAAGCCAAAACCAAGAGGACAGGCAGGAGTCAAAGCCAAGAGAGCAAACAGACCAGCAAACAAAGCAAAGGAAGAATCCGAGACAGTAAACCAAGAAAGCAAAGAAGACTATCGCTCAGTACGCAAATGGGGTTTGGCAGTACTTCGCGATGTGAGTGAGAAACAGAGGGGTTTAAAGACAAACAGTGGTAATGGGAAATAGGTGTGTGTAATCAGTATTCAGGCGATGAGGAACAGGAGAGTGGGGTGTGATTGGTGGGTTCCGGACATGTGGTTGTGACATCATCAGGTACTGAACTGTGGGAGATGGAGTCCGGGAGATCGGAGGCAGCGGGGAAACCTGGAAGCGTGACACTTTGGGATAAACTGGAATGTCATGCCTCCTCATCCAACATGTCTGACCTCACAAATGCTCTTTTGAATGAAAGGGCACCAATTTCAACAGACACACTCCAAAATCTTGTGGAAAGCCTTCCCAGAAAGATGGAAACTGCTATATCAGCAAAGAGCAGGCCAACTCCATATTAATGGCCATGGTTTTGGATTGGGATGTTCAACAAGCTCATATAGGTGTGACGGTCAGAGTGTGTCCACATACTTTTGGCCATGTAGTGCATGACCCTTATTTCCTGCCTTTGTATAAAATCGTGTTTGTCTGCATGTGAAGGAAGTGCGTGAAGGAACCGATGTGTGGCTTTCTCTTTGCATAATACAGTATTAAGGTGCATTGACTGATGCACCCACAGACTGTGTTAAGGTTTTCTGAAGTACTACTGAGCTCATTTGGCTGTATTTAATACGGTACAATGATGACTTCTCATGCAATGCCATTTGAGGGCTTGAAGGTCACACCAATCAACAGTGGTTTCTAGCCTTGCCCTACATAGACCGAGACTTCTCCTGAGTCTTTTCACAGTGTTCTGTAGGGTAGATGTGAAAGACCTAAGTGCTTTACACTAATGCATTAAGAAATGATCTTTAACTATTGTCTCAAAGTTTGGCATAAAGTGGTGAGTCTCGACACATCTTTGCTGAGCCTTTTAATGGGCCTCCTCTTATAGCCAATCATGACACCCTCACCTGTTACCAATTCACCTGCATATTGTGGAATGTTACAGCATACATATTGTGGAATGTTATAGTAAGTTAGAACATAGTGTGCAAGACTAGTTTTAGAGTTTGAATATTTTTTTAGCTACGTCGCTATATGCTAGCATGTGGCTATGTCTGGGATGGGGGTCGGTGGGGGTCCATCTAGTCACAGTACAACAAACAACTTCAGACTAGAATCCCCTGCTGATCACAGGGTCTGGGTGTCAGACAGCGGGACTCGGCGTGTGGAGGGAACTGAGCACAGCATCAGCACCTGTTCTGATGAATGAGAACACAAAATCAATGGGCAGGCGGAGGGTGAGTATTCCCCGTCTGAATCCCGATAATGAGAACGCTCCCCCAGGCCGGCGGGCTGGGGATTAGCCGATCGAGCGATATTACACTGTCAGAGAAAAAGATGGGAGAACATTTCACATCCTCTCATCACCTTTATTATTACACCACACACTGACCAGGAGTCCTTATTTATAGTTTTATAGGTACGGTGGTGTAGGACTTATTTCAACTTTGGGAGGGGGCTGGGGCACTGCTTATACTCCCATCATATAATGGTTTATGCTAAATATTAATATTACAACAATATGCTAGGAATGTGCTGAATACACAATGAAGTTATTTAACTGCTTACACATATGTGTCCACACTCACTGGCTATTTTATCAGAGAAACCTATCATATACAAGGTTTACAACTGAATAGTTCCAAAATGATGTCTACTGGTAACAGTGTTGGGTAATTAAGTGTTGACTAACTAACATGAAGCAGTGCATTAATAAGGGTTAGCTAATATTAAGTAAACATGTAACTACGGTAAGTTTACTGTAGTTGTATGTAAGCATGTACTTGTTACATGCTTACTTAACATTTATACATGCAGTTCTTACATGTTTACTTAACATTTGTTAAGCATTGTAACCATTGTTAATGCCATACTTCATGTTAGTTGTGATGCATTATAATGGTTAGCTGATATTAAGTAAACACGTAACAACTGTCATGTTTACTTGGTCATGTAGTTGTTACATGCTTAACAGTTAAACATGCAGTTCTTACATGTTTACTTAGCATTTGTTAACCATTGTTAATGCAGTACTTCATGTTAGTTGTGATGCATTATAATGGCTGGCTAATATTAAGTAAGCATGTTACAACTATTACATTTACTTAACATGTAATCATGTAGTTCTTATATGCTCACTTAACATGTAAACATCTAGTTCGTACATGTTTATTTAACAATTATTAAGCATTGTGAGCATTATTAATGCATTATTTCATGTTAGTTAGTCAACACTTAACGTAACTTAGGTTTTACTCGGTGTTGGATATAATGATATATCCAGTCACCCTAAAACGAGTTCCCCTGAAGCTGGCTTAGTAATGACACTGTTGCTATAATAAAATAAAACATTCCACTTTTACACATTTATTCATCAAGCAAAGCTTTCAAACTTCATCCTAAAAGAGGAACGATATATGTGGGATGCATCATCAGTGATCTAATCTGGGTTCAATAGGTGTTAGCTCTATATCTATTTCTGCACATAGAACATGTCAGATACAGAACATACTGAACAGGCTACCCTAAACTGTACTTGCCTGAATTCATTTGCTGTTTATTTCCCGCGCCTCCAGGACAACTCGTGTGCGTGGGCCTCACTGCTAAATTCTGTTTTCAAAAATCAGGTTTAGACCAATATTCCAGGCTCCACAAGTCATTGTCACTGCTGTGCTGAGGATGGTCTCCATATCGGTGGATTGAGTCATAAAGCTTGTTTATGAAAGCAACTTCAACCTTGACCGCAGACTCGCCGTAATTCCACATGCATATTAGCGATGCACCAACAAATAATTAAGCACCAGCTCTGATCGAAATCACTGATCAATACCCACTGTCAGAACACTATAGATAGTGTTGAGTCATGACTGTCAAATAGCTGCACACGAAATCATGAGTGTGCAGCTCATTAATGCACTACTCTTGGCTAAGAGTGAAAGCTTGTCCATAAAATGATCTCGAAGAACTTTCCAGTGCTTCACTTTGAGCCTGGGGGAGAAATCGGACGCCTCTGCATTAATAACATTCAGATGTATAAGTAATAGCACTGTGGCTCAGAGGTTTCAATGAAGAAGCCTGATGTAGGTTCAAAAGCCTGCTTTTCCTTTACTGCTGTATGCTTTGGAGAATTATGGATAAATACATGCATATTTACAGCTCATGTATATGTATACTGATATATGTTACTGTTGCTTACCTTGAAGAAAAGTAAGTAGCTATCAGTTAGCATAAGACCAGTGCTTTTTGGTAGTTACTAGCTTCCATTCACTGTTAGCCGTATTAGCATATCTGTTATCTCGTAATGAAAATACACACCAGGGGGAAACCTGGTAAACGTTTTGTGTCAGTTTGCAGAGATTTTGCTGCAATCAAGGGTAGACCCCCTTACCCCAAAATTCCTGTAGTCCTTGCTCTTTTAGCATGCAGAGTATAATCAATAACTCAAGCAAGGTAGATAGTGAAACTCATTCTTAAAAATGAGTGTCTCAGGAACACTGTTAGATCTAGTCTTGTTGATGAGGTGTGCTCGATGCACAAAATCAATTCAATGAAACCACTTCAAAGACTAACTGAGGTTATCTGATAACTTCTAAAGCTACAGTCCTTGACACTGAAATCACATGCCTTTCAGCCAGGCTAACACACGTTACATCTACACATGTATAAATATATACACCACCCATCTTACAAAATTCAATGAGCAATGCACAAGATACCAGTTCAGTTGCAAGCTGTGAAACTCTATACACATGCACTAATAAGAGAACTTCACCACTTCAACTTTTCAGAACTTAAACTTCAAGATTCTTGTGTAATTAAATGGTTAAAATCATATAAAGGGTTAAACAAAGTAATTCAGAGGTTTAGTCTTAGTTTTAAATACTCCTTCTAGAGCACTTAAAAGACAATTGCTCACAGTGGTGGTGGAGATAGGAACCAGACGTCAGTTTGATGCCTCTAAGAGTTCCCTCACAGAAAGCTATTACTAGAAGTAGGTAGTAACTAGATACATTTACTGAATTACATGCACTTCAGTAAGATATTGATGGATTTGTACTTGCCAAAGCATTTCCAAATCATAACACAATGAAAGTAGATTGGAGAGTAAAGGAAGCTTCTTTTTACACAGTTACATTTCAGCCATTAATATTTAGTTACTGATTCCTTTATGGCGTTTAATTATGACTTTGTGACCTGCCACATTTCCAACTTTGGAGCTTTAGCATTTTATCTGAAATCTGAAAAAATGAAGCACTGAGCCAAACAAGCTTCAGTTCATGACAAATGCTGGATGCACTAATATGTTTCACTGCAGTTCTTTAGGTTACTCTTCAAGCTTTTTTCTGCTGCTTTGGTATTTCTACTCAGGCTGGTTTTTGGGAAGGTCTTCTTACTTTTATAATTACTTACGCAAATATTAATCCTTTTACTTGGTCGTAGTTTTGATGTAGGCAACTCTAGCCACCTCTGTCTATTAACAAAAAGATCATGATTATGTTTCCTCAGACATTGTTTTATGATAGTTTTGCAAAGGTTTTTGTGTAAAACATATATTTCATAATACAGAGATACATTATAAGGCGTACATTATAAGGCAAAACAGTTTTCAAAGATTGCTATTATTTACCATCACCAACATTACATATTAAACTTTTGGAAAGCAGATAAAACGACTATATTTGTGCTGTAGACATTGTGATGCATGGTTCTTAACACCACCATTGTAAAGAAATCTGTTTTGGTGAGTTTCTCTACAGTGAACCGTTTCACATCATACTACTCTGAATGCCTTTGGAAACAGTTCAACTATTGAATTATGGTAAATATGTGTAAACCCAATTCGGTCCCTCTTTAAGGTAATATTTAGATGCATAATTGTAGGGTCTGAAATGACCTAGAACTAGAAATTATCTAATTAGATATGAAAAACTCCTCAATCTGCCTTAATATTGAGAAAAATTAGTTTTCCCATATGACAATGGATGACTGCATTGTCATTCAGGTCTGTATGGTGGGAAACGCTTCATCTCAGACAATGAGATGCTATTTCATGGAAATAATAGCGCTACAAATTGAACTGTCAAAATTCCTCCAAGAAACATATTCAAATAAGGCAAAACACAAAGCTTTAAAACGTGTTTCCATTACAAACTATTTACCAGTAAATATGAAAAAAAAAAAGAAACCAACCACAAATCATCTCGCTAATGGAGAATCGTGTATTTGTCTCGTCTCATAAGGAAGCGCTCCGTTTCGGATTAGGGCCAGTGTTTAAGTCATATGGAACAATGTCAAACATGGATTTATCTCATCAATCACATTTGTTTATCAGCATGCTAAACAGCGTACCTTAGCAATGGCGTAGGTGCAAACTGGGCCGCAGCACATGAGCGGCTGCTGTGGCTCAGTGGCAGAAAATGCATGGATAATCAATCAATCTGAGCGTAATGACAGCGAGCTGGCCCTAATATTCCCTGAAATTGAACGTGCCTTGTTGGTGCGGCGCTCCTGAGCCAGAGCTACGATGAAGCGGCTGCACTGATTAACCCTTAGAAGTCATAAGTAGCATAGGCAATAACATAGCTATGTTGTCATTTGAAACTATATTTGTATTGTTTATCCAATTAAAACTGATGTGCTTTGACCCATTCCTCTGAATTAGCCTTTCAGCATGAACAATCCAAATGATATCGATTGGCAATGCTACTACAGCACTGGGACTAATACGTGGTCATGCATTTTAGCCTCTGCTGCAAGGCAGATGAGATCATGCTACATTTATCAGAATTCAAAAGTAACCCTTTAAAATCTGAGTATGTCTTAGATTCACTTCCTCACTAATAAGTACATAACATACACCATAGATGTTCACGAGTTGCTTCATGCAAGTTGAGTTTTAAGTCTCTGAGGAGCGAGTCTCCTGGGGGCGAGTCAGAGTCCGGTCTGCATCTTTGGGGTGTGAGGCTGAATCAGTTCTCAAGTCCAAGTTGAGTTTTGAGTGTCTGAGAAGCGAGTCAACTATTAACTTTCGAGTCACTGAAGAAGCGAGTCTGAGTCAAACCTCGAATCTCTTGGATGCGTGCCTGAGTTGAGTCTTGAGTCTTTGAGGACTGAGTTTGAGTCAAGTCCTTGGAGTAAGTCATAAGTCCATAAAGTGTGAGTCCTGAGTCTGAATCTCAAGCTCCTGGGGTGTGAGTCTGAGTCCAGTCTTGAGTCTTGACTTGACTCGAGTCTGAGGTGCAAGTCCGAGTCGAGTCTCAAGTCTCTAGGGTGTGAGCCCTGGCTGAGTAACTAGTCTTTAGGCTATGAGCCCGAGTTTAGTCTGGAGTCTCTGGTTTTGTGATTCTGAGTTGAGTTTGCAGTGTCTGGGCTGCGAATGTGTTGAACTTGGAGTTTCTGGAGTGTGAATCAGAGTTAAATCTTCAGTGTAAATGTGTGGAAAGTGCGGATGCTAAACCACCTGATTTGCCATTATTAGACAATGAAACTCCAACCTGACAATGTAAAATCCAATGTAAATGCAATTCACTATCTTGCAATGTATTAATGATGTAACTCCAACTGAAAAATAGAGATAAACAATGATGGCTGAAGACTTAAGGGTTAATCTTTGTTTTGTCCATGCACAAGCCGAGAGCTCCAGGGGGCCAGCTGGACCGTGACTGATCCCAATGGCAGTAGCTGTGTTTGTGTTTTAGACGGCAGGGGTTATCTCTACTCTCTCCCAGAGCATGTGCTTAAAGGTGGTGGTCAGGTGCAGCAGGTGCTCTAACCTGTCGATGATGGCACACATGTCCAGGCTGACATTCTCAAAGGCTCCCAGCCTGCCCTGCTCCACAGCGGTCAGATCGGCCAGCTGATCATCCACCTGGATGAGCTGCATACATCCCTGAAAGGAGCGCTGGGATGGAGAGGCCTGAGTCTGCAAGAAATAACCTGGAGATAGAAGAGAAAGAGAAAATACACTTATTTTACATGTAATTAGCGTTATGTCTTATTATCATGCCAAGTACTGCATTCACTTTTTCTTCCTCTCCCTTGCCACTTTATTAGAAACAGCAACCTTGTACTTCGACTGAGTGGCCACTTTGTTAGAAACACCTTCTTTGTACTTCTACTGACTGACCACTTTATTAGAAATACCAACTTTGTACTTTTGCACTTTTAGGAAAACCCCAAACTTACAGGTCCGTTATAGTATAATTACACCACCTTGTATCTGCATTTATTGTTTCATTCATTTTAACAGATCCACTTACCGTTTAGGTGCACTTTGTTAAACTTTTACCCTGTTCTTTAATGGCAGGACCCCCACAGAGCAGGTATTATTTGGGTGGTGGATCATTCTCAACACTGCAGTGACACTGACATCCTGGTGTTGTGTTGTACTGGTATGAGTGGATCAAACACAGCAGTGCTGCTGGAGTTTCTAAACACGGTGTCCACTCACTCCTACCCTGTTTGCCCACCTTGTTGATATAAAATCAGAAATTATAACAATGACACTGGGGAAGCAATACTGTGTCTGATCTACTCACACCACCGCAACACACATTAACACACCACCACCTCAGTGTCACTGCAGTGCTGAGAATGAGCCAGCACTCAAATAATACCTGCTGTATGGTGGTCCTGTGGGCATCCTGCCCAGTGAAGAACAGGGTAAAAGGGGGATAACAAAGTATGCAGAGAAACTGATAGACTACAGACCGTAATTGTAGAACTACAAAGTGCTCCTATATGGTAAGTGGAGATAATAAAATTGACAGTGAGTGTAGATACAAGGTGGTGGTCTTGATGAAGTAGCTGGTTGATGTATATGATAACATAATATTTCATATACAGTCATGTGAAAAAGTGTAAAACCTTGTCACTGCTGTCCATCTAATGACAGCAAAGTCTACGATCACCTTGAAGCCAAACCCTGTGTGAGTTCTGAACTACAAAGCAACAGAATTAGGATTTACTATTTGATTACAGTAAACCTCTTGCTGCTTCTTCAAGGTCTTTCCCCATGTGGATCGCTGAAACTGTAGAGTGCGTACCACTGAGAATATGAAGAAACTAAGCCTGTAAACCCTGCAAACTGCTCAGGCTTGTATAAGGCCAACACTAGCTGCAATAAGGCCTTCCGAGACTCACCCGACAGCCTCTTGACATTAATAGACAAATTAGAGCATCTGGAGAAGCTAGCGTTTGTTTTCAGCATCCATAGAAGAAAAGGCACAGTGGAGGGTGAGGGGGGAAAAAACAAAGTTGAGAAAGTTTACTGGACCATCTGTCTCGTCTGCCACCCACACCTGTCCAAGTGTCTATCAGACTGAGCAGCCAAGAAGAGGGGGATTGGTAAAAGGGGAAGAAAGAGGGGTCCCAATGGTGGGATCACGATGGCAAATGCTTCTCTCTGAAGAGGAAAAGGAGAGAAACAAACCAGCATCTGGTGAGGAATCACGCTAGCACAGCAGCGTAGCGCCTGGACGACTGCCAGGATGTGCAGGCTCCCGAAAAAGCTGCCAGGGGAACACAGGTGATCAATACAGGCAGGCATGAGAAGACGAGCCTTAGCTTTGCATGCTTGGATGCAGGTTATTGCTGGTACACTCTTAAAAATAAGAACGACAAAAAGGGTTCTTTGGAGCTAGGCTCCAACTAGGCTAGGCTTCCTAAAGAAACACTTTTGGTTCCCTAAGGAATCTTTCAATTAATGACATCGCTCTAAGACATGAAATGCAACGCAAAATTAACATTACAGGTGCATCCCAACTTAATACCAACACTAACTAGTTTTGAGTATGTAGTATATAGTAAAGTTCCAAATGCCAAAGTACACACATATACCACAATGCAAACTTAGAACTGGTTGATTTTTGAGTAAGGTATTGGACACCATTCTTCCATAATGCAACGGGAAACGGAAAGGGCGGAGCTGTTCATGTCTGGAAAATTCTGAAAAATGCCAGACGGCGATGCATCGATGGCTGCAGTGGTGGCAGGACCAGAAATGGTGTATAAATTTGAGTTTAACCCAAATCTGTCAAAACAGCCTGTAAAAATAAATGTATTCTAATAAATAATGTGTTTGTTTATTTGCGTTTTCTCCGCCGAAGCAGCCTTCAGAGTCCAGCTGGGTATGATGTAAGATTCTTCGCTTCCTGTTCGTAAGAAACGATGTAGTATGCTACTATTTTGTATACCAGCCCGCCGAACTCAGACCATGAAGATTAGTACCCAGCATACACTGTGTAGTATTAGTGTGCAGTACAGAACTGAGACACATCCATCATTTTATTAGTGAGGTGCCAAATAGGCCACACACTCTTCTCTGCTTGGGGCTTCCCAGAATGCAGTGTAACATTTGAGGAAAAACTCTCAGCATTTTCTGTACAGTTTCTCAGTGGTTCAGATGAGTTTCATATGACACATTATTGATTTTCACAGGCATATATAGCTGAATTCTAGGTTGACCCTGGTACAACAACAAAAAGCTAATTCACTTGTGCACTTGTGGCACTGTTACTATCCAAGTTGCTTTACATGTGTCATGTAAACAGAAGAAATATATCTACACCAACAGGAGTTCAAAAATCCAACAGAAATTTAAAAACAAGAGTTTGTTTTATGGTGAATTAGCCAGTGTAGAGTTTTTGTATAAACCAGGACGTGTAAGCTAGTCTTTGAAGGAATCCAACTGAATAAAGTAATAAATAAATTCCAATTCTACTCTCAGCCTTCCTTCCAAAGCCACTTCCCAAAACACATGAATGAGCATGGCCCGACTAGTCACAATGGAGAGTGTTAAAGACAAGTGCTTAATAAATCATTGCTGTCTAAAGTAAAACATGTATCTCCATTTTTGTTACTTTTAATGTTTATGGCTTTTGAACGCAGCAGCTGCCGTTTACCTTGTGTGACAATTTCATGATGAATGGACCAACAGAAGTGACCCAAAATCGCTTAGAAAAAAGTCTGGCTCCATTCATTTACTTTGAAGTTAAATTAGTTTTTTGACTCTCCTGTAAAGCTACCATTTTGGAGATACCTGTTTGTCTTTGGACAGCGGCGATATTTAAACTAACATAAGATAAATACCATCAAACAACATTGAACAAACTACAAAGCACACATTGTCACACATGCACATTACATATGAGATAAACAGCCAGCTAATTTATAACTGCAGCCTAGCTAGCACGAGTGTGGGACTAATACATTGGCTATATAATTTCAGGAAATGACAATTTCCCTATAAATAACACAAACCCAATAATCACTGGCCCTACATAAAAATAGAAACCTTGATGTTGCTTTCCAGGCCTTTCAACACCTTCAAGTTTCGCCACAGATGGAAAGCCAGATCAGTGTTTACTCTGGTTCGACCTTTTACTTTCTCCAACCTCTTTTGTTCAAGACCTTTTCTACCTTTGTCTTTTGTTAGCAATGCAAGCTGTTGTATGTACCTGTCTAACTTTTTTCTGCCATTCTTGTGAAACCAGCTCACTGTCTTTCTGCTGTGTGTGTGTGTGTGTACGCGTGTGTGTGTGTGTGTGTGTGTGTGTGTATGACATACTCCACACCCTCAAATTAGTTCAGAGCCTGCACATGTGGCAGGTTGAGAGGCCTTCTCCTGCTATAGATGTGAGGTTATAATAACTGTCCAGTCACAGCCCTCTGTTGCACTAGGGGCTATTGCAGCAATACCTGTCTAACCACTGTCCTCTGTAATAAATGTCTAATCACCACCTTCTGTCGAACATGGGGGTGCAGCAATAATTGCCATTCAATCACAGTCTTGGTCTGAACATGTGGATATGGCAGTACTAACTGCTCAATTACAGTACTCTGCTGAACTTGGGGGGTGTGGCTGTAAACAAACATCCAATCACAGCCCCTGATTTTAAAGGGGTGACTGCAACATCAAAACTAATTTCAGGCGTCTGGTGACTTGGGGTTATAGCTATAATAACTGTCCAATTACAGACCTCAGTTTTATCATTGTTTTATCTAGCATAATTAATTGAGGAAATGTATTTCTGAGAACTTCCCACAAAGAAAATGCAACTTTGAGAATGACAACAACTCAGGTCCACACAGCAGTAAGAATGCATGCTAGTGAAAAAGCTGCAGAATAACTTTGGATTAATGAGTACCTATGCGCTGGATGTATTATTCATGAACAAGTGAATGGAATCAGGAGGATTCCTTTGAGAGATCCGCCTTGTTAAACTCCCCCCCCCCCATCAATAAGGCTAAAGCAGATGTTCACCACTTCTTTTTTTCCTCCGTCACAAGGTTGTTGCAGTTTTGAGTATCACAAACCTGTCTTAGAGGCCCATGTCCAATCCCCTTTTTGCAATTCCGAGCACACCAAAACGTGATAAAACGGTCGGATGCTAGAGAATGAGTATTCCTATTTCTGTTTGGCGATTACTGTAAGACTCTTCCGGTCTGCAATGGAGGAACATTGAGTCTTTGTCTTTGTTTAAGGTTCCTCTGTGCTAAGGAAAGCAATCTACAACTCTCTGCAGATGGACAGTCGTCAATTTTGGCGAGACCCATTACAAAAATAGGAGTGAAACCATCCTCTGTAAAATGGGTTTTGGGGTCTAGATGCCTGAGCAGAAAGGCAGACAGAAGAGGAGAAATCACTCTAATCACTTTCTGGCAGAAAAAAAAGAGAAAGACTCTAAATTCCAGCACAGTTGACTAACCACATATTACGTGCCACTTTTGAACCATTCGAACAGTGATGGGTCCTAAGGTCCAGTCTGTTCCTCTCCACTTTATAATCTGTCACTTGTGTTTCATGTGTTGTCCTCTTTGTACAGTGGTGGTGTCGAGACACATTTGTGCGGCTCTGCCCAGTTATATCTCTCCCCCATTATGACTCGTTATATGGCTCTGTCCAAATTTGGCCCTACCTCGTTATGCCTCTGCCCCATTATAGTCCCAAAACAATATTGCTCTGCTTCATTATGGCCCTGCCACATTGTTGTTCTGCCCCATCACGGGTCTGCCTCTTTATGGATCGGCCCCTTCATGGTTTTGCTTCTTCATGGTTCTGCCCCATCATGGCTCTTTACTTTATGGTTCTGCCCTATTCTAGCCCCCTCTCATTCTTGCTCCACACAGTGCTGGCTTACTCCAGACCCACTGCTGCTGTAACACACGTGTCCCATTTTGGTTTATTTGTGTTTTGGATGTGACGCTTTTATTAGCCTTTACACATCATGTAAATAAATCCGAGCATCTGAGCTGGTTGCAGTATAAATCTATCCACTGCCGAGAACCTACGTTGCAATGCTTTTCATAAAATGACTCACACATACATCTGAACACCGCCCCCATGTTCTGTGTGTTTTTGTTAGTTGATTAGTATGTGTATCATTCCTGGATGTCTTGCCTTCACGCAAAAAATAAATAAATAAATAAACTAAAAAACGCATGTATCTGGTGCAATTTCAAGTTGTTCTGAGTCTGTTACTCTATTTTTCTAGTCACCTTGTTTCTTTGTCCCTGGTATGTGCTGGCATTTTGACCCTTTGTGGACTGCTGTATGAATTTTGAATGTTGATTATTCTCCTGTTACATTGTCTGTCCTTTCCTACATCCATCCTTGTTCTTGCTATAATGTTTGAACATGTCTTAATAAAGTTTGCTCATGCTTCCATCTCACTGCCTAACTTACTCAGGTAGATCGCTAGACAGTCGGTGGAGGCATAAACACGAACATGTGAAGAAAACAGAATTTCAGATACTAATGCCTGATCTTTAAGTACCAATACCAAGTATCAAATCCAATACCAGCTTGATATTAGCCACTGCTGGTAGACCCGTATGACCGTACGCATCCATCCACCTGCAAACTCAGCTACTTCCTTCACACTATGGCCTTTACAAAGACCCAAAATACAAAGACACTCCTTTTTGCCAATCATTAACATCTGCTTTGGACCCATTTTCCACACACTGAATAAGACATTCACTGCACTGTACCGCCTCTTCTCAATCTATGAATCCCGTCACACACACCACAGGTATTTACAGCCCAATGCCATCTGCAGGAGCCTGGAGTAGCAACCACCCTAAACATGCAGGGTGACAAATTTTTTTGTCTGGTGAGCTCATATGATCCACCACACCGCTGGCATGAGGTGCTTAGTAGGTATGACCATGCAAGATGCGTCATGCTCCAGGGTTAAAAGGATGATTAATGCTGCGGCTGTTGTTAGAGTAATTGTGTTTATTAGAGTAATTGTGTCAGAGGGGTGTGGGCTTTGAAGTGTAACTAGCACTGGCCGTTGTCTGAGCTCATGGCGAGTTTTAGACTCTAACCTTCTTATACTAGCTGGGAAACATTATCCAACGGAACACTAAGCATGGTTGTAAGTAGCTCTGGATAAGGGCGTCTGCTAAATGCCTTATATGTAAATGTAAACTAGTGGTTAGAAGTGTCTACTCTCCTTGTATGTTGTGTCCTCCCTCCTCCCTGTATTTTGTTGTTGGAGTAGCACTGAGCAGGGCATTTCCTGCCGTCTGTAACGTAAAACATTTCTTTACTGTGCAAAACACAACTGAACAATATGTAGATAGATCTGCGGTGTGTACATACAAGCATTCTCCCACCTCTCTGGCCTGGCAAAAACTGTGCTGTTTCACATCTGAATTTCTCAAGCCATTGGTTTCAAACACTGTACACTTATGATTACATCTCCAAGCATCAGTGAATGGCCTTGTTTTCTTCTGATTCAATGACTTAAGTAACGGGACGTGACACTGTCTTCCCGCACAATGCAGCTGACCAATGGAAGCCCTCCTCAGGTGGTGACAATGGACGCTGTAGTCCAGCTTGCGGGTTCCTATGGTAAAGACTATACCAAGTATAAAGGCTACCATTGGCCATGGAAACTGGCAGTTCCTTTCATATGTCTCTCTAACATTTTAGCATGCTTATGTGTCACATATCAGTGGAATTATCACCTTTCAACTGGTCTATGACCCATTACTATCAATATTCTCATAAAATACTGGGGTCTCAGATTTTGCCACAAGCAGTTTTCCCTAGTAGTTTGTTGACTGATACTGTCGAAAATGCTTTGTGATAGGGGTCATAGGTATCTGTATCCCCATTAAAACCGAGACAACATAAGAATCAGCATCACCATAGATATCTATATGGTATTGACATGCAGCGCTAATTTTCATGTAAACAGCTGTCGGTATGGTATGACGTTGATAAACAGAACAAGAGACCAGATATTTTTGGTGACACTTCACTATAATGTATGATGTCATATCAGGTTTGTTAACCTGAGGCAACAATACAGGGTGAAGATTTCAATTGTGCATGAAGGAATCTGGTGTATTAGGGGTTAGGTGCTCCAAAAATCGATTTAAGACAAAAGAAATAGCAAATATAACATTTTTATCTTGAGCCATACTGTATAGATATTTGTTCATAATGTACAGAAAAACAGGAAAACAAGATAAACCGGCTCCGGCCTGACAGTACTTGTGCTGATATTGCTCTCAGACACAGTTTGGAACTCTTTACTAAGTGATGTAACAGAGGATAGGCGATTTTTATACACTATGCGCTTCAGTACTCTGTAGCCCTGCTCTGTAAATTGGCAGGGTCTACTAGTTCGTGGCTGAGCTGTTGTTGCTTCTAAATGCTTCCATTTCACCATAATAGCACAATAATAGCACTTACCGTTGTCCAAGGCAGAACTAGCAGTGCAGATATTACATGAACTGACTTGTGGCAAAGGTGGCATCCTATGAGGGTTCTGCATTTACAGTCACTGGGCTCTTTACTATGACCCATTCTACTGCTAACGTGTCTATTCAGACTACACGGCTATAGAGTTGATTTTATATACCTGAACATCTGTACTCAGTAATTAAGAAGGGTGTCCACACACTTCTGGCCACATAGAACATATTAAGGTCATAAAGCAGGCCTAATGCAGAACATGTTTTCTCTTGAATCCAAAGCTTTTGTATCTCTTATTAAAATGAATATAATACAGGATTCATTTAACTTTCAAGCCTGTCTCAGTGGTTTATAGATAAGGATGGCATTTAGCATGACAGTGTCCTGATCATGTCTTTCAGCACATCACGGTCCCTCCATTGCATGATACGACCTTGTGTAGCATCCAGCCATAAAGTCACATATCACTCACAGTGGCTTAAATCAGGCAGAGAAATGTCAGAGGTTTTACAGCAAATCTGCTCCAAGTCAATCTGACAGTAATGAGAATTAAAATCAGGTACAAACAAGAGGCGCAGATAGCACTTTATCTTTCTCCAACACATGTTGATGTTCTCACTTGGTGGGGTAATCATCTCCACACTGATAAGAATACTGTCCGGCCCAAAACAGACAAAGATGGTACGCTCTGCATTATCCGCAGAGCATTAAAATATGCTATTTTTATCCTGTCATGAAAATCTGAATATGGGCGATAAACAAACTTTGCTGAAACTGGGAAATGTGGAAAATATTGTAGACGTAATCCGGACCAGGCAACATCCTGCTCAGTATTCACCTAATAAATAAACAAAATCAATAAATAACAACCAAAAATCAAGCAAACTGCAAATGGACTTCTTATTACTCAGTTCCACTTCTCCATATCCAGAGGTGCCTTGGGCCCTTTCCACTCCATGAATGTGAAAGTATTAATACTTTCGATCATTAGTATTTTCATTATATAACTACAGTAAACTGTACTGGCAATCATTCTGTCATTCAAGTTTCTTCATCAGGAAAAAAAAAACCTCTACTCTACTCTTAATTGATATCACTAGATTCCATTCTGTTCAGGAAACATACTTTCAGTTATTCAAAAAAATCTTTAGCCACACCTCCCAAGTTCAGTCCTAGAAGTTGGTCTTACATTTTTATGCTTCTCACAATCGAAACACATTCTGTGATGCAGAAGTCTGGACTCTGGGGTGGTCAGTCTATTGTTCGGAGAACACCAGAAGCTTTTGTTTGGTTTGTCTGTTTCCTTTTCTCAGTAAAGACTTCTAGACATCCTTCTTTGTATACATTAAGTGGAGCTTGATTGTCTCTTTTCTCTCACAGAAGAAAACCTTAAGAAAGCTTTATCTGATGGGGATGGTTTTGGTGGTCTCCCATCTGTGGAGTAACACACACACACACACACATACTTCAGTGAACACACACACTAGAGGGCAGTGAGACCACTTCCCCAGAGCAGTTGGCAGCCCTTACCACAGCACCCGGGGAGCAGTTGGAGGTTTAGCGCCTTGCTCAAGTGTACTTCAGAAACACTATTTAGTATATAGAGATCTCTCTATAGAATTAGAATTTAGGACCATTGAACATCAAACACACAGACAAATTCAATCACTGTATTTAACCTATCCGTGAACTGCAACACCCACACACACACTCTAGTGAGCATACATACTGGGAAGCAGTGAGCACATATGCCCAGAGCGGTGGGCAGCCCTATCCACATCACCCAGAGAGCAGTTGAGGGTTGGGGGCCTTTTGCAAGGGCACTTTAGTCGTGTCCTGTTGGTTCAGGGAATTGAACCAGCGATCCTCCAATAACAAGGCTGGTTCGTTAATCTCCAGCCCACGACTGCCCCTATAATCTACATATTTAATAGTATCATGTGGAAGAACATTTTGTAAAGTCGGTTGCCCAAAGTAGATGAATCTGACTTTTGTGAGCGCACTTAAAGAGTATCCAAACAGAACTCAGTCAATGGAGTCAAAACGCGATATGTCTTCTGAGGATGAAGTGGGTGCTGCTTTAAATAAATGGAGGGTGGTCTTTGACTTTTGCACAATATTGTAAGTACTTAAAAGAGCAAATTAGTGCTAAAATTAAAGTTAAGCTACATGCAGGGCTCCTTCATGAAACAGCCCTGCTATTACCCTGCCACCATTTAAACAGTTAATACGTCATGAAATTAGCCGAACAAACTGGGCCTATTTGATCTGCAGTCCAAAGAGAGGGGATAGACAATAACTAACATGATGTGCTGAATGGAAGCGGAGCTGAAATGGATGTGATGGGCCAGATGACAGAGGAAACAACAGCGTATAAGCTACAGCTGTAATGAAACACTTTTCATTAGCTGCCACGGGCAACTCAATCTGGCCCGGTGATTTGTGCCGCTGACCTTGCTGTCACCATGCCACTGATTGGGCAGAGCCTTGGATTTGATGATTATAACCAATTAAATCTGATGTGCTCTGGCCCGTGCCTCTGAATTAGCCTCTTAGCATCAACAGGCCCAATTACGCTGCTTGGCCATGCTACCGCAGCACTGGGGCTCACACCTGGCCGCGCATTTTAGCCTCCACCATACGGCACACTGTGAACAAGATGAGCACAGAGCAAAACAATCAAATAAATAATAGAGCCTTACCATGGAAAATCATAAAACGAATGTTTACGAGTTAGTATGTAAACATTGCTTCATAACATCATTCAGCCCCCAGTCCATACAGCCTATATATAGAAAGTGAGCTGCAATTTCAAATTCATTGTTTTTGTGATGTCATTTGTATCACCTTCTCAACCTATCAGCGCCATCCAGTCAGGCTGAATAGGATGTCAGCCCATGTTTTGCAGCTTTAACAGCTTCAGCTCTTCTGGGAAGGCTTTCCACAAGGCTTAGGAATGTGTTTATGGGAATTTTTGACCATTCTTCCAGAAGTGCATTTCTGAGGTCAGACACTAATGTTGGACGAGAAGGCCTGGCTCGCAGTCTCCACTCTAATTCATCCCAAAGGTGTTCTATCAACCTTGCTTTGTGCACTGGTGCGCAGTCATGTTGGAACAGGAAGGGACCATCCCTAAACTGTTCCCACAAAGTTGGGAGCATGAAATTGTCCAAAATATCTTGGTATGCCGAAGCATTAGAAGTTGGGCTGAGCCCAACTACTGAAAAACAAGCAAGTGGCAACAAGCAAGTCTGCATGCCTAGGTGCTTGGTTTTATATACCTGTGGCCATGGAAGTGATTGGAATACCTGAATTCAATGATTTGGATGGGTGAGTGAATACTTTCGGCAATATAGTGTATCTGCAGAACTAAATAGTTAAGATATAAACAACGTCACTCAACGTAGTTTGATGTAACATGTTTTGAAGGGTGGTGATAGGAAACAGACCTCTGAAAGCTCCCGCACAGAAAATGGTTACATGCAACGATTATGAATATGCAGCCTAATGCCTGAGACACTGAGTAACCACAGTTCTGTAATCAGCTTTCGGTGTGTTTTTGATATAATAATGGTTGAGAAGTTCATACAGGGCATGGGCTGTTGTGTATAAATGCACTGTTGGGCCGGGTGCAGGCTGTGGCTTTGACCTCATTGAGCCTTTTTGAAGATGAGTGAGGCTGATGAAGCTATCAGCAACTCTATCCTTCAACATTAACTGGTAGCTTTGTCAATAGTGAGTTCATTCAGGCCATTCTGAGCAACAATAGTTTCTTTTTTCCATATTTAGTACTACTGTATCACTATTACATTACATATTACACATATATCATGTAGTAAATAAAATATAGGGCTGTGCCTGCTTTAGAATTTTGTTAGCTGAAATGGAAAATTTGACTGTTCGTTCCTGTTTTTCATATAGATTATCCAGCAATCAGAAAATCCATTGCCATGAGTTTCGACACATCAACAAAAATCAACAAAATCATGGGAATATAATTTTAAACATTTAGAAATCAATTTGAAGTACCAACATATAAATTCAGGCTACCATATGGCTTTGTGGAAAGATGAGACAGGCAGCAGGCATGTATTTCTGTTGAGTCAAGCTCAAATAGTCTAACTTTTTACTTCACTTTAAACATTAAATATGACTTGCAAACAAAGCAATTTAAAATAAATTAGTCATTTCCCGCTATGACATTCACCAGTATTGGTCTCCTTCTTTATTTTTCTTAAATTACTGTAGAAAACGTAATAAATTACCCTAAACAAGAATGAATAACCAAATTAAATGATTTAATTTTGTAATTATTAAAAACAGTAGGCCTGAAAATGTTAAATAAACCCACAGCATCACCCGCTTTGAAATAATAACTTCTTGCCTTTTTTAGGATGGGCCTACTAGGCTGCATTTCTCTTCAAACATAATAAATAAATATTGTAAATGAGTGTAAATAAATAAATAAACAAATTAAACACTTAAGATTTGAATAGATCACTTGTTTGTGTGCTTCTGAGAGTCGAAATTAGGCCTGGCACTCTCTAAGCAGCGACTCTCCCACCAGCTTGTGCATGTTCTATATGTGCTCTAAATTCAGAGCAAATCACTCCAGATAACAGCTGCCTTTAACTTTATTCAAAAGTTTTGAAATGCTGCCACAGACTTCTTCTGAGACATGGTTATAGCTAGCCTAGCTCATCAATCACTCTGCCTTAGGTTTCAGCTTCTCTCATTCTCTCCTTGACTCATTTCTGCAAGCCCATGTTTGTTTTATTCTGTTATTATAAAACACACTGACTGACCAGAAAAAACACTTCTCAACTCTGGAAGAATCTCATCTGATGGGTCTAAGGGCCAGCCCTAAAAAGTGGTAAACATATAAAGTTGGTGGAACCTACAGTAAAAATATGAAATACAGTTAAGGAAAAAAAAAAAGAAAAAATAGAATTTGCAAAAAAAGCGATCAACAGAAACTTGAACATGCTCATTCCCAATGTAAATCTAACGTAAAGATACTTCATTAAGTAACTATGCAGTTATTCATGTTTCTAATAGGGGTCCATGTTGTTAAGGGGTTAACGCTAATCGCCATCAAGTCCAGCTGCTGTTTACTCTTCAGAATAGGCAACTCTACATTTACAAGGCCATCTAAAAGGACATGAATTTATGAATGACTTGATTACAGCTAAAAACTCCCTGGTGGGACAAACGGTACAGCTCTGAGTCTGCAGGCCCTGCTCTCCTGGCACAACGGAGGCTCTTTCCGCACAGGAGAAATCGGTTGTAAACAAATTAGAAAGCGGAGACGCATCACCCCTCAGCTGGAAATAACAGCGATGGATGGAGGACCATTGATTGATAATTACGGGCAGCGCCAGACGATCCATCAGGAGTGTGGTAGGCAGCGGAGAGGTTTTTTGATCTCGTTTGCGGGTCGTCGTGTGTAAATGCGCCGTCAGGGCCGGCCGGGTTCAGACTGCAGCTCTGTCCTTATTGAAGCCTTTTTGAAGATGAGTGAGGCTGATAAAGCTATCAACCATGCTATCCTTCAGCATTAACTGGCAGCCCCGTGGATCATGACACACATGCCGGTGCATTTGGAGATGGACTGCCGTTTTAACTCTGCATGACTCTTCACTTCTTTATGTCTGACCACTCCCAGTGAGCCTGAATGGATACATGGCTGGATGTATCCATTCACTGGCCACTTTATTAGAAACACCGACCTTGCACTTCCACTCACTGGCCACTTGATCAGAAACACTGACCTTGCACTTTCACTCACTGGCCACTTTATTAGAAACACCTAGTTCTTCCACTCACTGGCCATTTTATCAGAAACACAGACCTTTCACCTCCCCACACTGGCAACTTTGTTAGAAACACCGACCTTGCACTTCTACTCACTGGCCACTTTAAGAAACACTGGTCTTGCACACTTTTTTAGAAACACTGACCCTTTTTTTTCCACTCACTGGCCACTTAAATAGAAACTTGCACGTCCACTCACTGCGACTTGCAAGGTCCACCTGCCTTATAGATCAACTATATAGCTGTAGAGTTACAGACTGGAGTAACTGTACTGGACTTCCCTAATCCTGAGAAGAAATGCAAAGGGTGGCCCCTAACATAGTTCACAAAATGTGTCTAATGCAGGAATTGCAGTAAAGAGAACTTGACACTTGACTAGAAACCCGTCAGTTAGCAAGCACCTCACCTGCAGTTGATATCCAGTATTTGTCTACAAATAAATGGCCCATGATCCCCAAAGAGGCCCGTAAAAAGTCCCTGCATCTCAAACTCTCCTACATATCTGTAAGTAGTTTACTCCTTACTTAAGCAGAGGGTCCTCTCTTTAATTTTCAGAGGAAATTAAATAAGACATGAAAGCGCATTAAACCTTTTTTGATGTGCAGGGTTTCTTTTTTATGGAGCCATCTGAACGCATGCATTAGAGCGATAAAATAAAAGTTTTCCAGTGCCTTTATAGTGCGGATCTCTCCGTCCATCTAAGACTAAGTAGAAGTGAAGTGAAAAAAGACAGGCCTTTGTGCATGATAACTTCAGTTTCCAATACACCAGGGAGAAGCAGTGAGAAGATCTGAGGAACCTTTTCTCTAGAAACATCCGACGCAGTTTCTCTACCGTGTTAAAAAGGCAGCACAGGCTAACACTGAATTCCATCCTGCTGATCCTTCTTCATAAAAAAGGCAGGACTGAAGTGTTACAACACTTGCCTCCAAAGTGATATGTCCCTCCCGTGGTGATCTGGATGGGGGTGTTGGTTCTTACAGCTGAAGCTTCATCACCATCGATGGTCAGCATGGCGAAGTTCTCTTTGGCCAAGAAGCGGACATCGTGCCATTCTCCGTCGTTCAGCCCTGAACCTGAAACAGGAAGAACACAAGACGAACTCAAACGCCATTCTATCCACTCTATCAGTCTATGGATCCTATTCCAGCGTTAAATAGGCAGAAGGCATGAAACACACTGGAAAGGTTACCAGTCCATCACAGGGCAGACACAGATACTCAAACCTAGGGGGCCAAATAATCATCTCCAATTCATCTGACTGCATGTCTTTGGACTGCGGGAGGAAACCAAAGCACTCAGAGGAAACCCCACACAGATACGAGGAGAACATGCGAACTCCACACAGAAAGGACCCCGGAGACCATGGCCAGGAATCAAACCCAGGCCCCCCAGTGCTACCCACTGCACCCTCATTCCATCCAATTGTAACAGAAAACATACATCATCAAGCGCAACTGAAACTTTCTGTGTGCTCCGGTCTGCTGTGATAATTTCTGAACAACCCATTCACAATGCAAAACACCCATTATTGATTTGTCTTATCTGCATAATAATAATAAAAACGCACAGCTGATGTGCGACATATTCCTATTCATGTACTTTCTTGTTCAAAAAGGCAGCATGTGAAACAAAATCAGAACCTTTGTTCCTTACATATCAGACACAACAACAGCACAGAGAAAGCTCATTAATAGCAGACAGGAGCACAATAAACAGAAGGAAAAACACGTTTTTGCATCAGCCTTGAAAGGTTCTTCTGCTTATTTGGTTGATCAGCACTTATGCTGGATGAATATGACAAATGTTATAGTTACATGTCTAGACACACTGATCTGGGCAGATTTTGGCCAGAGAGATTCTTGAATAAAGAAATCTCTGAAAAACCCATTTCCTTAGCACTCATACACCGTAACCTTTAAATGTACAGGACTATATATAGCAGCTGGGAGTGTGTTCTCATTAGAGATGCTTCTTAGCATGTACTGGCGCTTGACCATTTGCTCTTTTCATTGCATAAAAAGCACTACTGTGGCTGAACGCATAAGGCAGTCCTACAGACATCGGCCCCTTCGGCCCGTTTCTGTGGGTTCCTCCTATAGAGGTGTGGTTGGGTCCAGTCTGCAGCTGTTTAAGAGATTTATGGAGCAAAAGCAGGCAACACGGTGGCGCAGCAGGTAGCGCTGTCACCTCACACAAGCCCAGGTTCGATTCCGGGCTGGGGAGTCTGGGGTCCTCTCTGGGTGGGTTTCATCTGGGTGCTCCAGTTTCCTCCCACAGGCCAAAGACATGCAGGTGAATTGGAGTTAATAAATTGCCACTAGATGTGAGTGTGAATGTGTACATCTGTGGGTCTGCCCTGTGATGGATTGGTAGCCTGTCCTGGGTGTTCCCTGCCTTCTGTCCATTGAATGCTGGGATAGGTTCCAGCGACCCAGAAGGATAAAATGGTTTGGAAGAGTTGAAAAGTGGAGTGGAAGCGGAATAAATCATAGTAATGCAAAGAGTAGTCGGCATATATTTGCACATCAAAGATCTCCTGTAATAACATTACATGATCTTCACTGAGTGCAATTTGTCAAGGCAAGTGTAAAACTCCTTTTTTGCATTTTTATATTTGTGTGGTTTTATGTACCATAAATGTTTTAAAAATGTTTCACTCCATCTTAAATAAGGTGTAGCAGATATTTTGCAAAACATGCTGGTGAATAAGAAGACAACTTTAGCGCCCACACCTGTAACAAGATCCTGGTCTACATTAATTTAAAGTTGTTAGTTTACTCATAATGAAGGAACCAAAGAGAGAAGTCGTTCCAAATTTATTAGCATCACAAACTCAACTACAACCTGTAGGTAGCTGCCTTGCTGTGAGATTTTGTCCATATTTTGCCAGTTGAAGCGGACTTAATTTGCTTTGGGTTGATGTTGAGATCGAAAGAAAGTAGCTAGTTTAGGTAACGTTAGCTACTAGAAAGCATTAGTATTAGCATTACTAACTAATCAGTATGACAAACTTATTTAGGTTCAATTTATTTCCCTTACTGTGTTTATGCGGACATGTTGCTTCTGTGTGATCATCACAGTGTTTCGTGGTGAACCAGCCAATCAGAGCAGAGCTCATCAAATTATTCATGTGCTTGTTTCATTCTAGGGAAAATCATACGTATGCAAATGGGTGTGTGAAATCACATCTGGCCCTTTTTCATCCTAACCAAACCCACATCATTTCTATGCAGACAGAGAACATGTTAAAACAGTGAATAAATTAACTCTATGGCGCTTTTAAGACTGATATATGTAAATGAGCTCTGTTATTATGGCTGGCTGCTTTGTACTGTGCATTCGAGCCTGAAACACTCCTTGTTACTTCAGCATGGATTAGGGTAGGCGGGTCTATGCCAACATGTTGTTTCAAAAAGCTCCAAGCTTTACAGCATACTAGAGCAAACTGTTGTAGTATGCTGCCTCAAAATATGGATGTTAGCCTCAAAAGCCTCAAAATACGGACGTTAGCATAACTAACTATTAAGGTACATTTTATTTTTTATTTTGTTCTGGGTTATCATTACTTTGTCTCACTGTAAACCAGCCAATCAGAGCAGAGCTCATCAAATTATTCATGAACCCATGAAACCATAGGGTGTATAAGGGGAATGTGAAACATTTAGTCATTTTTCACCCTAACCAAACCCACATAATTTCTGTGTAGACATCATAGAACTATTAAAAACACTGAATAAATTAATTCTATAGCACTTTAAGACTGATATATGTAAATGAGCTCTGTTCTGACTGGCTGCTTTGTACTACTTCTTACTTCAGCATGGATTAGGGTAGGTTGGATCTATGCAAACTAAAAAGAAACAACTTTTAGTTGTTTCTAAAAGCTCTTTTAAAAAGCAAGTGCAAGCTGAAACACACAACTTCTACATGAACTGACGGGGCTACACTGCTGTAGGCTGACATGTAAATCTGTGACATCACAAAGTAGATTTTAAAACATTGTAAAACATTTTTAAAAAATTGTTTTCTTTGTTGCAAATGTTTACAGTCTTTACATACTACAGCAAACTCTTAATTAAATTAAAAAAAGTTTTTCGCTTTAATATCAGGCTTACATCATGTCCTGCAGGGTTTTCTGTGAGCTACACACACATTCACAGAATAAGAAAGAGTGCTTGGCTTCCTAAAAATGCAATCAGAGATTATTGTAGCTTTATTGCATGCTTTATCAAGTGCTCAGGCTATTGTAGCCGTCTGATTGCCACTCATTCAGCTCAGACAACACAGCCCCATCAGGCAGGTCAATAGGTTGATGAGTGCCAAATTACAAGGCGCTCTTGGAATCTCAATCAGCGGTGAGTGTTCATTTTGAAGGACTTGATGTCCAGGTTAACTTTTCCACTCCAGCCAATGATTTGACAGTTGTGATCGATAAATCGCGGGCATGTGTTATTTACTCGTGAGTCACTCGTGAGGCCGAGAAGCCGCCAGGACATAATAACAGCCGGCGTGCGAAGAAATGAACTCTTTTTCACCATTAATCATAGCAGGATGAAAAGACATTAACTCAGTGAGGCTCCCTGCTGACCATTTGGCCACTGTCACATAGCACAGAGCTTTGAGCTATTGCGCTCCTCTCTTTTCCACTTTCTCTCTTTCACTCTATTTCTGGGTGCAGGCCACAGTCCAACGGACTTGAACGAGGACACAACACCATGCACACAGTTACAGCTGAGAAATATGTTCGATATTGCTTGTGGAACAGAGGAGCATTCATCCTCTCATCGTTTCCGTCCTACAGGCTCATTCACGCTCCGTGCATTTTGTGCTCATGGAGCTGGATGATGGTGCAGGGAACAGTGGAACGTTCAGCAGGACATGGCTGTCAAAGTCCGGCTCTCTGGAGTATATGCGAGGGGAAGGGAATGATGGCTTCAGGCAGAAGCTGCCACAGTGAGTCAGTTCTACAGGAAATTAATGATAATGGCTTCTCCGAGAGCAAATAACACAAAGGTGATGAGATCAAAATGTGATCTGTCTGCGATAGTGACGTTATTGCCGGATGGATAGTGAGCTAGCTTCGGTGTCAAGGTCTGCACAAGGCAGGTGTACCTGCAACTCCCACGGGAAAATCATTTGCAGGCAAAACCGCTCTGCCTCTGCAACCAGTAAAGCGACATGCCACTGGACCTGTCTATACTGCCTTAAAGGGGAAATCCAGTGACTCCATTTCAAAATGTCTGCACAATTAAATGATCAGGATATGAACATAGATACCCAGAGTGGTTTGGGGTAGAGAAACATACCAAGGCAGAATTGCTTATAGCGGTTCTTGAGCATAGAATTGCTCATAGGAGCCTAATGCTCCTTCACAGAAAGTTATTATGCTCATCTCTGCTTAGGTATTTATATTATTATTTAAATGCTAATGAATATGAGGCCTGATAGGTCTGAGAAGGTTTTGGCCTAGACTTTACTCTTTACATTTCCTTAAAATGATTTCTGTAAAGCTGCTTTGTGACAGGGCTTGTTGTGAACAGCACTACATTAATACATTGTGTCTTGACTTGTGACATTCATGGCGGAGAGACACATGCAGGGTACTACAAGGCAAAATAGCCCCAGAAGAAACATGAAGTCATAATTAATTTCTATTGATGTATTAAAATAACAACAATGGCTGTTACTGCACCTTTAAGACTCATATTCAAATGAGTTCTGATTGGCTGCTTTATATTGCATCATTCATTTTTAAGATGTGCTGCTTTTTTAACTGTCGAGAAAAAAAAAGAAGATAAGCCAAAAGGGGAAGGCCAAGAAGGCAAAAACTTACTTTCTTTACTTTCAATGTAAGTTAATGTGGCGAGCCATTTCTGTGGAGCATTTCTACTGGTCTGTTCATCATAAAACGAACATGATTGAATGGTGCGGAAAAGTAAAAAAGGTTTTTGTTTAGACAAACTATGGACTGCACTCAAAAATGTATATACCATAAAACATTTGTTCTCCTTCATTATGCAGGTTGATTATTTTATATCTAATCTGTTTAGAAATATCTCCTAAAATATGAATAACTTAATACTAATTAATAGTAATTAACAGATGTTCTGAATGGAAATGGTGTGGAAATAAATGAAGACTGGTGTCTGACTTTTGCACAGTACTGCATATATGTTATATGGATCTTTCTACCGAACTGGTTCCAAATCAGACACTTTTAACCAACTTCATTTAGACTAAAATCATTTTGGTTTGAGTAACCCTCGAAATTAATTATGTTTATTTTGTTAATACAAGTGACTGAACATTCTATTTTGTCACTACCAAGACAATCATAACACTACCTACACTTTAACAAGTGTTTTGGGGGGACTGTTTTGGCAGTGACAATTCTAGCTCATTTGGACAGAATGCAAAAATGCCAGCGAGTCTGTGACTAGCAGTCATAGCTTTGAACAAATCGACACTCAAACAAAGCACAAAGAAAGTTTACTTAATTGCAAAAAATATTTTCTGGTAGTGACAATTCATTTTTAATGTATTGCCATTAATTATTAATGTTACATACTGATTTTGGAACTTTGGGACACATTTTCTCCAAAACAATGAGATCTGACTGCTCACCATGTGGACATGAAGGAATGGGATGCAGTTTCACTTGTGTGGCTAAAATAAGACTCACCCATTGTTTATTTGTGTTTCGGTAGTGACAAACATGGGTTAGCATTCTTTAAAAGAATTCAAAAAGACCTTTAATTTTATTTTATTTTTTAAATAAGTAGGAAGTATTGGTAGCACAAGCTAAAATTAAGAGGTTATGACTTTGGATGGCCACCTCCCAATACAAAGCACTCTATAAATGATTTTGTATATATTTATTTTTGACTTGATCTCTATTATCTTGAGCTTAAATAGATCACATCATCATCCATGTAAATACTTACTTGTCTATTAATATAGCTTTTTTACTCTGGGACCACAGTTTGACCAAATTCAGCAGAATATCTGTTGTAGAAATTATGTGCACAATGGAACAAATCGGGGTTTTTTTGCTTGTATTGATAGGCAGTGTGCATACAGAGGTCATTATGGGTAATGTAGTCTCTCTGTGTAGTCTTGGTCTCTATGGCCTGACTGTACTCAGCCTCCAGAGCAGCACCTAATTAGAGTCTCAGAGGGTGAAAGGTCACTGCCGTCTGAGCTCCTGCACATCAACATGGGAAACCCTGCGATCACCTCACGCCATCACCGATTAATTAAGGGGGGATGAAACCCCCTGTTAACACTGTGTGGGTGCCTCGAACTCTGACCCATCAACCAAGGCTCATTGCTTATCCACCTGCTTAATCAGCTTGGTTTGTTAATGCTGACCTCCAGCTCTACAGACCCTTAAACACGCACTTGGGGAGGAATACAAACACAGCATAAGATCTACTGAGACATCCAAAACTTCAGAAACACACCTTTTTCCTTTCCTTTTCATTCTGTTCTTTATACATCATTTAACAATGCCACTAGATGAGCATTACAATACAACAGAAAAATAATATAAAATAAAAATAACACTTACTCCTTTACCATAGCCTTATTACAGGGTTATCATTCTTACAGACCACTATTCTCCTAATCTACTATTAATTCATCAGCAACCATGAATGATTTAGTAACTGCTATAAATTAAATAATAGCTATTATATCAATTATTGAGCAATCACTATCAATTATTCAGCTCCTGAATAATTCAGTATCTACAGTAAAGTATTAATTGTCTACTATACACAATTCATCATCTAATTAAATGTGTGTGTGTGTGTGTGTGTGTGTGTGTGTGTGTGTGTGTGGGTGTGTGTGTGTGTGTGTGTGTATGACCAGTTTTCAGTAACCACCATAAATGATTCAGAAACTCTTATGAATCATTCAGTAGCACTATAAATTATTCAGATACTACTCCAAAATGTTCAGTGTGTACTATGTATAGATCAATAACTACTAAAATGATATAGCATCTACAATGTATTCAGTAACTACTATGAATTATTCAGCAACTATTATGATTTATTCATTATCCACTAGTAATTCAGAATTAACTATTAATTATTCAGTAACAACTATAGAACTAACATGGAAGAATGAGTAACTGAAATGTGTGCCCACAAGCTGACCCTCATTTTAAACCTTTGCCACTTTCTTTGTCAGTCTAGTTCAAAAGGTTCCAGTATCATGGGTTATGGTACCTGCTTAAGATTGATACTAATATGACCTAAGGGTACTTGTATTCTATGTATTAGGTAATTAGCCGCTT
Organism: Semaprochilodus insignis; assembly: GCA_034552555.1. Lineage (NCBI taxonomy): Eukaryota > Metazoa > Chordata > Actinopteri > Characiformes > Prochilodontidae > Semaprochilodus > Semaprochilodus insignis. The sequence goes on from CM067497.1 coordinate 12,713,211, forward strand.
TTGGGTGGTCTCTCAAGACCAGACATCTGTCAGGAAAGTGGAAAATGAATTAGAACTAGAACCGTGTGATTGGTTGGTTTACATTTCCGTTAGTTAGCTTCTGAATGTGCAGCAGAAAAACACCCAATAGGCTGATTTTATAGATATGGATCAAGTCAACTGGAATAAATAGCAGTGCCAATGGTAAATCTCCATTGGAAATTCTTTTTAGTCTAGCATTAGGCCAGCTCCGGGTCTGAGGAAACCAGCCCTTAGAGTTTAATACTTGAAAGTTAAGAGCATTCTCCCCATTTCCTTCAAAGTTACTATTCCAGAGACATAAAGTTTTGTTACGACAGCAATGTTATAGACCCACATATGCAGTTAAAACAAAGAAGAAAAAGTGGTTCACCTCACAGAATGGGTTGGACATCTGAGGCCATTAAAGCTTGAATGACATTTGAAGGACATTTCCCTGTTGCCCTTTAAAAAGCAAGCCAATTCTCATGAGGGTTTTCCAAAGTACTGATGCAATTACGGCGATACGAAGCCCCCCAGGACTATTTGTCATCACGCTAAGGCTAGCGTTTGAACGTGTGGTTTGCAAGAGGTCAACAACGACTGAGCCAGGAGGCTCCCGGTGCAATAATGTCATCAAAAACCTGAGCGCTGGGAAAGTTTCTCTTCTGGAGAACCCACAGACACCAGGCATGATTAATGATGGCTGTCTCCAGCCAACGGGGCTTTGGGAGGAACACAAAGCTTCTGCCTTTCTATGAATATATTTTTTGATGTTGTATATGTCTGAAGTCCACATAGAATATCTTCATGGTCATTGCAGGAAATATTGCAGATATTCCAGTAAATCTGGAGGGATATATAACAGATTTATTTATTTATTTAAGGTGTAGAAGAGATTTAGACTTCTGTAAAGCTGTACTGGTACAGCTGTATGCAAACGTTTTTGGTGCGCATAGTCAAATGACGTTTTGTTGATTTTCTAGGTGAAATTAAGTTCAAATAGTTTTTACAGTACTGTCACCAGGGGTGTCCAAAGCCAAGACAAGATAAAAAAAATTAATTAATTTGTTATTACCTTTACATTTATTGTCATTCATTTTAATTATAAAAGCTTACTGCACACAAAATAAATGTGAAACGTACCTAATGCAGTGTAATACCTCCACAACCATTAATATAACAGTTGTAATTCAGTTTGGTAGTTTCTGCATGTAGGTCACGTCAGTGTTAAGCCACTCGTGCGTCAAAGAATTGCACAGTTGTGGATTTGGTGGATGCCTTCCCTGGCACAATTCTGAGGAGAATTTTAGCCACTGCTGGTAGACCTGTATCACCGTATGCTTCCAGACAACTACAAATTCAGCTGCTTCCTTCACACTATGGTCTTTGCCACACCCAAATACAGTCACTCCATTTTGCCAATCATTAACATCTGCTTTGGAGCCATTTTCCACACACGGAACGAGACATTCACTGCACTGTACCACCTCTTCTCAATCTATGAATCCCGTCACTCACACCCCGCAGGTATTTATAGCCCCATCATCCTTATGCAAAACCATCTGCAGGAGCCTGAAGATACTACCACCTTAAATATGCAAAGCGACTATTTTTTTGGTCCAGTGAGCTTATATAATATCACATTGTACAATATATAACATAATATATAACATAACATTAAATCATATACACCTGAACAAAATTATACATTTTTATAGTTATAGTTGAACTTCGCATTGTAACTGGAAGCAGTGGTGAGGGTTCTGAGCTTCACTTATGAGTACTAACTCCAGCTCTGTGCTCCTCTCTCCTTGCCTCTCTTGACCTCCATCATGACGGTTGTAGTGAGAAGTTATGAAAATAGCAAAAAACATGAATGATGTTCTTACAGATTTGTAAGCAGTGTGATAGGAACAGTAAACATAAGCACAAACATTTTTATGCTGGTAATAATATGTCTAACAAGGCATTCCACTTTAAATGGCCAAGTCCATTAGTGTCCTGACAAGGATGTAACTGCTGCACCATTTAAGGAATGGGAAAACTCAAACAAGAAGACAGTGATTAAGAAGCAGAGGTAGCTTTGTGTGATTTAGGTTTTTAAAAATATCTACAGCTTTATGTAGAACGCTACCTGTGTATGTATATATATATATATATATATATATATA
>CM067497.1:12715724-12734378 GCA_034552555.1 Semaprochilodus insignis
TATATACACGCACACGCACATATACATATATATATATATATATATATATATATATATATATATATATATATATATACACATACACACACACATATATTATGCACAGTAGATAATACCATATTTATGTATGGTAGAACATTTCGACAAGGCAACGTTAGCACAGTTTATCAAAACACCAGTTAGTGTGGACTCTAATACAGCCGAGTGACTGAACTATATAAACAATCTTCCTTGCTGAATTACCAGTCATACTTATTATAAACGATTATTTACTGCGGAACACATACACAACAGGTGACCAAATGAAGGAAGTTATCTTTGTTATTATTGTTTTAAACGGAGACTGAAACTCAGTTTCATTTAACTTCTGGCTCCAGCTGTGTCTGCCCACAATTTGTCTGTGCGTGTGTATTAGTGCTGCAGCGCGAGGAGCAGGGAGTTTATTGATATGTTGCCCCTGTCGTTTGGAGTTTGAATATAACAAAGTAGAATTTTACAGTCTATTTTTCTATTTGTCTGCATTATTAAACGGTAAGGTGAAAACAAAGTCATTCAGAGCGGTTTGCTGTCAAATGGCCCATTCTAGAGAAACTTACTTAGTTAGAATTGTTCACAGTGGTAGTAAAAGCTCGATCACAAAAAAGCTATAACAAGAAATGGTCATGAGTACACTGTTTGAGGTCTGACGTTTTTTAAGATGATTTTGGCATAAAATAAAGTATTTTTTGAAACTCATGGTGGTAAGGCAAAATAATACCCCAATGAGCATTATTTTACCATTATGAACATTAGGTATACACACTCAAAGGACATGTGCCGGTTCACTGTGTTGGATAGTAAACAAGGCGGTAAAAGTGGTGTAGACACTGCGACTCCTGGTTTCTATCACCACTGTACAGAAATCAGTCAGTATGTTTCCCTACAATCAACCATTTCACATCAAAGCACTCTGAATTACTTTTTTAATTTTTCATCTTAAAGACTGAATTATGTTGAAATTAGAGGAATTTCCGTATAAGTCTGATCATAAACCTGCCCTGTTGTAGTGGCTGATTAAGTAAGCGTCAAGACATTCAGCACAATAAAAAAACATTATGTTGACTACTTCAAATAGACATCCTAAGAGAAAGCCAGTGACCTTCACGCCTTTATTCAAATGCTTCTGTAAATCTGTTGCTTTTGGAGTTTATGTACATCTGGCACACCTGTGTCCTAACAGCCATGATCAGATCAGCTGCACCATCTGATTTCCAAATGTGTCCTTGTCATCCAGAAGGTCACTGGACGTCTATTGGGAGTTCTATTCTACTTTGTCATCTACTGAACCGGATGCTACAGCAATAACAATGCGGCTATAATGTGTCATCAGCCACCACGGAGCTGGGTAATGCATCTTTCAAATGTTTACATTAAACCATTAACATCTCATCTCATCCAAATCCATTTTAATTCAGTCTTGCCTAACAGCACTTAGACATCCCATTATAAAAGAGGAATTCCATCACGTTTTCATAATTTCTGTGTAATTCATTGGTTGATATGTATACAAAGTCATTTAGAGTGGTTAGATGTGAAATGGTTCACTGTGGAGAACGTTATAGACCCTCATTTCAGTAACGGTGATAGGAGCCGGGAGTCACAATATCTACAAAACAAATTTAGCCATTTTATTTACTATGAAAATCACCATGTAAATCAACATGCAAGTTCTTATATGCAATGTTATATGATGGTAAAATAGTGGTGAAGTATTGACTAACTAGCATGAAGTAATGCATTAGTTAACACAAAGGAATACATTAACAATGGTTACCTAATGTTGCATGTTTACTGAACTGTTGCAGGTTTACTTATGTAAACAAGTTCTTGTTAGATGTTTACTTAACATGTAAACACACATTTGTTACATTTTTACTTGACATTAGTTATGCATTGTAACCATTGTTAATGTATTACTTCATGTTAACTAATGTATTACTTTGGTAGTTACTCAATACTTAATGAAAAGAGTTTGCCAATGAATCTGGAAAGTTTCCATTGGGGACTATTTTGCCCTGTATGTATCTCTCCACAATGAAGAGAGTTTGAATAATAAGTTTAAGGCCAATATCATAAAACTATCATAAACCAATTTCTCTGTCATCGGAGTTCAGAACGATTAGAGGTTATAACTTAGAGTCATTAAACTCTCCATATGTCTAGTTCCAATCTCTACCACTAGTAAATGCATTGTTAAACTCATCTTGGTTTATTTTAGAACATGTTAGGTTGACACAATGCATTTATAGAACCTAATGACTAACAAAACAACTACTGAATACACCACCTTTGGGTGATGTTACTAATAGCACTGTGTTTATTTGACCATATAAAGTATATTTTTTCTGAGAGGACGTTAGTCAGTAAAGGTAACTCAGCATTTTCACTAGCTAACTGTGTGTGTGCATTAGCAGCGGACTCACACAGGTGTTAGGTGTTACGTCCCAAACGGTTTTCAAGCTAACGGATTCTATTTTTGTGGTGTGTTAACAGCAGCATTTGTGCCCGCCTCTTTCACAGATCACGCATTCACATAACATGTTACTTGTGATTTTCTAGTTGTATCTCATATCTGCTGTGATGAATATGATGTGTGTGAGTAAGCAGTAAGCACTACATCGCAGACACCTGTGAAAAAAGTAAGGCCAACACAGTGTGTGAATGTGTATGAGAACCAGTTAGCTTGGAAACTAATTGAGATATTGTGTCAAAATAACAGCTAAATAGGCGAATCCATAAAAATTCATAAAAAGTCATCTGACCCAAAAATCATACAAACAGCGACTAAGACAAGCTCGGACAATTTATTTTACATGTTTACACACCTCATCCTGATTTCCCGGGTTGTATGGTGAAGTTTTGATGCCATCAATGAAATTTGTGTTAAATTTGGCAAAAATTTAAAATTCTACAAATCTCTTTTAATTGAAAAATTTCAAAATTTTCTCTGGTGAGGAGTCTTTATCTTTATCTTGATCATCTTTATCTGCTATAGTTGTTGCCATCACTACTACCACCAAGTTCAGCTGTTCAAAAAATACAGCAGCACTTTGAACTTGGCTGACAGTGTAGGAGGAGTTTACTGTGCTTGCTTTTCTCCTTCGATGAACACAATATGGCCGAACACACAGAAAAGAAAATTCGTCCACTGACTTCAAAGTGACTAGTAACGAGAACCTGTATAGAAATGTAGAGGAGTCAGAAAAACAATATTAATCTTTTTCACGTAGTGAAGTATATATATTTACACATACACATTTAATTACAGATACTGGGAAATGTATTAAAGCACAATATTCAAGTATATGTACTTTATTACTGTCCACCCCTGGTTAATATTATTTGTAAAAGGTAATTCCATGGATATTTAACAAAAGGGAAAATCTGTATAATCAAAAGTTTAAGACATAAACAAAGCAATCCAGGGTGTTTTGATGTGAAATGTTCTGTTGTAGAAAAGTTTACAGAGTCAGAATTGTTCACAAAGGTGGCGATAGGAAGCAGATGTCTGAAGCCTTTAATGTCTCTACAAAGAACGACCTTGGTTATGAATATACAGCTTGATGCCAGACACATTGTTTTACAATTGCTTTAAGAAGGTTTATTTAAAATTAATTATTGGTGTAGACAAAATCCTAATGCAACATTGTTTTTTTTTTTAGACTTATCATTATTTTATCATCAACATCATCAGCATAATAAAAAACAACTCATTTGGATAGTAAATAAAATGGCTATATTTGTGCCGTAGACATTGTGACAACTGGTTGCTGTTACCGCCACTGTAAAGAAATCAGTCTGTCATAAATCAGTCTACCATCAAACTAACCTGAATGACTTGACTGTTTACATCTCAGTGATTGAATTATTGAGAAATTTCAACGTCTTGTTGGAATTGCACTTTAATGCTTTGTCAGGCATGACAGGACTGAATCATAACCAGATTTACATGCATATTTTAAATGTTTACACTGAGCCATCAACATCATTTTTACTCAGATCTATTATGGATTCCTTTTAATAGTTGATGTGAACAGGGTTCTTCTCTCTTGACCTTGTCTAGAAGTTGCTGCATTCATATATAAGGCTGTAGAATGGAGGCTCCGGGGGTTTAAGATTAGACACCAGATTATAGGTTCCTCAAACATTTATGAGGCATATAAAATGCATATATGCCAGGAAATGAAATGTTAATGACCAGGGAGGCTTTTACAGCACCATTTAAGCCGTCACCCCTGTGCGAAATACTACGGTTTGCCAGAAGGGACAAGGCTCAAACACCTCCAAAAAACCTTTTTGTCTTCAAAGAAGGCCACGCTGGGGACTTCAAACTGTGTTTTAGCTCTGGGCCTACAATCACCTTATGAGGGCCTATAATGCAAACCCTGGACTATAACTCTTTTCAGTTCAGCTCCTTGCCCACAGTCACTGTCCCAAATCATTGTCCCAAAGCGGCTTTCCGGAAATGTGGATCCTGCCATTTTATGAATGTTCATCAAAGGAGACAGTATCGGGAATAGCCTTATACTAGGAGGAGAAAGGAGCATGAGCACTGAGAAGAACCAATACTCAAATGAAGAAAATCCCTAAAAGCAAAAGGAAGAACCACTAAGGGGAACTCAAATGAGGGACCTCCCTAAGAGCATGAGGAGAAACTGCTGAGAGGAACCACGACACAAATTAAGAAAGTCCTCAAGAACACAAAGAGAGGAACACAAATGTAGAAATCCCCTTAGAGTATGAGGAAGAACTACTGAAAGGAATTAATTGGAGAATTGTCCTAGGAGCATGATGAGGAACCATTCGGAGCAACCAAGACTTAAATGGAGAAAGTCCCTGATGAACCAAGACTAAAAAAAAGAGAAGCTCCGTATGAGCATGAGGAGAGAGACCAAGCTTCAAAAGGAGAAACACCCCAAGAACATGAAGAACCACTGAGAGGAATCAAAGCTCAAAGGGAAAATGCCCTGAGAACATGAGGAAAAGCCACTTTGAGCAACCAAGACCTCAAAGGGAGAAATTCTCTAAGAACATGAAGAACCACTGAGAGGAGTCAATGCTTAAAAGACAATAAGGAGACAAGACACATAAGGAGAACCTCCATAGGACTTCCATAAGTGGAAGAACTACTGAAAGGAATGAAGACTGGGAAAACGTTTTAAGATCATGAGGAAGAATTACTGAGAGGACACAAGACACACGGTAAGAACCTTGATAGGGGCAAGATGAAGATCCACAGAGAAGAAGGCTCAGCCCAGTTTGTTGTAGAGCTCTTTTAGAATATTCTGTTCCTCATATTTACTTTAAAATCACCTATAAAATGCACATTTGCTATGTTCTATTTGATGTTAGGATCTGCACAACAGTAAAACATGCAGCGATTGTCTTAAGTAAAATCATAAAAAAACAAAAAAAAAACGTAAAAAAAGAAAAGACGACATTGTTAAAGTCCTCTCCACAATTCCTGCCTCTCCACATCAGCCATCTCCTCTACATATCTCCCAATGTCCCCCTCATAAAGAAACAATTTATATCATATATTTATAGTTTAAATATACACTCATCATCAAAATAGTTGCACCCAGAAGGAATCAACCCACAGGAATTAAACTTGGTGGGTAGGTTTGACATTGGGAGACTGTATGTTTAGCTCAATAAATATTTTCCATTTCAGTCTAAAGTTATCATCATTTATTGTTCCTGGTAACCTTTATCTTCTTTCCCAATAGCACTGCACTGGGCGCAACTACCCTTTGACGCCGAGTGTGTTTTCAAATGCTTCCTTTAGTAAAACTGTTCTTGTCTAAAACCAGAAACAATATTACACATATATAAGGCTGGGTAATATTGTGATAGTGCTGATAAAGATTGCTGGCGGTCTGCAGACCATCCCAAGTCCAACCGCCCCTACAAAATATCAGGTAAACCTTTTTACACACAACATTAAGTTTAGGTTGGGCTTGTTTACAAGTAAGTGTTTTTTATGCAGTAGATTTGTCTTCTTTTTACAGAAATGTTTCTCTCCTCCATGCTCTCTTGCGCACACACTCTCTCTCTATTGTGCCACAAACTCTCTAATGCACTGCTCTATTTCTTTCTCTCTCTCTCTGAGTTTGAGGACTGGAAAGTGCCCCTGTGGAACGTTATAAAATTCAAGGCTGGTTAAAAACATTTGGGGCTAGAGCCCCAGAAGCCCAGGCCAGGCAACTCCCCTGTTCCCAAGTAAGTACAGCACTCACCTGCCACAAGGACCTGCCACACATGTGCCTATCTGCTGTTTATCATTGTTTGAATGTTGGTAGGCAAACAAAGGAGCACAACATGTGGCATAACACTGCCATACCTTTATTCAAAAACACTGAAGGGATGAATCTTTCATCTACCACTTTGCAAAGACATGCACACAAAGGGGATGTATGGAACTGTGCAACTGATCCACAGAAATTCTTTATAGCTCAAAAACATTCTGGGATAACGAGCCCCTCCCCAAAACAAGGCTTTAAATCAGTCCTAGGTCTGCATTCAACTGTTCGAGACAAGTGTGAAAACACCCTAGGATTCTGAACCCGTCCTCTGAGCAGTATAGCATACTGCAGTTAGGATACAAATATATACACTGAGTTACCGCTATAATAGCCAAAATAGTTTATCTACACTCAACGTATCTACAGTGACTGGCCTCAGAAACACCCACCATAGATGTGGACTTTGTATATGTTTGGGCCAAAAACGAGAAGAAAAGAGACACCCTCCTCTACACTGATTCTAATTCATGCTATGGGATCTACTAGTATGTTATCACTGGGCTACTCACTGAAACTATGACTCTAGAACTTCCAGACGCTCTAAAATGATAGGTTTTCTCTCTCTCTCACCATTGTAAATCAACACATGATTGGTTCTGTCACTTCCTAATTGTGCTTTTATTTGTTTTCATTTATAGTGTATTGCTTTATATGTCTGTTTCTTATTTGAACTTTAGTTTGCTTTAGTTACTTATTGATTACTTATTGACTGTTCATTTTGTCAAGCCGGTTTTAGCTGATTACATTTCATCTTAATTTATTTCAATCACCACCAACCATTTAACTTGCTTGGCTACACTGTAAATGAGGATCTAATTCTAAATCTAAAATCTAATGCGCAAGGCCTTCAGTTCAGCTCTTAAGTCCAATGGGAGAGTTTGCCTGGTGGTATATACCTAGATACCAACAGAGAATTTTCTGTTGGGCATTGTAAGATTTTAACCCTTTTGTTTCCAACCAACATGGAACAATGGAACAAGAGTAGTACTACAGTAATGCTGCAGTATTATTTCACAGAGCTCATATAGGCCAAAGAGGCCCTGAGGCTTCCCTGCTGCTTATATATCATCAATTCAACATACAGTTTAGATTTTGATTTAGGTACACTTGCCTGCTGTATATAAACAGTACAAATCAAATTAGCATTAAAGATTAATAGTATATAAATTGGTAGTAATCAAGTTGCTAATATTGAATGTTGCAAAATGCATGTTGGCTTCTTAATTAACTAGAATTGATTAAAAATAAATTAGACGGAAAACAAACAGTGACAATGTGGTAAAATAAATGAATAACAAAGGCAAGTAGAGGTAAAAACAGCTGTTCATTTAAAAGGCCATGTGATTCAGGGAGAGCATTTCCCAAATTCAAAGAGCTCGGAGCATTAGCCTGGTCTTTTCTGTTCAGTCACCTGCACAAACTGAATTGAATTTTGATGCTACTGTTGCTCCAAGGAGAACACAGGAGGCAAGTTGAGTTTATTTTTGCCTGATAAAATTTGACCCAGACGGACGGAATCATCCAGCACTTGGACGTTTGATAATTTCAAAATCGCTCCAGGTAAGACTTCAGAAACTACTTTATATGAGAGGCCAACCGGAATCAACAGCGTCCAAATGATTTACTGGATGTTTTGCATGAGGCAACCAGAAAACGAGGATGTTAGCCATGAAGCTGATTTTAGTTTTGGTGAAGCCAGAAACCACCTCAGAAACCACCTCTCATTTATTTGTGTTCCAGCCACAGCCCTGTTTCCAGCATCACAAGAAATCTGTGGGGACAGTTTTCCACACCTCCACAGTTCAGCCTTAGGAATGCATTTTCTGCTTCTCCTGACCCAAATAATCCAAAAGACATTTATTGATGCTGAAGTCCGGAATCAGATGTGGGGTCGGGCCAGTTTTCTGAGAACACCATTAGCTTCTTTGTTTGATTTGCAAATGTTTCTTTTTGTCTATGTGTTTTCTCAGTAACAGGTGTAAACAAACAAATGCAATTCATTATGTAACGTTATGTAATGTAATTACTTTTAATGAACAATATAGCCATAAAACACTGGGCAAAATGACAGCTGAGCTTGTGGTTGAGGCCTCTGTTGATTCTACATTAAAACACGGGACCACCTGTTTTTTAAAAGGTAAAGAAGCAGTAATGGTACGAGCGAATGTCACCTTTAAAACCCATCATCTACAAACCCTCCTGCCAAACACAATGGAAAATTCCCGAACATCTGTCAAGATTATTCAACTGTTTGGAATTCAGGGCATGGGTACTTTCCCATGGAAATGCAGGAAATGAACATCAGGCATCTCCAGAGAGGCATAAAGAAGAGCTGAGTTGCATCTCTTTCCACTTAATTCTATGCATGGCCTCCTCCGTCACTTAGAAACGCCGCCTATGCAATATGCTAGTGCTCCGAAAGCAATCTACGCCTGCCGCAATAAAGCCACCGTTAAGGGTTTCTCTCAGAGTAAAAAAAATGCAATAAAAAAAGATTCAATTTCTGATTACATTTCCCTCTACACTGTGAACACAAACACACAGAAATGATGCACACCATTCTTTTATGTTAGTTCAGGCATCAAGAGATCTACCTCCACTAAGTTAAGACTCTGGCGACGGTACGAAGTGAAGAGATATTCCAGCAGGAGTCAGTCAGGATGGGAGTAATTTCATGTACCAAAGAAAAGGACATGAAAAAAAAGCTACATTAAACCGTGACAGCTGCTGATTTACTAAAACCATCTGGTATCCCGTGAAGTGAAACTGAACTGACCCATCCAAGCTCTGCCCACAAATGAGTTCTTTCATAGCTACAGTTGCGAGGGTGGACAAGCGTTTGCAGAACTCCTACTCAAGTTAATGAGAAATTGCAGGGCACGCCTCTGTGTATACTAAAATACCTGAATTCAAAATGCACTGTTAGGTTCAGATGATGTTTTTTTAGTACTGTACAGTCGACATGCGCGTAAGATGGAGGGAGGCCAAGTTCCTGCTGTGAATAGTTCATTTTTGTTAAACACAAGGAGAAAGTATTTTAACAACACATGGAAACAATGGCGGATGTCACCATTAGCCATGGTCTTCCTGCTACTGGTGGACACACAGACTCCATGCACAAAAGGACTAGACAACTGCAGACACAACACAACATCAAATGTGAACACATTATCATTTTTGCCCCAAGGACAAGCAACATAACCAACATAAAAGTCCCTTTTTAGGACAGAGTGTGACTCCTTTATATGTATGGGAATATTCACACTGTAGCACCTTGACCATCAAGTGATGCAAATGAGCAACAGCAACAAAACAAAGTTCAGACCAATGCCGGAGCAGGTAATCAGGAGAATTCCCAGGGCACCTGTAGTGTATTATGTCTGGTTACTGTGACCTAATGTATAAACGTGTGCATATAAGCACAAGACATTCAACGAATAAAAAATCCGAGTGTGTATCTGAAGTCATTTTGGGGTTAAACCAGTGACTGCCACTGGGCCTGGTACAGCCCCAGTTTAATTAGATTAGATGATTAGATACAGATTAGATGAAACTGAAGTGAGCTCATTTTATTTCCCCTTACACCTTAAATGATGAAGCAGTTACGTTTGGACACCAGTACAGGTGCCAGCTTGCTGTACTATAGAACATGGAGCCGAAATTCAAAAAACAAGAGATACGAGAGATTACCATATTAAATTCAGCACAATGATGTGAATATGGTAATGAGTGATAACATTCCTGTACTGTTTTACATTACTGATGTAGCAATTTTCATATGAAAATCATGTGAAGATGGACAGCACAGCAAGAGCAGCTAGAAACCAATGTAGCTAAAATATCCTAATTCTAAATTTTCATTGAAGACAAGACACTCCCATTTTTCCTGAACTCTATAGCCGTTGGATGATACGTCAGTAGGTTATTTACATTTTGCAATATTAGATTTGAACAATCGTTTGCTGCTGACAAGGTGTTAGGATAGATGCTAATACTGGCAGGGTGGCCTAGTTTCAGTAAACATTGTCCAGCCTGGCAATGTAGCAAACTCAACACCAAGTAGAAACACTGTAACAATGGCAACTAAATTGAGTGATTTGACCAGAAGATATGTATTATTTATTTTTTATTATTATTTAAGATATGTATTATTATTATTACTACCATAAATGCATGATTGCTGCTAAGAAAGAACGTGGACGACGTACAGACAGGTCAATGGTGTGGATATTGTGGATCTAAACTGGCAAATACAAATTTCAAAGCAATTGGAATGTAAAGTGAATTTAAAACACAAATGAAATATTATACCCATGTTGCTGTTCTGCAGTGTTTCATTTCAGTCTCTCAGTTTCTAACCCAGAATTGTGACGAGATTTAGGTGCAAACTTGTTAACAACCTGCCAAATGTGATAGGATTTAAAAGAAAGTAACCAGTTAGCAAAATGAACTTCTATGAAAGACAACACCAATGGAGGGGAACTGAAACACCAGGTAATGGCCTGCACTGTGTGCTTTTACCTTTTATATTCACTTTTTTTTTTACTACTCTTATTTATGTATGTACTGCATATGTTCCCCTCACTTACAGTTTATGTAGCCCAATAGCTTTTTATAAGTTTGATTAACATTGTACTAATACTAACATTTCAGTATTATGTACGGAAATAACGTGCTTCAGAGTAGGCCTAACGATTTGAGAGGAGTAATGATAAGGAGGCCTAATGATGGTGTATTAAGTATTCAGACTTAGCCTTTGGTTTTTAAATATTGCAATATATTGTAATCTGACTTGCTCCCCAATATTATTCCATTTGACTGCAGGTGATGAAATAAGGCTTGTTCATTAGGAGAGGTGAGGCCAGACAATCAGCACTCAATTTCACCACATTTTTACCGCATACTATCAAACTTCCTTCATGTTGTTGAAGGCTGTGCAGCAGCTAATATGGTTTATACAGTATAATAGGTATACAGATAATATATACTGTATAATACATGATAATTACATATACACAAATGTTTAAAATAGCTGTTTGTTGAGCCCTGGTCATGGTTCTGATGCATGAAGACAGACTGGTATTGAAAAGGTTATGAAGTAATAATGGAGAGGACATAATTTGATGTTTTTCAGTCAAAATCTAATAGTCTCACTACATTGCCAATAATTTTCCATGTTTCAAGCATGTAAAAAAAAAAAAAAAAACACAAGCAACATTAAAATAAGATATATTGCGATAACTAGATTACTTAATAAAATTACTTAAATATCTAGAAATAATTTAAATAGTCATAATACTCTTCAACAAAATAAATATCAAATATTTGATGACTCGACTCGATTTAAGATGATTTCTATAGCCAAGATATCATTTTGCTCCATTATAGACAGTTTTGTCTGTAATGCAGTGACTACTGCTAATTGCTGCTGTGTCTGACTGTTGTGCATGCTTCTCCAGATCAAACTTAAACTTTGGGGTTTATTTTTAAGAGCTACTGTTACCCACCAATCTACGCTACCAGTCAAAGGTTTAGACACACACAACTAAATGAAGGTTTTTCATTATCAAAGACTCTATAAACTAACGCTTAACCTATACTCTTGATGTATTACAATATTACATTTTTGACATATCTCCACCTCTAATATATATTTTGTTGTGCAAAAAAATCTAATTTTTGCACAGTTTAAAAGCTCTAGTTACCCTTTCAGTCTGGTGAATATTCATGATGGACAGAATTTTTCTAACATTGCCTAGAAAAAAAAATCTTTTTATAACAACCTCCACTGCAAATTGAGAAAGATGTTTTATCCTCCTTTAAAGTTGCCATTTTAGAGGGTTTTTAAGGTGACAGCATAATTCCATGACTGCTATTTTATATTTAAATATAAAAGTATAATATAATTTTATATTTAGATGTCTTCACTTTATTCTAAAGCAAAGCATTAAGCTAACAGCAATACCCTCTATGAGTACATGTGACTGGTACTGTATATAATGCGAAATATACTGTAAATACAGGTACAGATGTCCATTTTCTAACACAGCTAGAAGTAGTGCAGTGGAGAACTCCATACATACCTCACAGAAAACTTTAGACAATAAAATGGCAACAATAATTACTAAAGTTTCTCTCATTTAGACAGAAAAGTGCTGGAATGTAGTTTTAGTGTTTATTGCTTGGTAGACCAAAATTAGCTATTGGTGAGGCATAATGGTCAGAGAAATGACTATTGCTAATGACTACTATGTCAGACTGTTGAGCATGATTCTCCAGTGCGGTTTCATCTGGGAATCAAACTTAGTGTTGTTCTGTATTATGAGGAACTACTGTTACCCACCAATCTATATCACACTCAAAAATGACTTTAGAATCTAAAGAACTGGTAAATATTGACACCAGACTGCTATTACAACAGTCTCCACTGCTGTCCAGTAGCAAAATCCAGATTTTAAGTCCAAACCAAAGAATAAGCTTATTTCATATTCACATCTCTTCAGTAGTACAGAAAATGGTATGGAATCTTTAGGGAGGTCCATAAGCCAGTGGCTTTAATGCAGTATGTTTTCAGCATTTAACTGGACCCTGAGTACTTTAGCATGCTATTACGATATTGCCAAGATATTCATTTATTTACTTACTTAGCCAACGGTATACGTGTCTTTCTCTCCCCCTGAGTATAGTAGGGACGAGCTAGCTGCTGCTTACAATACAGCGACTGTAATGACAGTCTTTCAAAAAGGCCTCCAGGATATGGGGAATAGGTAATTTGCATCAAAATGGCCCCTCACTAGCGTGTTACTAGCATGTTTTGTAATTCTGCTTCTTCTAATGTGTTTGTTTGTCTTTTAATCGCTGGCACTCTGAGCGAAACCAATGGGTGCTGAGAGCATTGCCGTATATTCAATTACAAAGCAAAATTGACAGGGCGATTGAAAATTGCCAGAGATTTTCCACTCCTGAAATCCGGGCCTGTCCAACAACAACGACAAGCCGTGCTGCTGACAGGTTGATGAATCACACCGATCACGGGCCTGTTCCATTGTGTTAATGCAATAATTTGGAAAAGGGGAAAAAAGCCTTGAATTCGCCATGCCTGGTGGCTTTTGTTTTCTCCTTATTATCTGCAGTCGGCTGTGCTCTTCTTGACTTTGCCAGTCTGGGACTAAAGCCTTCAAGGCATTTCAAAACCTCCTGGGACGAGAGAATTGCCTATTTCTTCGGCCCCCTCTATCCACCCTTCAATCACATATTGATCCGCATGTATAACTGTATCTGTTTTCTCTTCAAATATACAGAGCTCTCTCTGGCTTTAATGAATTTGACTCGACTCCACACTCTGCTCCCAAATATTTGGTCCTCCAAGGTAATTTGAGAAGCTTAGGCCGGCCAGGCAGTTTGCTGTGTCCATAAAGCAAAACAATATGGCATTATAATCACAGTAAAGTATACAGTTTTGCTTAGCCTTCCCTGGAGGGATCTCCACTATAGTAATGTCTTTCAATTTGCTGCAGACCTTTCAGTGGAAGGTGAAACGTGAAGTCTTTGTGGGTTTATTTTCATCATTACTGGATTTGCTGAACTGACATGCTCACACAGTTGACAGTTTAAATCAAATTAGATTTCCTTTTTTACCTCCTGGAAGTCTCTCGTTTTAACCTTTGAGTCACCGCTCATCAAGGTTAGTGATGGTCATATTGGTTATATATAAATATAACCTCCTGCGGTTTATTCACTGTGCTGTATGTATGAGTCTAGCTCATGGTGAAGCATTTTTCTAACCAATATCCAGCTGTGTGCAAAAGTTTTCTAGGATTTATAACTTTGGTTGAACAGATTTTCCATGGTATATAATTTGTGTACTATACACACTCTTTCTACACTCTTTGTACATTTTATCAGCTCCACTTACCATACAGGTGTACTTTGTAGTTCTACAATTACAGATTGTAGTTCATCATTCTTAGCCCTGCTGTGACACTGATGGTAGTGGTGGTGTGTTAGTGTGTGTTGTGCTGGTGTGGGTGGATCAGACACAGCAGTGCTGCTGGAGTTTTTAAACACTGTGTCCAATTACTGTCCACTGTATTAGACACGCCCACCTTGTAGATGTACAGTCAGAGTTGATAGCTCATCTGCTGCTGCACAGTTGGTGTTGGTCATCCTCTAGTCAATCAGTGGTCACAGAATGCTGCCCACAGGATGCTGTTGGCTGGATAGTATTGGTTGGTGGTCCAGCAGTAACACTGAGGTGTTTGGACACCCCAGTAGCAGTCACTAATCCACTCACACTAACACACCAACACCACGTCCTACAATATTATACTACAATATTATGGCCTACAGTATTATCAAAATTATGAATGCTTGTTGGATCACACAAATGCCCTAACAGATCCAAAGACCTACTTCTAGAATATAAGAATAGCTACTTGTCCTTGTATGGTACTTGCAGTTAATGAGTAATGAACCTAAGTACATAACAATCCTGGGATTTTAGCAAGTTAACAAACAATACATTTTGGGTCCTAACCACTGGGATGATGCATTAGGTCACATGTGGAAATCCAGGATGAACCTTAAACATGAAGAGCAATTTGCATGGCAAAAAACTTCCTCTCTCCATTTAACATTGCTTCTCTTATTTTTCTTCCTCTCTGTGGACCTACTGCAAAAATCAATATCTTGGTAAGTGAAAACATGTCTGGATAGTTTTACTCTTTAAAGCAATTTGATGGACTGAATAATTAAATAATAGTCCCTCCAATTATAGCATAATGAGAAATATTCTACATCATTTCCACATTTAGGAAGCTTTCACTTGCCAAGATGTCTTTTAGGCAGAAAAGATCCAAATAAGTAAGTAAAGACAAGGTGATACATGAGAACCCCACTGGAATGACTTAAAAACTGTTTGTTACAGGACTATACTTAGTTAAGGTCCTGTCATCATGCACGTCTTTCACACTTCCAAAGCCAATTTACACCTCAGGAGAAGCAGAGTGGTCTTCTGACCCCATCCCGAAAAGGACCTTGCTGGCAGGCAGATGGGCCTGCCATAAAGGAAAGTGAAGACAAGTGTCAACACATCACCATTGAAAGCTTTACTCTATTACCCAACTAGCCTTGAAACTGCAACGTGATGTGTTGCCCACTCTCACATCCTATATCTTTAGGAGGAAGGTTAACTTAATGGCTGCTGAGGACTGAATGGTTTCCAGTTCAGTGCAGGCATCCATTATGTCTTTCTCCATCTGAAGTCCAATAATCCATCACCTTATTGACATCAATAAAATCAATTCACAGCTACTTGCATTGCTTTCAGACATATTAGCAAGGCGTTCTTTACTGTTACTTTTATATCATTTATACCTAATAACCGCATGTTCAGCCTGCAAGGCTACTGGCACCCCCACTAGCCTCTATCGTCTGCATCATTCGCCTTATACCAATGCACTCAACCCCTGTGGATAACTCAAAGCTAAGGTAAATGAAGGGCATGTCTGACTCGGTGACTGACTTCATTTGCAGGTGTAATCGTTGCATATTCTAACTAATGAGTGAATTCTAGCTTCTGCAATCTGTAATGAAGAAAGCAGCTTTTTAAAAAAAAGAAACCATTTGTGTTCCAATAAGCTCAACTCACCCAGAGGGAGATCTCCTGCTGAGCTTTGAAATGAAGAATCCCTTATAATATTCTATACAGAAATGTCTCGGTGCAAAATGTTGGCGTTTCTGGATTTCACGGGTTGCGTTCAATATGCAGGCAACAATGGTTCAATGTCAAGCCCACTGTATTTAGATCCAGTGAACAGTAATTAAAGTGACAGTGATTCTTCTCTAATAATGTTAAGAGATTTAAAGCCATGTAGTTTTCTTATATGGCCTGTGTTGAGCGGGAGGAACATTGTTTACATACTGACCAAATGCTTTTATTTAGCAAAAAATTTAAAAAAGCGAGGGGGAACTTAGTTTTCCATGATTTGGTGTCTTTGATTATTTGCCAGTTGTAGCTCACTGGGTAGCACCATATTTTAAGGTCTTCCTACTTCTCAACAACGACTAAATTTATTACCAAGCAATGAATAATGTCATAGTGAACAGAACAATATAATTTATAAGCATAATGTGGTGTAACTGTGTCTTCTGTAATGAGCTTTTAACTGAGTGTGGATGAAGAAGTTGAATGTTAATTAAAGGCGGTTCACAAGTTGTCCGTTCTCTATGTGCACTGGGGAAAAAACCCAGTGTTTATACGCAGCTCTGGCTCTGTAAATGGGAAATAAACATAGTGGCTCGGGTCGAGTCACACAACACATAAGGTGGGATGCAAAAATTCAAATAAGAAAAAGAGGCTGCACAAAAAGAAAACAATTTTATTTTGTGGAGAGTCCAACAGCAGTAAAAGTAATGAGATTGCTGTTTCTGCTTGACAGATGGGGAACATTAACTTAGTTTTGTTGTTTTACAGAACTAACAGGTCACTATTGCTTTGTCATCTTTGCTAACATTTGTGATAGTAACTGGTTAGCATTGCAGCAGCAACTGTAGTGACAGTTTGCTAACCCACAACCTATCTAACACTAGTTACCTTATTTGCTGTGTTGTTCGTTCTAACATTATTTGTAAGCATGCTTGAATGTATCAGTGATAAGTTAATCAAACAACATATACCGGTAATGATTATCTAAATTCACATGAGGTCGATCATTGTACTAAATGCTAGTTACTTTAGAACTGCAGGCACAGACGCATAAAGAATGCTCACAGACATCCACATGATCTGTATACTGGTTGAAAGAGGAGCTTACAAATATTTACAAATTCCTTAATACTAGCCTTAACCAAAGCTGAACTTATTTATTCTTAAATAGCAATATCTAATTGTTGATAAAAGCTAATAAATGACCTGTAAATAGCTTCCAAATAATACATTTGCATAAACAATCTTTATCAGTGAATACCCAAGACCATAGCTACACAGAAACTTATTCATTCTTAAACACGGCCTTCGTAAGAGCTAACAAATAATACTTCCATATCATAAACTGTTAAGCATGGACCTTAGATTCCAGACTTTACAGCAAACTACCATACTGTAATTAAAGAAAACATTGCAAATTGTATTTTTAGTTACTGTAAAAACACAATGCCCTGCGGGTTATGAAAACTGAGCATTTTCTTGCATTTACGAACATGTCTCTTAATTTTCCTTCATTAGTATAATTTCATGTAATTGAAAAATTACAGTTATTTAAATTGAATGCTTTAATCAAGAGTCGATCTTATCAAACACAGCATAGACACAAGTATACCACATTTCTAAGCTTTCTTACAGAAAATACTGTATGTTTCTGTTTACTACTGCATTTATATCTTATATCTTATCTATTATGTCTTACTGCTAAATGNGCTTTAATCAAGAGTCGATCTTATCAAACACAGCATAGACACAAGTATACCACATTTCTAAGCTTTCTTACAGAAAATACTGTATGTTTCTGTTTACTACTGCATTTATATCTTATATCTTATCTATTATGTCTTACTGCTAAATGAAACAAAGAGAAATTGTGTTTGCAAGCAGAGTTAGAGATGTATTATTATGAGCTGAATTTGATAAAGAATAATCGATGTGTGTCTTTATTTGCAGAAAAAAGTCCTTTACATTTTGCCATGTTTTTGTCATTTCCAGACACTCAAAGAGAAAAATTGAGATGTGTGGACTCAAACCTGTCCATACAGAATGCCAATCAAATGCACCTGTAAACGTAACTATGTATCTCACTATGCAATCAAATGCTGAATTATATCACATTATATATGACATATGAAAAGTAAAGCAAAACATCATAAACATCTTTCGACTGAAGACTCTGGACTAACTGATGAAATTCAGAGCACTAAACTAACTGTGTAATTGCAGTGTGCTGTGAACGGTTTACAGTTTTTTAGTGGCTGTTATACTGAGTGATATTCACAGTTCAGTTCTTTTTTTTTAATGAAACACAGAACTATGCATTTCTGTTGCCACAGAATGGAATCAGAATGTGGTCCAGTATTAAGACACTATTATCTCCCCACTGAGAGCATTTGGCACTTTCTTCTACCTTCTATTCACTCTGGGATACTTCTGGCTGATGAGTAAGACTGCTTCTCTGTGTAATATTTTATTTTTGAACTTGATGAAAAGTTATTGGTTTACAAACACAGCCATTTTTAAAGCCATTGTTTGAGATCAGTGCAGACTTGAACCTGATGATATAGGATAATAAGCAATGCTAAATAAATAAATAAATATATATAT
>CM067497.1:12734777-12753548 GCA_034552555.1 Semaprochilodus insignis
ACACACACACACACACACACACACACACACACACACACACACACACAGGCCAAAAGTATTCACTCACCCATTACTTCCATGGCCACAGGTGTATAAAACCAAGCACCTAGGCATGCAAGCTGCTTCTACTCACATTTGTGAAAGAATTCAGGAGCTCAGTGAACAAGTTGGGGGTTGGGGGTGTGAAATTTCCTGTGATTGGGAAGGTCAGCAACTCAGCCACAAAGTGGTAGGCCATGTAAAATGACAGATACTTATAGTGCGCAGAGGTCGCCAACTTTCTGCAGAGTCAACCGCTACAGACCTCCAAACTTCATGTGGCCTTCAGATTAGCTCAAGAACAGTATGTAGAGAGCTTCATGAAATGGGTTTCCATAGCCGAGCAGCTACAAATACTGTTCTCCTGGCAAAAGGCTTGGCCTTTTGCCAGGAGAACAGTATTTGTCTGACCGCATTGTGGCAAGTGTAAAGTTTGGTGGATCCCAGATTTTACAGCAAAATACAATACTGTAATTAAAGAAAAAAAATATTGTAAAATGTATTTTAAGTGACTGTAAAAACACAACGCTCTATACGTAATGAAATGTGAGCATTTCCTTGCATTTACTAACATATCTCATCATTTTCCTTCATTAGTATAATTTCAAGCATGTTTGCAACTGAACAATTCTTTCAATTTACTGCATTAATCAACAGTTGATCTTATCAAACAAGGCATAGAAACAAGTATACCACATTTCTTAGCTTTTCTACAGAAGATATGTTTCTGTTTACTATTGCATTTATATGCCTTTAGAGTCAATCGCTACAGACCTCCGAACTTAATGTGGCCTTCAGATTAGCTGAGGAACAGTGCGTAGAGAGCTTCATGGAATGGGTTTCCATGGCCGAGCAGCTGCATTCAAGCTTTACATCACTAAGCGCAATGCAAAGAGCAGAATGCAGTAGTGTAAAGCATGCCGCCACTGGACTCTTGAGCAGTGGAGACATGTTCTCTGGAGTGACAAATAACATCCCTCAGTATGGCAATCCGATGGACGAGTCTGGGTTTGGTGTTTGCAAGGAGAACAGTACTTGTCTAACTGCATTGGTGGAGGGGGGATTATGGTGTGGGGTTATGTATATATAGTTTTTACTTTTATACACTGTAATTATATATTGTAATAAGAACTATGATTAACACTTAAGTACAGGTAAAACAGCTTTACATTTACAGCAGATGAGTTATTACAGACTTCAGCCATTCAGGTAAGGAGCTCCCACTAGCATGTTCTTCCCACAAAACACTACTGTTACAGATTTATTTATTTTTACTGCTTGTTGTCAAACGCGACTGTTTAAGTGCCAGTTTCAGCACTAAATCAAACAAAATGATTTAATTAATTTGTATTGCTTAAATAAACATGGCATAAAAGGATCATCCAGGTCTAATCGGAAAGGAGTGAGGAAAGGTTGAGGCTCACCACAAAAAAAAAAATGGGTCAACAAAAAGAGTCATCATGGAAAGATTGAGGGAATGCAGAGAAGTCTCACACATTTGTCTTAAACGGACTGATGCCCAGCAGAATGTGTTTATGGAAATAATGGGTGTCACGTTTCCCTGACCCAAAGAACGAAAGATCCAGATTATTAAAGTTTACATTTCAGGGTCTGTGATGGTAAGGGAATGATATGTATTCAAGCTCATCTCACAGCTCAACTTGCACATCTGGAAAAGTGTGATTAACCCTGAATTTACACATTTTGGAGCAACATATGTTGGTTTCCTGCATAATCCAACAGTGCAGGAGGTAGACTGGCCTGCCTGCAGTCTAGATCTGTATCCCTTTGAAAATGTTTGGTGCATTATAAAGCACGGCAGAATATTAGTGTAAGTGAAGAATGGCAAAAGAATCCGCTTTCAAACCAGGATCAACTAGGTCTTTAGTCCCCAAACGTTTGTTCGGTGCTGTTAAAATGAAAGTAAAGACATATTTCAGGCACCAAATAAAAAAAAAAAAGATATATATATATATATATATATATATACACACACACACACATACACGAATGACAAAAAATATAAAATATCATGTCTGTACTGTTAATGCAAGTCAAACAAAATTACAGCATTTCTCAAACTGTACCCACTTGTAACAGAGGTTTGTACAATCATAACTCTAAAGTTAAAAGATAACATAAAAAAGGAAATACTATGAGCTGTAAGTGACTATCATAGTGTGCTTTGAGAATACATTGCCATGTACAAAGCTCCATGCAGTTATTACCTGCCTCTGCCATGCTCAGGATCAGATTGGAGGCACTTTACTTTTCTTAAATGTGATAAAGGATTCCAAATAGCTGGAGCCCAATTAGCCTTGAGGTTAACAATGTAACAGTATCCAGCCGTACTCATAATGGCCTATTACCGCAGAAGTTTGGTGAGACTGTGAGGAAGGCTTGTAGTTCACACTCTGTCTCAGAGTGAAAAGGGCACTTCAAAGTCAACAAAAAGGGCTATAATTTAAAAAAGAGAAGAAGCTGTATCTACTGTTTCTTTATATTTGTCATGCTGAAAGTCATTTGGCAGGAAAAGTACACTTGATTCATTTTCACATGACTACAACAAATTACATCAACTTTTGTCTTTCAGTCAGTGAAATTTTGCAATAGTTGAGCAGATATGATATGCACTCATCAAAAAAACAGTTGCACAAATAATTGCAGCCAGACGAAATCAGCTGACAGGAATGAAACTGTCGGTTGGTGGGTGGGTTTGTCATTGTGAGACACGTGAATGATTCGAGTTTCACGCTCAGCCGTGCATGTGACGTAAACAAGGATGGGCCTAACAGCCATGATTCCGGATATTCAGCGAGCAGCGATATCCTCCGTGAATCATCCTGTTAGTGCCAGCACCACTGGCAGACAGCTACACTACGCAAGACTACATGTTACGATGACTGCCCTTAACACCACATTGACGTCGCCAATGGTTTCGCGCCAGACTGTCATGGAGTGACTCCGGTTGGCAGCGAGTCATCTTCAGTGACGAGTCCAAGTTTTGTCTTGGTGAAGATGATCAACAAATCTGTGTGTGGAGGCACTGTGGTCAGTGCCAAGACGGACTGTTTGTTGTCACATGTCCATAAGATCTGATGTCGCTCCTCCTCCACCCCCACCAAAAAATCTGCAGGAACTGTGTGAGAATATTCGAGCTGCATGGGATGGATTATCACAGGCCACCATTAGGAACCTCTACAACTCCATGCAGAGACGTCTGGCATGTTGCATTAGCAAACATGGTGGCCCGACGCCATACTGAGAGATGCTACTTCTGTATGCGTAGCTCAAAAAATATTGCCCATACCGGTCTAAATTTATCACCATTTATTGCTCCCGGTAACCTTCATCTTCCCTCCCAATAGCACTGCAATCCGACCCTTTCTTTCTGGGTGCAACTATTCTTTGATTCTCATTTACATTATGTCTGATACTGTGCAAGAATCAGGTACTCCCTTCATTTACTGAAAAAATGGCTATTGAGGACACGCTATTCATTTTTCAGATTTGGAAAAAGGCAAGAAAACATAACGGATGCTTCAACAACTAAATATATGATACATGTGAAAAGTATTTAGCATGTCTACTTCACTTTTTGCTTTTATTACAACTTCCTTTCCTTTCAGGAGACTCGCTTACAGGTTTTCAGGAAATCTGCAGTGGAAGGATGGACAGAATCCCCTGTGGATGCCTTCAGATCTGAAGCAAGAGTAGAGCTTGATGAAAGCTTTAAGTGCTGTTTATCTGATCCGGACAGTTTTGGTGGTCTTCCCAGGTCCCAATTTCTCTGTAGCTTTTAATATTTAAGCAACTAGTTTTGGAACCGCATATTTTTTTCGACTTTCTACAAAAGTATCGCCTGGATAATGAATAACATGTACTTGAAAGCTGTCTTGACTGGAAATGAAATAAATAATGGGTGGTCTCTGATGTTTATGCAGCACTAAAGCACAGTTGAATCAAGTTCAAATGTACTGTTGCTTTACAAGAACGATACAACATTTTAGTATCTCGGTTTGTACAGTACAATCAAGTAAATTCAGTGATTCACTTTTTATGGCACTATTTTTCTGTATTTCTGATGCCAAAATGAGTAAACTTTAGCAACAGGCCAGTCTCATGCTCTGAAAAGTACAAAAGAATATGTGGAAAATACTAAAAAACTACAGCTTTGGTAATGGATAACCACATCTGCTGGACTTGACTTTAAGCTGCTTTCCCGAGAAAAACAGAAAAACAAGTTGATGCAACCTGACGATGCATGGATGAAATAGCAGGACCGGGCCCAGCCTACCTGATGCAATGTCGACACGCGAGTTTTTCTGCTGGGTGACGTTGATGTGCACCGTGACTTTTCCGTCATTCAGAGCAATCTCCAGCATTCCGTCCGCCAGCGAGCTGAAGAGGAGAAGGCCGTTTGGGTTCCACGTTCGAAACTGGAAGCCCACAGACACCATGTTGTGTTCTCTCCTGCCCGAAAGCTGCAGGAAGCTGGTGGCATTGAAGAAGACGGGGAAGGTGTGTGAATCCACACAGGAGAACGTCAAGTTGCGCTACAAGAGAAGAAGAAAATAAGAAGACATTAATTTCCGAGAGGGGTTGGGGGTGGGGTTGGGTGAGGATCTGAAGGTGCTGACTGACCTAAATCAGTTCTAGAATGTTAGAGGCCACTAACTTCCAGGAAAGCAGTAAGTCTGTAACGCTGCATAAAATGGCATAAAAGCATGTACAAAGAAAGGAGATCCAAACCTGCAGGTCGTTATACATTTAACAAGTTCACTGGGTTTTTGTTTGCACAGTCATGTAGGAAAGTTTGAACCTACAGTAGGGTTTCAGTGGGCTTCAAAGGACCCTTTGGTGGTCCTCGAGCCAGTACTTGGTCAGTGGACCATAGTGAGGGACTTTGTTTTGCTAATTGGCAGTGGTGGAGATCTAATTAGTTACTGTACTTAAGTAGTTTTTTTCATGTGTCTGTACTTTACTGGAGTATTTCCATTTTGGATGACTTTTTACTTTAACTCCACGACAAACTCTAATATCTTACTGTTTACTCCACTACATTATGGGAAATTTGTCGCTCCTTTCGGCTTATGTGCGCATAAAAACGTAACATGTCGAACCGAAACAAACTTCTTCATAGATACTTAGCATACATGGAAATGTCCATTTCAGGCCTGGACTACATCAAGGACCTCCTGGAGGAAGGTAGGAAAAGCAGGATGGATGCAAACACTGACTGACAATCACACAATAAAGCATTAGTGAACAGATCAAACATATGTTCCTGACTTTGTGGGTAAATAGACCACAATATAGAAATATGTACACATGCACTCGTGACTGGCGAGTGTCTTTTTTTCTGAATGTGTACGAACACTATTTCCTTTTATAGTAAATGTGTTTTGGCTAGTTTATGTTTATGAACAGAGACCTACAGATACATTATAGTAAAGGTAAACTCATTTGTGAACCTGTGTTTAAGTTCTTATTAAACTTGTAACTAAGCTGCAAATAAATCTTAAACCGAAACTTTACTCGTTTGCAAAAAGTTATTTCATAGTTCTAGCTAATGGAACCTGTTCTCCTTCAGTGTTCTGTGCTTATGATCATTTGAATATTGAAATTTGAAATTTTTTGTTCCAGAAATGCTAATAGGACAATAGAACCATAATAAATCATGCTACTGTTACTCTCCATACTTAAGTACATTTGAAGGTAAATACTTTAGTACTTTTACTCAAGTGGAGGTCTAAAGGGAGGAACTTTTGGAGGAATATTTTACCTTGGGGATCTATACTCTAACTCAATTATATGGTTTGTGGAGTTTGTCCATCACTGCTAATTGGTGAAATAAAAAATTGACTTAACATCTACATTTAAAATGTTTTCAAACTGTTAAAAAATGTTAAGTGTGTTTTTCCTTGCCTATAGAAACAAAATACACTCCCCCTGATATTCCCTAATTTGCCACCATTCTCCTAGATTTTTGATAGAAAACAAGCTCACATTAGCCTGTTGATCTAATAAAGTATCTGTTGATACTTTATTTCCAGTGGTTTGAGTCACATATTGCAGCACATGGACCCAAACATAGCTGTATAAATAAATTCCCCCAAAATTACATTTTTAAATGAGAATTTTATCCAAAATGAGTTTTATCCTGCAGGTCTTTTGTGCTTTCTAAGAATAAATAGGTGGGCCTTGAGGCGGAAAAGGTTGAGATCCACTGCTTTACAACACGCTTAAAGATGGAGTTAAAATATTGAAAAAGACACATAATATAAAGATATCTGTCACAACTTGTTTAAAAACATGTTCTCTGTAAATGACATGTTCTTATTTTGACTTACAAAATCAACAAAACATGCCATTTAACCAACCTTTGCTTATGACCGTATATACAAGCATATGAAAAACTAGTTTTATGCTACTTATGCTACATCCTACTGTAAGCCAGTATCCTTTGTGCAAGAAAGCCTCCTCAGCCATCCTGAAGTCCTAATCAAGATGTATTATGTTTTAATTCCCAGATGCAGTGTTTGCAGTGCTTATTCAAAACCACAGCGCTGCGATTCAATACAAAGCAGGCAAAGGCCGAACCTTTCGCAATGACTAGAACGCAAATCAATGTCTGAAATGGCCCTGTTGCGTGAGTTCGGTGGGCGCTATGGGTTTCCTCATGCGAAACGTGGACTTACAGATAGCTCTTTGAAAGTGCAGCTACAGCATGTTCAAACCACAGCGTAGATTTCTAAACCTCGGGCTGGGAAAAAAAGGAAAAAGAGGGAAGAGAGTGCAGGGAGGCAAGGTCGAGCGCTTTTATTCATGACTCTCTACAGCTCTTCGCCTTTCTAAATGGTAATTTCGGGGCCTTAAATGCACTTCAGCATTTCAAATATAAAGAACTTAATCAATCTCATCATAACAAAAATGGGAAAGTGTATCCAGCCATTTCAGAGCACTTCATAAAAACCACGCTGGATCTGGTGCCGACTACAATCAACACATTTTACAGAATTTGAATGTAATACGAATAATTAGTCGAGCGGTTTTTGCAAGAGGTGTGTCAAATTAGCAGAAGAAGGATTGTTCCTCCTATTAGCACAGGCACTGAGGCCACTGCCATTTTAAATGCGCTGGTGTTGTTCATTAAAAGACTTTTATGGAGCTTGTGTGTGTCCCTCCTAAACAACACAAGCGCACCTGACAGATTTGTCAGAATGTTTTACTCCAAACAAGTTGACAAAGCAAGGTGAAATCAATGGCAAGCTTATTTAAATCTCATATATCAATGTTTCAGTGTGCGGCTAGCTAAGTGTAAGAGAATAACCCCAAGGGAAAGGGACATACTTCCCAGTTGCAGTAAAGAGAGCTCTAAATGGAAATTGTATGTAATATATAAGTAGGCTGTCATACGGGGCAGCTGTGGGAATGGAGTTTTTATCGGGTAGTAGCGGTTCTGAAATCTGAATGGGTGAACCACATTCAAAGCTGTTTAAAATAAAGCAGGGTTAGAGTTTTAGACACTAGGGGTTGCATTAATCATCCGGGTTGAATATGGTAAAACCTGATGCAAAGAGACCGACCTGTGTCAAACACAAAGCCCAGAGTGCATTATTTGTGTGGAAATTCAACACAAAAACACAAACTTATTCAACACACAAACTGAATTATATATGTAGTCAGAACCACCGTGCCTGATAGGAAACCATTTAAGTGGCATGCAAAATGACCATTAACAGGTTTATTGTGCAAGAAAACAAACTTTGTGGCGTACTGGCTGTAAAATGCACAAGGAACTCTCATTTGCTCATGGCTTCAAACTAAATTCAGAAGAAAAAAAAATTTTAACGGGATATCCTGCATGATTGCTAGCTTAGCCGCTAGGCCTAAATCTCACTTTGAAAGGCTGTGTTTGCTACTAACATATAGCTTGATAAACAGCTGTTTCTCATTGAATTAATAACAGGCCTACCACTGCACAGAAGAGCAGACAGCAAAAGCTAGTTTAAATTTTCAGTGATTTTAGCATGCAGTTCACACTATCATCAATACAGTATGTTTAAAAACAGCAATGTTCAGTAAATAAGTTATTATTGTTGTTATGCAGAAAGCAAAAGAAAGCAAAGGCCCACCAAGTCGTGTAGGTTGTTAACAGTAGAATATGGCTGCTAAGCACCATAACACTCACAGAATATTGCATGAACTGCACAATTTAACAATTTGGCATATTACAATGGAATTGATTGCTTGCAAAATTTGGATGACGCTGGCTTTGCAAGATGTTTTCAGTGCAGAAACATGCTTGAGAACTACCAAAATATGCATGTAAATCAATGTAAAGCAAATGAGAAAAAAACGATAAAGCAGGGAAATCGTTTAGTAACGTTAGCGTTAGATTTTTGTCTAAGTAGTTTGAGCCACAGAAGCTGCCCATTGAGAACAGCTAATGCTAAAGCTAACATAAACCAAACAAGAAAAAGTGGGTAAAGCAGGGAAACCATTTAGTCATTCCACGTTAGTGTTAGATTTTATGTCTTTTTAGTTTGTGTGACAGAAACTGCCCCTTCGGAAGAGCTAATGCTAAAGCTAATGTGAACCAAACAAGAAAAAGGGGTAAAGCAGGGAAACCTCATTCAGTGCATGACAAGCCCCATAATCTTTGATGAGTTGGATCAGGTGTGTTAAATCAATCAGTAGTTTAAACTTTGCAGTACTCTGGGTCAGTGTTTCTCAACCCTGCCCTCCACGTTTTTGGTGGACTCGCACCTTTAACACAACTCTTTGCAGCTCTGAAATGAGCTTAATGAGCTGATAAGCTGAATCAGGTGTGTTGGAAGCAAGGTAAGCACTAAAATGTACAGGACAGGGTGCCTCCAGGACCAGGGTGCAGAAACACTGCTCTGGGTCACCAGCAGGAAGACTAAGAAACACTGCCGAAGAACTATTTAGTATATATGAGAGTACTTAATATAGCCACACATGACTGATGTAGGCACATGTGTTTGATATAAGCACATGTGATTGCATGCATAAATGACATGGCAAGTTTTTATAAACCTTCTGCAACTCAGGGAATAATACAGGAATTATCTGAAGCTGCTGTGTCATCCATTCTGCAAAACCTATGCGACTGTCTTGAGTCATCGTTGGTCAGCCCCAGACTGTCGGACAGAATTTGCAAAGCACTTGCTGATTTCTTCCAACAAGATGGCACCCTGCCTCATTACAGACATGTTTTCAGAGACTGCAGAATTTGATGTGCAGTTTCTTCAAAATTGGAATGGTTGTAGCAGTCCAATCCAGTGGCCACCACGTTATCCGGATTTAACCCTTCTGGATTTCTACCTGTGGGGCCATGTCAAGGCATTTGCATACTCAGCGAAGATACAGAATGTTATTCATCTTAAGGACAGTATTGTTGATGCTTGTGCAGCATTCAGACAAATTCACGCCTGCCTTCCCATTTGAAAAACTGAGTTGAATCCAAGATGGCCAAATTCAAGATGGCTGCCGCGACGGTAACATGGCCTAACAGGTTTCTCCCTTCCGCCCATAGCTTGTGTTAAACTTGGATTGTCATCTGCCAAATTGTTTTCAGTTCATATGGATGTGTCCCTACTTTTGAGACACTCTGTATTTGACTGGCAGTTTTCTTGCTGACTATGCCCACTGTCAATGAACTGCATTGCTTGGTGTAGGAATTGGGGATTCATAGTTAATATAAATATTAATTGAACACTGCTGTATTTTATCATATCATACAGACATGGTAAAATCACATGTAACTCACAAAGCTGGAGGTGTCCAGTTTCTTTCGCCTGGCCAGGTCAGTGATGTTATCGCCGTTGTAGTTGATGCTCTCCATGCAGCCTTTGAAGTTTCTCCGGCCTCCTGAGAGCGGTTTTCCAGAGTAGGGCATTCCTCCAAAACTCAACTGCACAGAAAAAAATACCCCAAATTTTTCTCTGAAAACTTTCCAGTAAAACACTGCTGCTCCTATTTCTAACAATCTCCGGGGATCTGACCAGTGGGCTTGAAACATGCTGCCTTGATGTTTCAGAACATTTATAAGCGGGTTCAAGCAGGTACAGTGTGGTTTGTGAATAATGTACTTTCTCCTTAAAGTTTGAAGATTTGAATGTGGGTCTACACTTCAAATACATTTTTACTGTAAAAGTATGTTAAAAACGATTAATAAATACTGTTTCTTGTTTCTTTTATATCTTTTCACGAATAAATGCATTTAAATAAAACATACATACATATATATATACACTGTATTTGGACACTGATATTAATTTTCAGAAATTTAAATTAATAAAATGATCACCTTTATTTTACAGGTATGTTATAGGTCGTGTAAAGGTTTTTTTTTGCCAGAATACATACAGAGAATCAAAGAAGTTAAATGAGTGGGAAAGGAGTTTTTAGCCTGTTGTCTGCCGTGTGAATGGGCAGGGCTAAACAGCTGTGAACACAATCCTTATGGCCTGCCTACAAGCAAGCTTAGTATGCCCTCACACAATGAAGAGAGAGATTAAAAAGTAAAAACTGGCCACTCTGAAAATGTCCTGCTCCAGTCTAGCTTGTGAAGGTGGACCAGGTCTATTCACTTTTCTAGCTGACTTTCAGGATCGGACTCTGGGTCAAACTGACACAGCAGAACCTACTTCACAGCAGTGTGGGGACAGAGCTTGTAGCAGGATGCCACTCTGGGCCAGTCTAAACAGCGTGGCCAACTTGACCAATCAGAGAACATTGGCTCATCGGGAGGCGGAGTTTATAGATGCAGGAGCAGATAGAGGAGCGTTTCAGATAGAGGGTGAATTCAAACAAACAGTCTGAGAAAGATACTGTGTTTTAGGGAAAACTGAAGCATGTAAATCTATTCTAGTAAATAAGTTTATGAACACCAAACATGTTCATAATAGGTCCACCTATGGCTAGGGATGCTCGATACCTATTTTTTCAGACCGAGTGTGAGTATGCATGTATACTTGCCAGTACCAATTCCAAAACCATAGCAATTTACCTACTTAATAAAGTAGTTGTTATTGTGGGCAAGCGTAATGTACCTCAGAAATGAATTCATATATGTGCATTAGCTAGCAATGCTACGTTAGTTACACTGGATTGAGCAGGGATGCAGTGGGGATGCTGCGTTATTCAAAACAACACTCTGTGCACCGAATACTGAACAAAACACACTGTAACATACACAGTAGGACAGCACACTCATCACGCCACATTTAAGTAGTTCAGTTATGTTTTGAGCTAACTAAGCGAGGCTGTGTTTTCTCCTGCTGGGGTCTGAATTCCGAAATAAACATTTCAGTTTGGACCAGATCAAGTTGATTCTTTATGCTACAATACTTTACAGTTGCATTCAGTCACACAGATTAAAGCCAGCATGTATACAGACTTTGGCAGGAAAAGAAGACTTTATTTTCCTGCAATTTGCAGGAACCTCATCTTTCCACTCATGTTAGGGAAGTGGTTGTCTTTGCACGTATTGGTGGAGCAGTTGTGGTTATGTTCATGTGTGTTTATAAACAGACTAAAACCTCACAGTGTGTTCCTGCCTGGCAGGGATGTGCCAAGGCGGAAAGTAGTCGACAGCTTTGTGTCTGACCTTGGAGTCGGTAACACTTCTCTGTGTGAGCAGATACTCCATCATTGCCTGCTTGAGTAGTTTGATCAGTACTGCAGCAGTCTATATGTGGCTTATGTCACATGGTATCAGCTGGTATTGGTGTATTGGTATTGGTGCGTTTTCACAAGTACAAGTATGAGCACAAGCAAAAAGAGCTTGGCCTTCGGTTCATACTGGTATCTGTATTGATGCATCCCTAAATATGATCATACATGAAATCACACCATGTTTTGTATGTTTTAAGTGGAATATAAAGTATAATATAATAGAAATTTAAAAAATAAGCCCTTTAAATAAACAATCAAATACCTAAATGCTAAACCATTGGGTCTAACACACCATTAACAATCACAGATTTTTTTTTCTATTCCATGTTACACTGCTCACTGAGGTAAAAGCCAAAACCTAAGGCTAAAATTCATTCAAAATGTTTTATGCAAGTGACCGCTGGAGTTTAAGGGGTTAAACAAGCATGCTTCATTTATCACGCAGACTTTGACACAGCTGTAAGCTTAACCAATTCCCAGTCCAACTGGGAAGGCTTTAATAAAGCAATGCTAATTTTTTCAATACAGGGTCGAACATGCACCAGACAGCGGACTAATTAAAGCCGCATTGATTATTAGTGAACCGAATAGAGATATTAATGGGCATTCAGATTTTATTGAATTGGGCAGATGCTCAGTAAGGCGATGTTAACGTCTTAGTTTAGTCAGCAAAAGACATTCACCACCATTATCTACCCCAACTTCAGCAAAACCCCAAGCCCACTCATTCGACATCTTAGATTGATCTCTTTTCTGCTCAGTTAATTAGACACTTTCCCTTTAATTGGAGCGCATTTGTCCCGAACCGTCCCAGTCGTGCTCAGTTGTTGTTCATGAATGCTAACAGTGCTGGAGCTGTGTTCAGCAGACAATGAAAGCATTTAAAATCTGTGGCTTTCACGAGATATTTCCCCTCGTAGCTGAAAATCAATTTTCTATACATCCCACCACTCTGCACATTAATATGCATTATTACTGCATGATCACATTAACACCCCGCTACACTGCCTTAATGTGGATTAATACCATGCTGAGAAAAGATTGTCATTTCCAACAGAAAAATGAGAAGGGGTGAAAAACAGAACACAAACAGGGCTGACTTTTTAACCCTTTCATGCCCTGACAAGAAGCTACGTATTAATCTACTCTTCTCCTTTAGATATTTATAGGGCTGGCTCATATCATCTCAGTGTTAGTTGGTACTTATTGCTGTATTTAGTGCTCAGAAAAATCTCGTTTATATTTCCAAGCCACGAAAACTGTAGCCTAATACAACATGTTTCTTCAACAAAGGCCTTCACATAGAATAGGTTAAAATTTGAAGCAATAAATTATTGCTGATAAATTCATGCCAGACATCCAATAAACTGCACCACTTTCCAGGGAAAGGCCATGGAAGTTGAGATGTCTAAAACAAATCACTCGTGGGAGCGCATAAAATAATTCATAATTAATCATCTAATAATTTAAAGCACTCGTGGGTCAGACACTGAGGAAAATGCTCATTTGGGATGAGAGGCCAGTATCTCACACAGCTATCACACAGATAACGGAATCTCACTTTTTAGTATATGATGAGTGTAGTACTTGCACTTATCATCAAAGGAACAGTTGAGTGTATTTGAATACTGTTGGATTCTGGTGAGTGCAACACTATAACGAGGGAGCAAATGGGCCTTAAACCCATTTGTTGTGGTGAGTTCTTACAGAAACAACAAACTAGCCAAATAAAATATAGAATTATTAGAAACAAATAACTACAGTAACAACTACTGCAAAAACTGCGACAGTAATAAATAGAGCAATAATTCTGATTTATAAAACCCATAGGAAGTTGATACGTGACTCCTTGAAACACTACAAGAGATTTATAGAGGGACTACAATTGCAGATTCTAAAGCAACATCTGGCACGCTGGAGTTGGGCTTCAGACTGACTAGGAACAGGAAACCTGTCTCAAATTATGGTCAAATATGAGGCCTGCAAAAAGCAGTATTCTTACACAAACTGTCATTTTGCACGAGCAAACACAAACAGGAATGTACTTCACACTTCTGTGGCCTTTAATTGCTACTCTAATGAAACAAATAAAGTATTTCTACAGCTATGTGAATTGCATCTGAATGTAGAGCATAGAGCTTCTTTATGCAGTGGCAGGAAACACAGTAGCATACAGAACACTCTAGTTTCACTTGCTGACTCGTTTTGCTGAGAAACATGGGGTTAAAAGACAAGTAGTATTGATGCATCACAGATGAGACATTAGGTAAGATTTGTCAAACATCAGAGGGTGTAAGTTAGCCCAACTTGCAGACCTAGATGGGGCTAGATGGAGCTAAATGGCTAAAAACTAAATATGTTTTTAGTCATTTATGTAGACACTTTCTTTAATTTCAGACAACAAGCGGAATTTTATGTTAAATAAGAAAAGAAAAACTTAAAGAAGTGTCCTCTAGTGTCTGACAAGCAGCACTGAACATTCTGTGGTTTGGTATTCAACAGCCTAAAATAAAACCTCCTTGAAATAAAGCACATTAGTATATGGCTATGAACATTGTGTCTTCATGGCTGTTGGATCTGAATCAAATGTATCTAAAGTTTCACTGCAGCTTCAGCCTTCCTCAACAATCTAATAATTTAATAAGGAAGAACCAAATTAAACAAATGAGACAAATACATTAGACTTGGTAATTTATTTATTGAGGAAAATGATCCAGTATTATATATCTGTGAGTGGCAAAAGTATGTGAACCTTTGCTTTCAGAATCTGGTGTGACCCCCTGTGCAGCAATAACTGTAACTAAACACATCCAG
Organism: Semaprochilodus insignis; assembly: GCA_034552555.1. NCBI lineage: Eukaryota > Metazoa > Chordata > Actinopteri > Characiformes > Prochilodontidae > Semaprochilodus > Semaprochilodus insignis. The sequence goes on from CM067497.1 coordinate 12,749,337, forward strand.
CAACTGTTAATTAGTTGTGCACATCGACTTGGAGGGATTTTAGCCCATTTCTCCATACAAAACAGCCTCAACTCGTTAGGTTGGTGGGTTTCCTCCCAACTGCGTGCCTCAATTCCTTCCACAACATTTCTATTAGGTTATGGTCAGGACTTTTCTTGGTATAATTCAGAATACATGCAGCAAATTATATTATCCCAGATGCAGCAAAACAGGCCTAAACCATGATACTACCGCAACCGTGTTTCACAAATGGGATAAGGTTTTATTGAGTGTTTTCTTTTCTCCAAACGTAATGCTTCTCATTTAAACCAAAACAATCTATTTTGGTCTCATCCTTCTAATAAATGTTGTTCTAAAAGCTTTCTGACTTGTCCAAGTGATCTTTAGCATACTGCAGACAGGCTGCTTTTTGGACACCTGCAGCTTTCTCCTTGCAACCCTGCCATGCATACCATTGTTGTTCAGTGTTCTCCTGATGGTGGACTCAAGAACAATAACATTAGCCAATGTGAAAAAGGGCTTTAGTTGCTTAGAAGTTACCCTGGGTTCCTTTGTGACCTCGCAGACTATTACAAGCCTTGCTCTTGGAGTGATCTTTGTTGATTGACCACTCCTGGGGAGGGTAATAATAAAATCTGCCTGACTGTGGATTGGTAGAGTTCAACCTCTTTAGAGATGGTTTTGAAACCTTTTTTTGCCTGATCAACAACTCTTCTTCTGAGGTCCTAAGAAATTTCCATTGTTTGTGTCATGACACACTTCCACAAACAAGCGTGAAGATCAGACTTTGATAGATCCCTGTTCTATACAGGGCGCCCACTCGCACCTGATTGTCATCCCATTGACTAAAAACACCTGACTCTAATTTCACCTTCAAATGGTGATCTTAAAGGTTCCCATACTTTTGCAACTCTCAGATATGTAATATTGGATCACACAGATACACAATAATATTGTATATTGTATGAATAAGTATAATATTGTGATTCATTTGGTTCCTCTTATCTACTTTTAGAACTTGCGTCAAAATCTGATGAAGTTTTAGGTCAAATTTATATAGAAATATAGAAAATTCTAAAGGGTTCACAAACTTGTTCACAAAATCTTGTGTTTGATTGATTGTATTTTCTAAAACATGCCTTCCTTTTCATTATTCTTCTGTAATCAAAGTAAACCACCCCAGTTCGTACCGTGTTCAATGATAAATTAAATATGAAATTATATTAAACATTCAGAACCTGTAATAGGCTATTAGACCTGTAGAGGGTCCAGCCGGATGAGTGAGCTTGTACCTCATAGTCCAGGTCGAGGTGGTCAAACTCGCCATTGGTGCGGAAGTGCTGAGTGTGCTGGTCAAGGGTGAAATTGACATTTCGTCTGTAGCGTTCAATCACCACTGAGTGCCAGTGATGGTCATCTAGCAGGCTGCCACTGGTCACCGATGTGTGGCCCAGGATGGAGCCATACTGATTACTGCCTGTATCCCACAAAAAAACACATATACATAAACAAATACATAAACAGTAATAAGAATAAGAATAATTGAATACTACATTATGTCATATTATACTACTTTTGGGTTAGAGAGCTAATTTTAAAGTCCATTCCATTCTGAAGTTTTTATGCTCTCAGTGACATACACCCTACATCACTATATATATCTATACTATATATAATCTACTACCTATGCTATAGTTCCTGTGGCTTAAACTCTATGCCCCATTCCATATGTCTTAATCCCTATGTGCTATTCGAGGTGAGATGAGGAGGACAGCAAGCTGAAAGTTAAAGTTAACTGGCACCAAACAGACTTCTATTCTGTGGTCAAAAGGGCAAAAACACTCTGGAGTAAAAGTGTTCTGTATAGTTTTGTGTACATTCTGTCAAATGAGTTAGACTGAGGGTTGTAATGCTACACTACTATAGAAAACCCCATAAAGCACAAATAACATTAAACTCTAATTTTAGGCCTTTCCTTAAAGGCCTAATTCAGAAATACCCTGCGCCACCCATCATCAAAAGACAAAAGACCAAACATGACTGAAGTGACACACACATTGACGGGTAAATATATCGGGGCACATATATCTGTCTTTTGATTTACTCGATGCTTCTCTTCTCCGCATTCCCCTGTTAAAGTGGCCATTTTGGAGAATATTCCGATATATACATAAAAAGTCAATTTAACAAATTTAGGAATTTTGTAGCATGTTATTTTGAGCCAAACAAAACGTGAAAAGAAAATGCATGAAACATGATTATACCTCACTTTCTCTGAAGACGCAATCAGTATTGTCCCCAATATTGTTTCAAACACAATGAATTATATAATATACCTTTTATATTTTTATAGAGGTGTGATTTACATTGATTTGATAAAATTAGCTAATTGAATCACAGCGGTAGCTCGGTATTCTAAACAACTCAATCACTTCACCAGCATTACTATCCACAGCTTGGCTAATTGGAATCTGCTTTCATGATATTGATTACTCCTAATTGCAAACATTTGGTTTAGTAAATTGACCGCTCTTCAATAAAGACTGATTATGCTGCAGGTAGCCTATACGACTCAGGTTGGGAGTCACAAAATAATCATGAGCCTGTTTTTGCAGTGAAGAGGGAGGTATAGTTCCACATAAGCACACGGGATGATCTATAGGTATCAGCTATGTGCTTAGATTATGATGAATAATGCTCTTCCCTGTGACCCCCTTTAACTCAATATCAGATTAAATGTCACTGACTTTCCACATAACAGAACAGCAGATTTATTGTTATATGTTAGATGGTACGTAGTATATATGGACAATATAAGTAAAACCCAGGAATAGATTAGAGCTAGCATGTCTTACAAAGACAAAATACACCACGCTCTCACATTTAATATTCATCCCCATAAATAAGGATTTTTGATATTCCCATATGAACATGTCAAGGTCTACATGTAATAATAATTTGTATCCAAACCATGCGGATTACAAACCAAGCATCACAATTTCAAAGAAATGCCCCCAAAAGACTAATGAAATCTATATAAAAATATATTTCTATGAATACAATTTGGTGTTAACTTACATTGAATATTGAAAGAGTTTTTTCCCTTTCTCTTTAGTGTTTCCTCAGATGGCCTTAAATTGTGCTCCATTCCGAAAACTTTAACGTTCTGCTCAACTTTTTGGTACAGCACAGTTTGAGTCACTATATTTTAATAAAAGGTATAAATAGCATCAAGTAAATTCGAATGTAAGCTTATTTTTATCGGCGTATTATAGTTTCAGGGGTTTTGATTAACAGAATTATTAACTTTAGACAACAAAAAAAAAAATAGTCTAATAAGGGTATAATAACAACAAACATGCATTACCAAACGGTGTATTTTTTTTTTTTTAATGCTAAACTTGTCTATGTTAAGCTAATATAATTCAAATTGACTGTGTGCTTTATTATCAGTTTTATTATCAGTTTTTTTTTTAAATCAGTTTTTTTCTTGGTGAGGATCTTAAAGATTAAATCATAGATAAAAATATGTCACATACTGTAATTATAAACAATAGAATCTCAACACCGGAATTTTCTTTTGTTCTTTTGTTCATGTTAATAGCAAACAGTATGTCATAAAGTGTCTGAAACCACATAAGCGGGTCTACTTGCTCCATGCATATTAAGGGAAATGTGATGATCTAGATGGTATACATGATTAAGTTGAAGAATTCCAGATACCAAAGACATCTTGCATAATTAACTACATTTGGGAAAACAGATCATAATAACTCTTTGAAATGAAGAGTTTAAAGGGTAAAAAGAGTTCATATGCACACAGACTGGTTTGAACTCTCTCCCCGCACATCTTGCTCTCGGTGACAAATGGGTAGTCTGTAATGATCAGTGATGAGTGAAGGTTTGTACCCAGGTTTATCTGCAGCAGCAGTCTGCCTCTGCGCAGCTCCAGTGTGATGTAGTCTCCCTGCTGGCCTTCTCCATGCAGGATCACCCCCTCGCTCTCCGCCGTCTTAAACTTCAGAGCTATCACGTCCTTCAGGATCTTCATCTTCTTCATTTTGAAACGGTACGAGATCACCCCCTGGCCGTCAAAGTTAATCACATCGGCCCCTGTGGCAAGAGAGCAGGATGCGAGAGAGTGGGGTAGACGGAGAGAGAGAGAGAGAGAGAGAGAGAGAGAGAGAGAGAGAGAGAGAGAGAGAGAGAGAG
>CM067497.1:12763517-12778329 GCA_034552555.1 Semaprochilodus insignis
CAGATTGAACTGAAACTGAAAAATGGAGGGCGATGCCGCTCCTGAGAAGTTCTGAAACGATACTGCAATTCAATATATAACGTCTGATGAAATATTCACTTCTCAAGAAAAAGGACTGGAATCAGATGGAGGAGGTCACATTTAAACATGCAACACTTCAGGTTGGAAAGAGCAACGACTTTCTGATGCAGATGGAAATGAGTCTTTATGTGATTCTGAATTATGCAAAACTTCAAGGTAACATAAATAGCTGCTTCTATTCAGCAGATGACACTTAGATGACACAGTAGATGTCTTTGGCACGTGGGCTGCTGAAGATAACTGAAGTGGAAAAGCAGACAGTGCAGTGACACAGGAAGATGTTTTTCATTAATGATGCTGCAATTTCAAGTGACACATGCATGACGTACATATCATATATAAATAGTACACACTGACGCATACACATTCAAGCTAAATGCTGTGTTTCTGAGTAGATCATTTAGGAAATGCAGTTTGTGTAGGTTGCCTATGACAGGCACATAGCATGGAAAAATGAATTTCCCTCATTTTTCGTGCCTTTTAAACATTGGGATTTGATGTAGAATCCACAGAGTCGCATGCAAATGTTAGAACACCCTTGACATTTTGTTGACTTGAGCTCCTGTAACTTAAACTTAAATATGGAATTTTTCTGCAAATTTGAGTGCATATTTAACATTAACATAGTGGCATTAACAATGGCATGTAAAATATGTCCACAGATTTGCGCAGGCTGCAATGTATGTTGTTTTATTTTCCTCAATATGCCAAATATAGCAAATAAGCAGTAATTGTGCATTACTGTGGTTGGCTCTCTGCAGAGGATGATTTTCACTTCAACGAAACATGCAATTTGACCAGGTGCACCCAAACAACCATAAGCACTGTTGAAGTTTCAAAATGTACTATCCGCTCCCCGGTCTATACAGTCCATACAATAAAGTTAGACAGCAAAAACAGCCTGGTTTGAGCTGTTATTGTTATTTTATTCAGCCTATAGCAGTTTATCCCTGAATATCGAGGTCATAAAGAATATTTCAGACCTGGTCGCTTTTTTAACGTGGCTCAGTACAGGACAGCCAATCGGAAGATAAGCTCTATCCGAGCTGAATTAGTATTACCTAGAGAGGTGCTGTGATTTGCATGACGAGATTGGTGATTTTAATCTAGTAAGAATCTGTCATGTCCATAGTTTCAGGCTGCTAAGTAATAATTTGAGAACAAAATGCCTTCAATAATTCTCAACTCAGATCTCCCAAACTCAGACCTCCCTTGGCAATAGCAGTTTAATTCAATTTGACATTTCTATAATGCAATTAAACCAGGTGTAGAAAAGGACTTGAAGACAAGGAAGACACCAAAAATGGAGCTTAATGTCCTTAATCCTCAAGTTCATGACAAGATAGCCGAATTACAAGCAGAGGGAAAATGTTGGGCAGCATTTAGTAAGATAAATGAACCTTTACCAGACAAATTCTAGTCTATATGCTGTTTAGCAGAACAACGTGTTGTTGTTGTTGTTGTTACTGTCACAAAGCACTGACATGAACGTCTGCAAGATAACGATTTGTTCCAGGTTATTTGGAGTTGTTTGGTGAAATTCTAGACATCCTTTTAACCCGTATGAATCAGCCAGCCAAATCATGCACAAATTAAAATTTTGGATCTCCTTTGCTTAAACTAAACCAGCTCAAACAGCGCGAGCCACAACCACAACAATGTTACCTCAAGGGAAAAATCAGTTACAAGGAAAATGTAAGATATATGCCCTTCAATAGCAAAAGTGCATGGTTAGAAAAAATTAGCACCATACATTCTTGGCTAATATAGACTCTTTAAACAACTGCTTTATACTATGCCAGGGGTGAAATTAGTGATCTTGGGGATCAGGGCAAGTGACCGCGGGATGCACATTCTTTTAAATTAGGTGAGGCTCGGGCCTCCTGAGTGTCCGATTACACCGAAAAAAAATATCTTAGCCAATGAACTAGCTGATAACTCACTATTAGCAGGTAATTTAGCTTGTTTTAAGAAAAATGCTTGAAGCAAACTTACTTATCAGCCAATATTTTTCCAGTATTTATTTATTTTGGTTTCCAGGAAGTAGTGAGCAATGTAAAGCCAGGCCAATCTGAGTAATCCAATCAATCAATTCAATCAAAGTTATTAATTAATCAGGCCAATCAATTAGTAACTTGAATGGACGTATGTTTTGAGCTCTGTTCTGTAACAGCTATCTACACTAACATTACCGCTGGCATTGTGCAGGGGCGTGCTGACCTGTGTAGAGCTGTGTACTGACTAAAAAAAAACAAAGTTAACTTTAAAAATGTAGAAACTAACTTTTTCCTTTCCTCCAGCTTTCACAATGTGAAAGAGGCGCAAGCGGGCGACAATGGCAAAACCAAAACACTTCCATTCCAACGAATGAAGCTGAGAACACCAGTTGCGAATGGTAGAGCATTGGAGTTTGCTCTTTTCATGGATAAAGTCCATTTTGTGCCTCAGTACTCAACAAGCGTACTTTCTTGGTGTTTTTGACAAAGTATTATTCAACTTAAGTGCTATACCTTCAGAACATGTTTTTTTAACTGTTTATTTTAAATGTTTACTGAAATGTACAGCATTTTGTGCAACCCAGTTATCAGTTTGGATATTTTAAATCATTTTAAAGCCTGGGTCAATTGAATTCATTACTTTCTAGCAAACAAACATCTATTTATGAACTTGTATATATTTTATATATATTTATATTTTAGAACTTCTCATTTAAACATTAAATATTTGTTTCTTTTTATATTCATGTAAAATGATTTAAGGTTAAAGGTTATCATATATATGGCATGAAATGTGATATATATATATATATATACATACACACACACACACACACACACACACACACACAATGCTTTTTTGTTATATACAGAATGAACATAGTTATATATACAATGAACTGTGAGGTGGGACAGTCCAAAATCTCCAGATTTATTTTATGTTAAAGTGAACATTCCTTCACTAAAGGTGTTCAAAAAGGCAAAGGGAAATAAATTGAACTAATTCATGGAAAGTGCAAGTTTCTATTTTGGCTGACTCACATCCCTCTGCCATTCCACTTTAAAATTAATGAGAAGAAGCTCTTTGGAAAACTGGAGAAAAGGAGCGATCTCTGTGCCAGTACACATTATAAGCAATTTGAAAGAAATTACTTGCAGAGTCCTAGAAGTTCTAGATCACTTATTAATAAAGACACCTACTTAGTGGACTGGGCAGATTCAAGTTTCAAGATTCAGACAACATANAATTTAAAAGAAATTACTTGCAGAGTCCTAGAAGTTCTAGATCACTTATTAATAAAGACACCTACTTAGTGGACTGGGCAGATTCAAGTTTCAAGATTCAGACAACATAGAGCTGGTACAATAATGAAGGGGTAAACTCACACTGAATTTAAAGTTCATAACAGTCATTTACAAACAACTACACGGACTCTTTCAGTAAAGATTTGTGGCATAGAGCTGCCGCCACCGTTTTCCATTCATAACCAACTGAAACCTGGTTAGACTACGGCTTGTACTCACAGACAGACACGAGAAGGTTGAGAGTGATGTACTTGTACTATAGCACTCTGTACTCACAGTATGGACAGCCGTAGATTTCAATTCGAAGGCCTATCCGACCCTCTTCACTCCAGTCCAGAGGGATGATGCGGAGGTACCGGGCCACGATAGCATGCTGCAGGTCATGTCGCACAACGCTCTCCGTGTTGGAGTTACCTGTAAATGCCTGTGTAAGAAGAGACAAACAATATCAGGTTATGCCTTAGTACTCAAACACTAGCCGTCCATACACCATGTTAAGTTATCAAATATGAATTCCCAAGACAAGAACTGTGTTCTTAAACACCTTAAAATTCAGACCCTCTAAGGTTCTTAACACTGCTAGGAAAAGCAGCATAGGTCACCAGCAAAGACAGTACATGCTGTGTTAGGGTGCTGGTCAGAAGCAGTGGTAGTGGTCATCAGTAAAACCATCTTTTGTTTTGTCCGTATGCTGGTATGCTGAGTGTCCACCATGCTCATGCTGGGTGACCAGTTAACCCAGCACCAAAATTCATGCTGGTATGTGCTTTTTTTCCAGCAGAGAATAGCAAGATAATCACTCCCAGAAAGCAAGCATACATCATTCCACTCGGCTGGTAAGGTCGGCACCCTGCTGACTATTTGCCACTGCTGCTTCACCCTCGGACCCCCCTTGTGTACAAGGTCTAGCTAGTCGTTAATCTCTTCAAACAGATCTTTAATGCACAGAGGCAAGACAAATATTACAAACAACAGAGAGAAAAAAAAATAATGATAAGACAAATTTTTGAAAATGTTGTTTTACACTGTGCTCGCCGATAATAATTACTAAAGTAATCTACACCAGATAATGAAAGAAAGATAAATGAATAAATTGGACTCTGACTAAAAAATGAGTGATGTAAAGTGTTTAATACTCTGCTTAACCACCGGGGAGCCACCCCAAAAATGCTGAGTAAGCACCAGTGGACCACCAGCGTTGCCTTCAGCAGTGGGCCACTAGCCTTTTGCTATCAGGGCAAAGTGAAATGCAAAAACAAGCTTTGTTGAAAAACTCATATTTCAGATACTAAAGTTATTTTAGATAACATGTAGCATTTTATTATATTATATAAATTATATTACATTCATTAAATGATTTAGCATTATTATTATATTTATTGTCATACAAGTAAATAAAAGTCATTTAAAAATGAACTTATAGTTGTTTTACAGGTTTTGGTATGTTAAAGGTATTCATACAATAGCATGTTAGGCAGATCTCTTTCTTCAGGCTATTGGAAGAAATGGTCAGATAGCTTTTATTCTTTAGGTAATGTTTGCTTATTCATCATTCCCAACACAAATATGGTTAAAAGCTACAATGTTGAGTAGCTCAAACAATGACCCAGAGAACTTGTAGGTCTAGTTCATTCTCCACCCTGCATGAGAGACAGGTAGAACCATCATAATAACCAAGATAAACATATTAATTGTCTTTATCAATCTATGCCAGGAATTCATGCTGGACCATGCTGGTTTATGGTGGTTAGTGCTGGTTGACCAACTTCAACTTCAAAAACTGCATCATGCTGGTCGTTTGTTGTGTTTTGAGTTTTCTGGCAGATTAATTAGCCATATTTCTTGTTAGTTAGCTTAACTTATTGGGTGACAAACGATATATTGCACTATTCTGCACAAACAATTACAAAAACATTTTCAAACGCTCACGTAACTCTCTAACGACTGCAAAAACACTTGTTCTCTGGGGGCAAGCATAAATGCTAATGGCATTAGCCTTAGGAAACTCTTTATAAAGTAATATTTTAAAACATACCATTCTAGTCTCCATTCTGGTGCACTTAGTGGTGATGTCATAGTGCTTACTGACTTTATCTTCACCTGGAAGTCTTAAGAATTTGCTGGAACTCAATTCTTTTTGTTAATTTCAGGTGATATTACAGTTAGCAAACCATTTGCTATTGTAGTTTAATGTACATTACTTCTGCAAGGCATGGGATATGACCAAAGTCAGAGGGATTGGAGAATGTGTAAACTGATCACTGCGGTGTAGATTTCTCATGGGATTTGAATGTGAATTGAGTTGAGTTTCTAGGATAGAAGTTTCTATATAGGTTTCTGTAGATATTAGAAACCTTGGATTGTGCTTTTATACAGCCATGGCAGTGTGACCAATACACCCTTAGTTCAGTTCTGATATATCTTTTCTCTAGAGGAAGTCAATGTGGGTTTTAGAGCTCTCGCTGTGGACGTCCTGAGGCTATCCTCTGAAACTCTGGGGCATCAGGACCAGAATGAACGTGCAAGGCAGTAGCCTATAGGGATCAGTCAGCCTACTCTTTAACCCACGCTGGACCCTACGTTGCCACTTGTGTCACACAGAGCCAGAGATTGAGCTGACCACCCGTTCAGCAGAAAGGACTTCGGTAGTGATACGGAGCGTATGGGATCAGAGATAAGCAGCCCACTGCCACCAGGCTGAAATGATGCGGATTACACGACTCGGCCTTAAAGCGGGACCACCAAGAAGAGGCTTTGCTTTACAAAGTGGGATTTCTCCATTGAAACAATTGTCATTACTGGGGCTTTGGCTGTAAAAGCAAACCGTAATCTTTGTGTTGCATTTTGGGCCGCTTTACTTATTGTGCTTTAAATTATTTGAATATATATATTTTTTTTTTTTTCTGAAAATATTGGCTAAAGGTTTGAACTTACAGCAGTTTACAACATGGAGAAGGCTGATATTTTACTTGCCAGCAAACGAGAAACATCCTTCACCAGGTTATCTTTCATTTAAGTGTGTTTAACAAACTAAAAAAAAACAAAAAAACAAAAAAAAAACCCAGTAAAATCACAATTAAACACAAAAAGTAAACACAATTTCTTTAAATTACATCCTGCACCAATTTGCGTAGTTGGAATTGCTGAATTAGAATGATTAACAAAATGTGATTTTACCAAAATTACAGTAATACTATTACATTTTTTATATGTTAATTTTATTGTATTATCAAGAGTTAAAATTAGTAGAGGGTTAGTATATGGAGCTTCCCATGCAATGATGTCACTGCTAACTTTGTCCCTCTCCTATTGCCATACATCCATCAGAAGAGCTGTTTTACCTGTAAAAAGCAATTAATCTTCAGCCTAAACTAACATGTATAGCTCTTACCATTCTGTCCATATGGTAAGGTATCCTGTCATATTGCTGCAGTCTAGGTAAGTAAACTGTGGAAATATATTTCTTCACATTTTCCAATAATAGCAGTCAGATAACCCACATATTTCTTCATTTAAGCAAACGCATAAATATTTTTAGATACCCGTTTATTCAGATTGTGAAACCACAGCTGTCGTTCACAATGGAGGATATTTAACTACTGCAGCAAGGGGGTCATTTCTGTTATAACATATAATTTCCACTAAAAATCCACCTCTCCAAATATTAACCTTGGCTGTTGCTATCCACTGTAGCCCGAGTGCATTCCTGTCTTCATCTGGAAAAAAGAAGTTTTAGAGACTACAGGCCAGAATGAGTCAATTCTGTCGCAGTTAATTCCAGCTCGAGACGCAGATCTAAAATAGCCAGCAAGTGTGTAATTAGTTGGCCAAATGTGAAGCCACAGTGAGAGCTTAGCTGTCTGGCATGTTGTTTAATCAAGTACCTTCACAATTTAAAGCACAAAAGGCCGAACGGAGATAGAGCTGCTCCTTCATTAGCAGTGGAGTCTGGCTTTAGACAGCAAGCCGGCTGTAACTATCACAAGCCGCACATTCATTGGTTCCCTCGTCATAATTAATGCTGCCACAACTTATTTCACTTTCCAAAGCCCAGCAAAGTGTCTGCATTTTCGCTTTGAATTTTGGCCTGCACTGTTAATACACTCTGAGAAAGAAATGAAGCTTGTCTTATCCAAGGTATTGTCAGCAAAACACATATTCTTCAGCTGATTAAAATCTGCCCTCCAGAGTAGCTGGTGATGCATGTAGGCCTACATTGGTCAGAACAATTGATCAGCGTGAGGAGCTAGAGCTTCGTGAGCTTTGAAAGTACTACTGTCTTCCCTATTACTGTACAGAAGAAGCTCCGTGCTGTCTTTATTGAGGAATGCACTGCAACAGTTTCTGAACAATGCATATAGAATGCAAATCACTTTTTTTTGGCATGTGCAGTTATTTGCAAGCCTTTGGTCAGTTAACATGGTGTTGGTTGTGACAATAAGTCTACACATTCTCTGCAGAGAACACACTTCTGCACACTGATAGACAGTGTCCTGACAGTGGACAACTTGCACTTTAAACCTAAATTTCTGCACATTTTACATTCCACTAATCTTCCAAAGTTTCAGTCATTTAGAAGTGGTTTGTTGTGAAATTGTTTATTTGTACAGGAACCTACCAACTCAAATTTCTTATAGGTTTCTTATAATGTTGATGGTGCTAAAACAGGGTGAATTTAAGTTGGTCCAGGAGCTGAAAAGCCAGCTTAACAGTTTTACATTACCATCATCAGTCCGTCCAATAAAAAAATCCCCATATAGAGCGATATCTTCTCAGAAACACCCGACACACCCAACTAAATGTTTTTGGTTTTCTTAGAATCTACAGGCTTACGCTTAACAGTTCCTACTGCTGGTATCTAAATCAGAGTCTAAAAAATAAATATCCTGATATACCACATATACTCTTCATGTATCACAATATCATGTTTTAGCCATATTGCCCACCTCTAATATACTGTAGATACAATATCATGTATATGGTTACCCTTTCAACCTTGTGAATATTCATGAGAATAGAATTCATCCAAAATTGCTTGTTATAGATGATCTTGTTATATCAGCCTCCACTGCAAGTTAAGAAAGCTGTTTTATCCTCCTGTAAAGCTCCATTTTGTAGGTTTCACTGGCACCTATTGTGATGGTCACTCATTTAAGCCTGGTGACCAAATGTTAGAATGGTGTACGTTTTACATACAGCACTTGGAACTTTTGTACTGTCCATATAGTAAAATATAGTCTAATATTACACTATGCACTACGAGTTATCTTTTGTCCTCAGTCAACTCAATAAACCCCTCCATCCGCATCTGCCTTATGTCCTCGACCCTGAAACCCCTAAGCGTTGAGTACCTTCTCTGTTCACAGCAAACACAATGAACTAAAGGCAAAGAAAGTACAACCTTCCCTGTGCATGCAGCTTTGGACGCCATTAAAAGAATAACACTAAGCGACATTCAAAACCACTTAGTTGCAGCATGGCCCAGAATCAATCCTGTAATCATTCACTTGAAAGCTCATTCACTCAAAAGTCCTCGATGTTTTTTTAAACCCAATACTGTCTCTCTATTTTGCAGATGCATGCAGAAGAGCTGGATGAGGCTCCGTCAGAGAACAAGCTAATCAGCAGCTGATCAAATTCATCAGACGGGGCTGAACGCTAGATATCTCAGACTGCTTTAGCTTTATCCACCATCAGTCCCTCCCGCCCCGTGTCCCCCGTCATATATACTCTATATACATATGGAACTTTATTATAAACACCTACTATTATATGTAGGTGCCCTTCTATCCTGCCCACTTTATTAGAAACCCCTCCCAAGCTCCACATTGCTGGTGTACAGTGAAACAGGGTCTATTTGATACACAGTTCATCCTCTAGCCCTTCATCAGTGGGCAGGATCCACAGAGTGGATCTCCGCTGAATATTGTTTAGGATGGACAACTTAGCAGTAACACTGACGCGCATAAAAACATAGTACCAAACCATGACTGTTTAGGTTAGGCCTTTTTGTTCAGGTCATAAATATCAAAACTCCAAAAACCCAATCTTATCTGTAAAGGGCTGCTGTGTCTGCCGTGTCGGGTCACTCTACGCAACTCAATTTGTGGTTCATGTAGGTCTCCCAGATCCTTCATGTCGCTGGTGTGTGCGTAATTCTATCTACTGCCATTAACAGCATGTTATAGTAGTATCCATACGACAGGTATGGCAGTCGATAAGACCATCCCACTTCCCGGAATCCTATGATGCAACCCCTTTCAAACTCTTCCGACTGCTCAAATTGCTTTTGAACTCTTCTCCGAGGCATACTTCACTTGCAAATGATGCTACCGACACAACAGCATGAGTCAGAAGTGAAACGTGCCACAGGACGGCCTTATATAGTCAGTCAGGTACGGTGATAAGGCCCGTCCTTGCTTGCGTCGCATGCACAGCTGAGCGTGAAATTTGAATCATTCGCATGTCTCTTTATGTCAAACCTACCCACCAAGTTTCATCGTCTAGCTCTTCATCAGTGGATAGTTTCTGACCACAGAGCTCATCTTGGCTGGATATTGTTTAGTATTTAGCAGATAATTTAGCAGTGACACTGATGCATATAAAAACATAGTAGCAAACCATGACTATTCAAGTAATGCTTTCTCTTCAGGTAATAAATTACAAAAGCCAGTCAAAAAATGAGAAAAAAAGCCATTCCTCTATGACGGGGGTGCCCAATCTTATCTGCAAAGGGCTGCTGTGGCTTTCCATTCCAATGAGCAGGAGCGCACTTGATTCCACTTGTTTACTCAATTGCTCAGTCTACAAACACCTGATCATGTGTGTTCCTGCTGTGCTGGAAAGAAAACCTGCACCTGCCCTTCACAGATAAGATTGGACACCACTGATTTATGATGATGCTGATTTCTCTTGGCTCTGCTGTAGGGTGTCTAATAGCATGTAAGCTAACACTAGTGCATATGAACATTTTTTGGCCACTCTTGACACATTCACATTAGTTTTATTTGCAGTGGTGGACAAAGTACACAAACCATGTACTTGAGTTAAAGTAGAGACACCCAAGGTAAAATATTCCTCCAATAAAAGTAAAAGTTCCTCCCTTTAGACCTCCACTTGAGTAAAAGTACTAAAGTATTTACCTTGAAATGTACTTAAGTATGGAAAGTAACAGTAGCATGATTTATTATGGCTCTAATGTCCCACTATTATTGGAACAAGACTCTTAATCAACTCAGTTTAGGTGAAGAGACTCTAGTATCTCTCTCAGTCCACCTGTCTTTAATAGAAGGTCATTAATTAGTCTGACACTGATGTCTATTCAAATGATCATAAGCTCAAAAGACTGTAGGAGAACAGTTTCCATTAGCTAGAACCAAGCTCTGTCCAACAGGTCACAACAAGCTCATAAAGTGACCGCTGTACCCTGATTGGTGGGTTCGTTTAGCGCTTCTTTTGTTTGTACATCTTACGTTTTTATGCACATAAGCCAAAAGACACATTGCACTTACTGAGTTACTGTCCACCAACACTACTTACAGTACATTAACACATTACATTAGTTACTGTCCAACCCTGCTAATGGATTAGTTTTCATTGAGTGTTTCAAGAGCTTAACCCTTTTGTTTTCAAGCAAAACGTACCAATGAAATGAGAGTATAACTACAATGTCTTCAGGATCTGCAACAAGCCTGATTCCACTAAAAAATAATAAAAGATGACACATGCATTTTAGTCCCCTGTAAACATAAGACATCTGTATGACAGGTGTTTCTGATAAAATGGCCTACGAGTGTAGCTACAAGGCATTCTGTGTCCTACAGCAATTGGACTTGATATCCACCAAAAGAAAAGGACATTCGGTTCTATTTCTATTCTTTTGTTGTTCCTGAAAAATGCATTGCATTTTTGGACTTTATGGCTCTGAAGGTGGCAGCCTGGGAAATTTGTGGCCTTTCCTATGGTCTCCTGAGAATCATCAGAGCAATCCATAAACAGAAAAAAAAAACCACAGCCATGCTCATCTAAAATGGTGCTTAATCAAAACAATAGTGAAACGTGCAGCTGTCAAACAACGCCATCCAAAAGCTGAATTTATCTGCACAGGCTTGGAGTGGCTTGTATTTTTCCAATTGTTATGCAAATCCATGCACTTGATTTGGTGATACTACCCCTGATTAATGCTCTTGAATAACATAGAATTTACTCTGACTACCCTCCAAGCCATCTGTAGTACTGATCCTTTATGCATATTTGGGTTTAACCCATTGGGTTTAGACATCAGATTGTGAGATAACACAAGCATGCTGTTCTTTTTTATTCAGGAGAAATTGTGTGTAAAATGCAAATTATAAACTTTCAAAGTACACCACATTTGTGTTTGTAGAAGAGGATATATTTTATGATTTACTTTTGATGGAAAGTTGTTGCTGTGTCTACTATGGTCATGGTGTATGTGTTTGGGGCAAAGGATTGTGGTGTAATTTTTTTGTTTAAATCAGGTGGTGGTGGTGAACACTAGGTATTACCAAATGAAAACTAGATTCTATGTGGTGGGCACCAGAAAGTAAGTGGTGCACATCTGATACTATGAATTAAGCATTCAATATATTCAGTATATGGTGAGTTTCAGATACTGTGTGGTGAACACACGATCCTATGTGGCAAGTACCAGATACTATTAAGTGAACACTAGGTGTTAGCCAGTGGAAACCAGGTACTATGTGGTGAGCACCAGAAACTAAGTAGTGCATACCCAATGCTATGTACTGCACACATGATACTATAAAGTGAGCATTCAATACTACGCATGTGGTGAGTATCAGATACTGTGTGGCAAGCACCCGATACTATGGGGTTAGCATCAGATACTATTAGGTCAGCACTACATAATGTGTGATGAACACCAGATACTATGGGGTGGACACTAGGCCTTATCCAGTGAAAACCAGAGATATTATGTGTGGGCACCAGATTCTAAGTAATTCTAACATTTGGCAGACAAACCTCGACACAAGCAGAGCTAAAAGATAGGCAGGTTTTATTAAACAAACAAGGAGTCAAACTCAACAAGCAAATCAAAGCATACATACCTGAAGGGAAGAGAACAGAGCCAGAAACCAAAGGACAAACCAGGGTCAAAACCAATACAATCCAAAAGAACCAGCAGACAAGTTAAGGGGAGAACCAAAAGACAAAAGCCAGCAAACCAACAAAAGTCAAAACCAGAAAGACAAGATCAGCAGGCAAAAAGGCTGAGTAAGGCAACAAGTGTCAAAACCTAGCAAAGAGTGAGTGCACACAGACTGGTATAAAAGCAGGAGAAGTTAATGAGAGACAGGTGAAACGGATTAGAACTCAGGTGAGGCTGATCGGGAAGGTGCGTTGTGATTGGTGGACTGGGAGCACATGGGTGTGAGGTCATGCGGAGATGGCTGATGGGAGATGTAGTTCAGAGCATCAGAGGTAGGGAGAGAACCCGGAAGCGTGACAGTAATGCACATCTGCTACTACTGTATGTGCTGCACAGCCAATACTATGAAGTGAACATTCTATACTATGTATGTGGTGAGTATCAGATGCTGTTGGATGAGCACCCAATACTATCTGGTGACCAACAGATTCGATTAGGTGAATCTGTGTGGTGTATTTTTATAAGATCTGGTACTCAACACATAGCCTAGTATCAGGGGCACATCACATAGTATAAGGCACTGATCTGACAATATAGAGGGCTAAACTCATGGTATCTGTAAATGACTGAAATACTAAGTAAATATGTGTCATAGCTGCTAAAATGTATAAATGGAAAATTCCTGACTCAAGCACGCTCCAGTTCTCTATATGTGACATCATTATAATATTTCATTATAAGATTTCTGTAGTAGGTTGTTGTGTGTAGGCTGTTATAATGCATATGTCAGGTGTAAATGTTCAAAATACTTGTGGCTACTTTAATGTCTAAATGCAATAGTGTAACTGTATAAAGGTTTATATTGTCTCTTCTCTTCCTACACTTTCCAAACTGACAGGTGAGTGGCAGCAGACTAATTACCTTTGTTAGAGTCAAGTTTCAAATATTACCTTTGACAGTTGGGAGAGAAACTGTCACTTGTGTGTTCATGAATATTCAATGCATAAACCTAGTGTCACTTTAGAAGTAAAACCACATACAACTTTTGAAAAGTGCCTTTAAAAAAACGTTTACAAAATTCAAAGCTCAAAAGCAAACTCCAGAAAATACTGCAATGTGTATTTTTTCACAATATATAAGCACCTTTAAAAATAGGCTTTTGGGAAGTCAGTGTTTAGAGTTGATTTAGACCAAAAACAGATTATTGACACTCCTACTGCTCTCACATTGTTAAAAAATACACCACGTAACTTTTACCAAAAACACAACAATAAAAAATACACCAGGTACCTTTTACTAATAAACCCAGCAATAAAAATTACATCACGTCCCTTTTATAAAACAAAACACAGCAATAAAAAATACACCACATCCTCTTTACCAAAAACACAACAATAAAAATACACCACATCCCTTTTACCAAAAAACCCAGCAATAAAAATATACCACATCCCTTTAACCAAAAAAACACAAGAATAAAAATATACCACATCCCTTTAACCAAAAAAACACAAGAATAAAAATATACCACATCCCTTTAACCAAAAAACACAGCAATAAAAATACACCACATCCCTTTAACCCAAAAACACAGCAATAAAAATACACCACATCCCTTTAACCAAAAACACTCTCCACTATAGGCCAAGCCACAAACCATTAAAAAGCTTCATTTTAACAGTGTAATGATTCTGTGCTGTATCTGTTCTTAGTATTTTACTGTATTGGAGATGAACACTGTACATGGAACTAACTGTGTAATTGCAGCATGCTGTAAATGACTTTATGACTTGCAGTCTTTTAGTGGCTGTTATATGGAGTCATAGTCGCTGTTCAGAGCTGTTTTTACTGAAACACAGAACGATGCATCTCTGTGGCAGAATGAAAGCAGAATGTGGTCGAGCATTTCAGTGACTATTATCTTCCCACTGAGAGCTTCTGCCACCTTCCTTTACCTTCCAGCCAGAAACCGAGAGAAGGCATGAGACAGATGGAAAGATAAAGAAAGACACTGATGATATAGAGAAAAAGAGAATTAGGAAAGAGAGAAGAAGAGGGAGACAGAAGGTGGGTGTAAGATAAGGGGTGAGATAAAAAAGAGCCATGGAGAGAGATGGTATAGAGAAAAGAAGAGAAAGAAAAGTAAGAGAGAGAGAGAGAGAGAGAGAGAGAGAGAGAGAGAGAGAGAGAGAGAGAGGAGTGAGAAAGAAAGACTGAGAGAAAGAAAACTAGAGCAAGATATAAAGATAGAGGAGAGAGAAAGAGGAGTAAGAGATGGATTAAAATAGGAGGGGGG
>CM067497.1:12787612-12833875 GCA_034552555.1 Semaprochilodus insignis
GATCTCCCAGACTCCATTTCCCATAACCCACCACCCGATGACGTCACTTTCACATGTCCGCTATCTCCAAATCCCGTTCCGTTTTCTAGATCTGAGTCTCCCGAGTATTGATAACACCTGTTTTTTGTCTGTTTGTATAAATACTCCTCTCTCCTACTGACCCATTGCGAAGTATTGCCACTCTGTGCGTACCAATCGGTTCTTTCTGTGATTCCTCTTGTTTGGTACTCTGGTTTTGACGTTGTTCTGATTTACTCTTTTGTCCTTACCCTTTCGGTACTTTTGCTGGTCTGACTGTTTGCCTGGTTTTCGACTTCCGTTTGTTTCTTGACTCTGACTCTGCCTTGCCCTTCTGTTATGTCCACCTTGCTCTTGTTGCTGCTGTGGTTGATTACAAATCTGTTAAATAAACCTCGCCTTGATTTTAGCTCAGCGCTCATCACAATCTGTTTGTCCATCAACACAATAGTTAAATATACACCACACAAACTGTACTGTTGCATAAACATGAGATTGTAAGTTTAAGTTACTACATCAGTACTTTTCTTTACTTTAAACAACAGTGATATAACTGTAATGATCACAAACTGAGATATAAAAGAAACTATTTAATAAAGAGTCTTCAGGACCACATACTCACCAATGTTACAGTAGAGGTAAGAATTGGCAGTAACTGTTGTCTTGTTACAACCAAACTGACCACTTAGCAGAGTCACTAAACACATTCACGGTTAGGACACCAAAATATAGTACACGCAAAGCTGCATTTAACCCAGATATAACATGTGAAGGTGCTGTTTATTTGAAAGCAACATCTGAAGAAGAAAAAATAAGAGTTAATAAACAAACATGCTGGGAATTCTGGGTAACCCCGCCCTGTATTTTCTTAGTGCTTGTCTTTTTAAGTTTGTTCTACTCACTGAATACATACACTTGAATTTTCAAACAGGTGGTACAAACAACTCACCTGGATTAAGTAATAGCAACTAATTGCAAGAAAATTAGTAAATATTACTTGATCATCCAAATACTATACTGTTTACAACCACATACTTAACTGATACTGCTCTTACACTTTGCACCTCTTGTACACGTACTGTACTGTTTGCACATATTGTCTTTGTCTATTTGTCCTTGCACTACACTATTTATATATATTTATACACATATATTCTTATAACTGCACTGGAGAAAGAGTCTGACTGTGTTTCGTTATACTGTACAACAACCCTGTATTGGTATAATGACAATAAAGTTGAATTGAATTGAATTGAATTGAATTGAATACAAATAATGTCAGGGCTTTCAGTATTAGCATAGTGTCCCAAATAAAGTGATGTGTGAGTGTATATAAGTGCGTTTGATTCTACGGTCCCATAAAAAACACTGAATTCAAATCAGCTTAGCGTCAATGTACAGACTGTCTGGAGTGGGGAATGAATGGCATGTTTTGAAATTTTAACAGTGTTTACATGCTACATCACACTCTTCTGCTTCTTCCACAAAGCCTTATCATTCTTTGTTCAGAGAATTGCTTCATTGTTTTCTGTGTAAGACAATGACAAAACATGGTAAAATGTGAAGGGTGGCTTACTTTCCATAAAACAATGCTGTATGCACAACAATAAACTTCAATTACACTCAAACCACAATAAAATATCACCTCTTTTACACACAGAAGTGTACTATGCATTCAGTGTTTAGAACTTGAACTTTCCATACAATTTCTCAGCTTATTTACATTAACTATGAGTCAGAAATAAGACTACAGAATTCATAATAGACTACACCAGGCTTTTATTATTACTGACCATTACTGCGACTTGTAAGGGTCACCAAAAGCACCATAAGCTCTCCATGTCCATTCAGTACAACATCTGACCAATAGAGGCATAGATATAAAGAGAGCTGATACGTAGAGAAGCCTTGTTTAACAAAGAAAGCCAGCACTGATATTTGATTTCAAGTAACGTATCAGCAAGCCAGAGGGATCGGCAAAGACCAGCGGCACCTTCTCCAGAGTGAAACAGGCCCTGAGAAATGCCAAGTCTCAGGGGAACAGAGCTCCAAGCCTGCACTTATAATAAATACGACATCTGTCATGTCACCTCAACATTGCAAGTCACAGCTGGGGATCAGGTGGAATGAACTAGCCTAGCGTCTTCTTTCGGCGGTCAATCAAAAAGGGATATATAAGAGAAATATTATGTTTGAGAGAGACTTAGCTAGCTGAATTCACTCCATGGTATATGTTTCTTCAGAAAAGAAACCATCCTTAGACACAGGGGACATTCTTTTCTTCTCCATTGTGTGCCAGTCCTCAGAAAAGGTGCAAATACAGTTTTATGTTCAGTAGTTTGAAACTGGTATTTCCTTAATGCTACCGATCCAACAAATGCTATATGAAAAACAGTCATAGGTAAAGTCCTGGTCAAATGAAACCTTTGATTTTCTGACAGAATATAGTTTTAGCACTCCATTGGAAAGAAATAAAATGTGCTATACCTTTGCACAGGCCACAATTCTGGGTTTTTCCCCCCACCATTACATTAAACTGAGCAAATAAACAGTAACCGTGTGACAAATGTGCAGAAGGATGTGCTAGCTTACAATAAGACTACCCTCATGAAGTGTCCATGAAGGGTTTCAAATTTGTTCATTAATGGTTATAAGGCAGGTCATAACCACTTTACAAAGTACTAATAAGCAGTTATAACACATTAATAAAGGAGAACAAAGTGAGCAGTTCTGTCTAATGAATATGTCTATGTAAGTACACTAACAGGTTTAATGCTGACTGATGGAGTAGACAAAGTTAGATCAGTAAATTTCAATGGCTTCACAACATGTGTGGTAACTGCTTATTAATGTTTCTAAGGTGTTTATGAGCTAATAACCACTTATACATGCGTTTTATTTATTGGTACTGACAGGTGAGCGCTTCTTATTTCTAACCAACATTTCAATCACTGATAACAGTTTTAAACAGAGGATGCAATGAGTAGTTGACTAGACAGTGCAAGCGCAAGCTTAAAGTGACTGCACTTTAAGCTTGATGTCAACTACTCACTTATTTGACTAGATCATGTCATTATGACACCTTGAGATAATAACAGGTGAGGTAATTTCCGCTCATATCTCCATCTTCCTGAAGGCTAGCAATGTGATTCAGAGCTCGATGGAAAGGGCTCGTCACACTCTATTGACCTGTTGCTTCATTCTAAGATTTCTCCACCAAACTGGAGTGATTCAAAGATATCGAATGCTGTTATCTCCAGTTTCTTAGAGACAGCAATGAAAAGTCATGTGTCAGTGAAAATAAGAAATACTGTCACATTACTCTCATTTTCACTAAAATAGTGCACTACATTTCTCTGGCTTTCTGGATATCTACTGTGGGGTAGCACCTCAGGAAGACCACCTAGGTTGCATCTGATGCAAATTTGCCAGATTCCATGGTCCGTATCTCCAGTTCCCTGAAGGCTAGTGATCTGGAGCTCAAAGGAAAGGACATGTTACACTCTACTGACCTGTGGAGCTCAGTTTCATTTCCTTCATTTCCATCTCCTGTTTTTCCTTCTTAGATGTCAAGTAATCTCAAACAATTTCAGCAATACTGAGTTTTGGGCTTGGTTGTCCATTTTTGGAGAACAAAAGCAACTTCTTTGTTTGATACATAGTGTGCTGGGGGTCATTATCTTATTATTATCTTATTATTATCTTATTATTCCCTCCAAATCAAATGATATTCATTTGCAGAGGCAGGTGTATACAAATTAGTTTGTGCTTATCGCCATTCATGATGATGACTTCAAATACTCCAATCAAATAAGATATATTAGTCTTGCTTCTATGGTATACATGCTGCCTTCAGTTACTGTCAAAGATCTTAAATTTAAATGAATAAGCTCATTAAAAATGTATCCACATCTCAGATATTCAGTTTTACTGTTCCGGTTCAAATGTTCTTTCTTTTTCTCAGTAAGAGCCTCTCGACAGCTACACGTCCTTGTTACACTGTCTTCTCACAGTGGAATGATGGACAGAAACACCTGTGGGTTTTTTCAGGGCCTTAGGATCTTGATTTTCTCCTCTCTCCCAGAAGAAAGTTTTCACTGTGGTTTAGCTGATAGGGGGTAGTTTTGCTGGTCCACAAGGTTTTTCAGGTGACTGTAAGGAGTCTCATTATCTCTGTGGCTTTAGATCAGTTTAAACTTCAGTTTTGGAAACTGCTGTTTTTCCATTGACTTTCTCTTTTCTTATTCAACTTGATTATCTTGTAACTAATCTCCTCAGAAATATCTCTTTTAGACACTTTGATGGATTTTTTTCAAAGCTACCATTAAATTATTCAGTATTGTAAGTTGTTATCTGGGGTCTACATAGAAGGTATGTGACTGGTTGGGGTGAAAAACTCCCAGATATGATTTTATATGGCCATTTACAGACCTAAGATTTCATCCTGGAATGAAACAAGCTGTTTTCTTATTCGGGGTAACCTTATAAATAATTTGATGAGTTTTGCTCAGATAGGCTGGTTTACAGCAAGACACCGTGATGATCACACAGATGCAATATTTCAAAATAGACACAAACAGGCAAATACAATGACTCCCTGTGTAAATGAGCTAGCTCACCATAGTATTTAGTCTGTTACTTGTAGCTTGCTCGTAGCTAATGTGACCTATACGAGGGGTTCTCAACCTTTTCTGCCCCAAAGCCTACCACAATAAGTCTACTAGAATAACTACAAAGAATAGCAGGCCACCAGAAAACTACAATCAACTTTTAGAAATGCAATTATTCCAAGAAATGTGGTTAAAGAAAAAATTATACACATTCAAACAAGGGAGCTGCAAAACACCCCAAGAAACCTCTCCATCAGTGGCCAGGCAGAGGCTATGTTGCCTTCATCTGAAGATGTTTAATTAGCCTACTATGGCAACATATTAATTTGTACATGTGTAAAATATGCATGAACATATATAATAGTTATATTAATATACTTAAAAGTATTAAAATAACTGCCTCTACCTGAGCACAGGCCGACGGACAACTAGAGGGTGCTTCATGGGCCACTGCTGGTCCACAGCCCACAGGTTGAGAAACCCTGACTAGCTACTTGCTTTCCATCTTGACATC
This sequence comes from Semaprochilodus insignis, assembly GCA_034552555.1. Classification (NCBI taxonomy): domain Eukaryota; kingdom Metazoa; phylum Chordata; class Actinopteri; order Characiformes; family Prochilodontidae; genus Semaprochilodus; species Semaprochilodus insignis. The sequence continues at coordinate 12,792,755 of CM067497.1, forward strand.
ACCACAAAGTAAGCTGATCAAAAAGTGGATTAAACTGCACAGCATGGCTGATACTTACGATTTTTGGTTTTATTTATATTAATTAGTCAGGACCGTTTTTTTCTAAGCAATTTTGGACCAATTCTATTGGCCTGTTCATCATGAATATTCATTAAATTGAAAGGGTGACTAGAGCTTTAAACTGTACAAAAAAGTGAATAAAGTTTTTTTTAAGGTGGACAATATGTCAAAAATATAACACTGCAATACACAGAGAGTATGTGTGGTATGTCAGGATATATATTTTTTCAGACATCTCATCAGTTGGAACTGTTAGACGTAAGCCTGTAGAGTCTTTAAGATAACCAAAAACATCCATTTAGTTGAGTGTGTCTAAACTTTTGACTGTCATTGTATATATATTAACAATACAGTTATTACTGAATTTCGGTGAAGCTGCTTTGAGACATCATCAGTTGTAAAAAGCGCTATATAAATAAATTTGATTTTGATTTTTTTGATTACATCAACATAAATACTGGTAAATTCAGTATTATACTTAATATTGAAGCCTAAGGTGACCATGCCCAATGCCAAGCATTGGCTAAAGGGGTACAAACCCCCCAGACCTGGTCTGTGGAAGCAATGGATCTGTATTCTCTGAAGTCATGAAGCTCCATCTACAACCTTGGGGATGAGTTAGAGTGTTCCAGAGTTAATCATCTAACATCAGTACCTGGCCTCACCAATGCTCTTGTGTCTGAAGGCAATAAAATCCTCACGGTAAATGTTCCAACATCTGGTGTAAAGCTTTTCCCAGCATTAGAGACTGGTACTGCAGCAAACAGGGACAAACTTCCTATTAATACTCTTAATTTGTGTCTACAAACATTTGACATAAATTCTTTTCAAAATGTTCTTTCTAGAAACTCTTTAGTGTTTCTAGAAACTACCAGCTGTTCCAACTCAGGACTGTAAAGTATTGTTAACTGGTTTTGTTAATTAAAAAAAACACAGAGTAAGCAAAAACCTGATTCAATATATGTTTATCTCCATGCATTTAAATGATGGACAATACTTTTCATTCAGTGCTGCAGACCCCCATTGAGCCACAGTGTGTGGCTACTGTAAAAACACAATACTAAGCATGCCCAGAAGAGGACAGTTAGAAATACCCAGAGATAAGAATTGCTGTGTACTGGGAGGTATACAAAACATTTGCATGTGTATGTTATGAATGTGTGACATAAAGGTTTGCGGGTCGCTTCTGAATGACACCAGGCATGCAATCATGCTGCAGTTATGCAGAGAAGCCATTCTGAGTGGAACCTGATGGATGGAGCCACTAATAACGATGCATATATGTCTCCACGTAAGTGCCTCATGCATTAATATGGAACAGTCATCTGCGCCATGTATAAGTAGTGCAGTCAGTAGTGCTCTAAATGGCATGGCACAGATTTCATCATCTTGTGTCCTATATTCATATTTTGGCGTCTGCCACAGGCCACGGGAAGCTTGGGGGGTGTGGTCATGCAAAGTGACTCTCGGGAGACACCATGTTGGTTAGTGTTGCCAGTTAATAAAATATTATTTTAAAAAATATTATATAAAAGAGCATTTGCTCATATGCGCACTGGTTCCTGGTTCTTTTCCCGCATTGCATTGACATTTCAAATTTGGACTAGAACACAGAAAGTGGACATTATACACTGATGAGTCTGAATTTATAATTGGATTACTTGGATTGTGAAAAAGCAATCAGCTTCTAGGGTGTAAAAAGAATCTCTGTGCAGATTTCTTTTGATACACTGAAAGCCAGTCTCCCGAAAGCAATGGCCACGCTAAAAAACAAAGAAAGTTCATATGTTATTTAGTTGTTTAGTATACTTGTGGGTAATTTCCAGTTATATATGCATTCTCTACTTGATGCTGAGAACTGAGTACCTTTTATTTCACGGCTGTTCTAACAGTGAACGAAATACATGAAGCGCAGTGTCTGCCTTTTGCACAGCACTGTATACAGTCAGCTACATAATTATTGGCACCTTTGGGCTGTTACTGTGTATATATTGTGGCGCGGCTGGGGGAGGGGCCGAGCACACCGACCAGAAAAACCTCGATAAGGCCAGACACAAACACTCAGGGCGAGTCGACCAAGGTACTTCATTTATACATACTGAAACAAATAAACCAAAATATAACGCAAAGGAAGCTTACTCAGCCCTCCCAATAGGCCTTCACCTCTCTGTCTTTTTTCTCTCTCCAGTGTGTGGTGTGTAGGTCACAGGTCCTCCTCATTGCACTGGAGAGAGACTCAGTTTATAAAGGCACAATGCCCCGTGCGTGATCAGTGGGGAGTACGTGCCTGTGAGCAGCATCCTGTGACCACTGACGAAGGACTAGAGGGTGACCAGCACAAACTGTACATCTTCAAGGTGGACCAGCAAGGTAGGAGTGTCTAATAGAGTGGAGAGCGAGTGGACTCCAGCAGCACTGCTGTGTCTGATCCACTCACAGCAGCACAACATGTCACCATTATCAAGTGAGTGTCACTGCAGTGCAGAGAATGATCCACCACCGATATAATACCTGCTCTGTGGTGGTCCTGTGGGGGTTCTGACCATTGAAGAACAGGGTAAAGGGGGGATAACAAAGTATGCAGAGAAACAGATGGACTACAGTCTGCAACTGTAAAACTTCAAAGTGCTCCTATATGGTACAGTGGAGCTGATAAAATGGAAAATGAGAGTAGAAACAGGGAGGTGATTTTAATGTTATGATTAACTGATATGGCTGATTCAGGGTTGGGAGGGTCACTTTAAAAATGTGTTCCGCTACAGATTACTGATCGCCTGTTAAAGACTGAATTGTAACCTAATCCAAAGGATTACTATATGATAGATTGATTAAAAATGATAGATTTCAGACGACTCAGTTGTGTGTACTTTATGTGTGCTATCTGTGCTTCTATTTAAGAACTGGCTACTGAGAAAAAGTGCAGAGCAGCTCATATTGCACCTCAAACCATCAGTCACTAATCTCACATTTAGTGAAAAGGCTAAATGTAAGTGGAGTGATATATGGAAATATTTTTAACATCAAGATGACACATTTGTACAGTAGAAACTGTTTGAGAACAAGTTACTCATGCGCAGTGAAAATGGTGTCAAGTTCATTAACAATCATTATAAATAGAGGCCATTTTAATGACTCTCACTGGGCATCATTTGCGTCCGCTAACAGGCGAGGCTCATAAGGCTCATAAAGCTTCATATTAGTGAATCCTGTTATAATTTCGTTGATCAAGTTTGTATATGCTTCCTTAATGCTCTGCGATGTCTAGGAGCCCACACAAATGTACCCTGTGTCGGGTCTTAGGTTGGCTGGCCCTGTGCTCCCAAAGCCAGCTTCAAGGAACAGTAGCCCATTGTCTTAAAAGGCAGTATTTGAATGTATAATGTGGGGTCCATAAAAAGGCTTGATTTCACACCAAACTAAGTGAAAGCTGATTATCTTGGTCTTAAATCTAATGCTCATAAGACATTTTATGTTTTGAAGTTTAGCATTGGTTAATATTAGCTCATTTAACCATTGAAAATTAAAACAGTTGCACCTAGAAGGAAGTGTCGGATAGAAATACTATTCAGAAGGAAGATAAATAAAGACCAGGAACAATAAATGATGATAAATTTAGACTGATATAGGCAATATTTATTGAGCTACACACACAGACGTAGTGTCTCTTATGGTGTCAAGCTGCCATGTTTGCTAATGCAACACGCCAGATGCCCTGGCATGGTGTTGTAGAGGTTCCTAATGGTGTCCTGCGATAATCCATCCCATGCAGCTTGAATATTCTCACACGATTCCTGCAGATTCCAGCCCTTCTGGACGTGTGATGCGTGACAACAAACCGTTCATTTTGGCGCTGACCACGGTGCCTCCACACACTCCATGACAGTCTACCAAGACAAAAGTGGGACTGAAAATGATCCGCTGCCATTCTGAGTCACTCCATGACAGTCTGGCGTGACACCATTACAGTCTTTGTTGACGTTGACGTGGTGTTAGGGGCAGTCGTTGTAACGGTCTGTGTACATGTAGTCCTGCGTTGTGCAATCATTTGCATGTCCAAGTTCTGGGTGCAACTATTCCTTTGCCTATGAGTTAGTCAAACTGTGTATATATAACTGTGTATTCTTCTTTCTAGGTATCACCACTGGATCTTGTTCTGGTAGTGTCTGGGCTTATAAGTAGTCTGGTCTCTAACCTATTGTACTAGCTAGGATTCATTCTCTGACAGAACACAAAGCACTTTTGTAAGGCACTCTAGATAAGAGCATCTGCTAAATGCCATAAAAGTGAATGTACTTGTAATGCATCTGAAATCTGACTACTGTAAGGTATAAGAAATGACTTTGTGAGCAGAAGATATAAAGATGAATATGTCTACAAATATCTTCTTGCTTGAACTCAGTGACAGAGGTAAAGGGTGTGAGTTTATGCTGCTCTTACCTGATAACGACATACACTTTCCATTGAGTGTCGGCTCTCAGGTTACGCGTGAATCCAGTAAAAGGGAGCAGATAATGTTATTTTAAATTATGCATTGAACGTAATAATTAGCTTTCGTTCCTCAGCGACTCAATTAGAGCCGGAGTCAGTGGCTTGATTGGAATGACCGAGTTTTGATCACGCGTCTGGTCATCTGGAATTCAGACTTGAACTATCGCCATGGAAACCTCACATGACAGTCTGATGCATCACGCGCCTAAAGGAGCGAAGCCGAGGACGGACGTGTTATATAATTATTTTTCATGACCTTTGGAGATATGGAGCATAATGCTGGGGAAATAAAAGCTGATCCAGTCTAGAATGAGAATGTTGCATCCATAAGGAGAAGCACACAGACAGTTAACTGAATTTAGATCTTTTAATTTCACAGCAAATAAGAACACTGAAGTCACAAATGCATTCAAATGCATATATCTTTTAAACGTATACATGATTTCCATACGAATAAAATATAGTGTACTACATCAACACAATTTAATCTACACTCATCATCAAAAGAATAGCTGCACCCTGAAGGAATCAACCAACAGAAATGGAACCTGTTAACATAAGCAAGGATGCTCCTTATCCCTGCACCTGACTGACCCAAAGCCACAATTGTATGCATTCAGCGAGCAGTGATGCCCTCCATGAGTCATCCTGTTAGTGCCAGCACCACTGCCAGAAGGCTGCACGGCACAGGACTACATGCACGCATGCCCTTAACATCACGTCAACTTCGCCAAAGACTGCAATGGCGTCGTGCCAGACTGTCATGAAGTGACTCAGGATGGCACTGGGTCATCTTCAGTGATGAGTCCCACTTTAGTCTTTGTGGACAACAAATGAATCCATGTATGGAGACACCGTGGTCAGCACCAAGATGAACGGTTTGTTGTCACACATCACATGTTCAGAAGGCATGGTGTCACTCCAACTCCACCCCTACCACATTTAACCATCTGGCCTTTTTATTTAGCCTCATATATTTCTTTATTACACCAACCAATTTAATTTAATTTAAATAAATGTACCATTATCAGCATTATTATAGCTATTTACTGTTCATATTACAACTGTGTCAAAATGTATTGTTCTTGAAAACCAGAGACAGAAGACAGAGAGACTTACCTCCACAGTCATTTAAAAAGATAGAAATGCATATATGTTATAATTTCGAGGGGTATGAGTATTAATATGTTCATGCTGCAGTATAGCATTAAAACTGTAAGGCCTTATTGAGACATTTTTTGGTACTGGGCCAATTCTTGCTTGAGGTTTGTACCACATCTCTATCAGTCATTTAACACTGACCAACAGTACTATGCAAAAGTCAGAGACCACCCTTCATACATTTAACTTCCAGCCAGAGTTGTTTTTATGTAAATGATATTCATTCTGGTAGACCACCAAAACTGGCCCCATCAGATTAACAGCACTTAAAGCTTTCATCTTTGAGATAGAGGTGAACAAAGGTGAAACAAGCCACGGGTGTTTCTGTACGTCCTTCTACTGTGAGAAACAACTCAACACCATGAGTCTGAAAGGATGTGTAGCTGCCAAAAAGCCCTCACTGAGAAAAGGAGATTTTGTCTACCGCAATTAAGCCATCAGTAAAATTAAACTGACATACACATCAGTAAACACACACATCAAGCTGCAGTGAGCCCACTTGCCCAGAGTGGTGGGCAGCCCTATCCATGGTACCCCGGGGAGCAGTCTGAGGTTAGATGCTTTGCTCTAGGGCATTTCAGTTGTGTCTTGTTGGTTCAGGGAAACCCTCCAGCCACAGGGCTTGTTCTCTCAAACCTTCAGCCTCAAGGCCACAACAGCACCACATCAGTTACACACAGTGTCACAGAGTCATTGATGCAAACGCTGGTCTTATGAAGTATAGCGCCCTCTTGGTGGGGAATTACTAGGCTCTTAAACATGAGTGAGTAGGTGCCTTTGTTGGTGCCTAATATGTCAGATTCCACCAACCTTCCAAAATTGCTGCAGTTTAACAGGCTGCAAACAGTTATTCGGATTGGGTTGACTCACAATGTTCCATCTTAGAGAAAGCCTGAATTGTTTACAGTAGTGGTAATGGGAACCAGACATCTGAAGAGTTTAAAGTCTCTGAAATCTCCTTTGCAGAAAGGAGATTTTTGGTACCACTTTACAATAAGAATGCCCTTATGAAATCTATATATCCGATGAATAAGAATATCTGGTTCTAATAGGTTTAATGCTGATGGGTAAATAAGATCAGTAACTCTCAGCAAGATCTGAGCTTTGAAAGTATAGATGAATATGGGTCCAATATTTGACATGCACCAAGTCACTGTTTCCCTTTCTATTGTTTGTTATAACTGCCTATTATTGATTTTAAGGGGTCATGCACTAATTAATAACCCAACTAATTAATACTGTCTAATAATTCATAAGCCCTTTAAAGTATAGTCATATTGTAAAGTGGTTTCTGTATTTCAGAAAGTATGCTGGGCAAAATGAGAACATATTGTGAGGCAAAAGATCTTAGAAGATATGTGTAAATCCATTGTTGGGTTTGATAGTAAATAAAAAGGCTGTAATTGGGTTGTAGACATTGTCTCTGGTTCCCATCACCCACCACTGCAAAACATCATTCCACATCTACGCAGAGCTTTTGAAAATTCCATTTCTTTAAATTCCATTTTAAGGTCTGTCACAAATCTGAAGCCAAGCGTAATGTCCAAAGTCCTCTCCTGAACGGTCACTTTGTGAAGTATAATGACCTGTACAGCTGTGCTGGTGGGCTATACACAAAGGTTCAATTCCCTTCAAGACGTGTTCCTCCAGTTGCTGACTGATTTGGCAACACAAGAATGGAACGAACAGCACAGAGTGAACCCGCGTGCACTTTCACTGTAAGATCAGGGCAGTAAAGAAGGAAAGTAAGTGACAAGTCATAAATCCTAAACTCTGATCCGTGCCTGATGTCACATCCGAGCAGAGATCAAAAGCAAACACATCTTACAGCAGCTCCATTTATCATCCATCACACCTGACTGACAGCATGGAATCACAGCAGCGGCAAATAAATCACGTCGGCCAATGCAGGCGCGGCACGGGCGGCACACGGCTGCATTACAGCTACAAAGGAGGTGATAAAATTCAGAACAATTTGTGACAGCTTGTCATTTGGTGATAAATGGCATTTCACTGGTGTTTAACAAAAGCTTCTTTCTGCCCTTCATTCAGTTAAGCTAACAAAGTTACGTAAATTAAACAAGTAGTCCACAGCACCACACGTTTCTGATAAGAAGCACACATTTTGAGCTATTAGGTAGGAGCATATCAGTCATATTTAAGATATCATTAGGAATATAATATCATATTCTAAACCCAGCACCCTCCCACCACTGTACACATCTAGTGGACAACACCAACATCTAAAAATAATGCCCCACTTAATACAAAAGCAGAAGCTGATGAAATGTACACTGAAAAATGCAGGAATCTAAAGAGATACTACTAGGCTTGTTACATCATAACTTATTTCAGCTTGAATTACTATAGCTGGAAAACAAGTTTGTGAAGGGTTAGTTATGCTAATTAACTTACTAAATGATGCTAAAATCTGTACAGAATAAAATACTTTTCTATGATGCCGTGTTCTGTATACATCTGCTGTAAACTATAAATTTAAACTTATACTTGAACCAAATTTCACTGTACTACAGTAACTCTACTGTGATCCAATGATAATATATGCAGCTGTACAGAATCTGTAAATAATAGTATAATAATAGTATATATATATATACACTATATTGCAAAAAATATTTACTTACCCATCCAAATCACTGAAGTCAGGTGTTCCAATCACTTTCATGGCCACAGGTGTATAAAGAACCTAGGCATGCAGACTGCTTCTACAAACATCAGTGAAAGAATGGGTCGCTCTCAGGAGCTCAGTGAATTCCAGTGTGGTACTGTGATGGGATGCAACAAGTCCAGTCATGAAATTTCCTCACTACTAAATATTCCACAGTAAACAGTCAGTGGAATTACAACAAAGTGGAAGCAATTGGGAATGACAGCGACTGACAGAGCGGGGTCAGCGGATGCTGAGGCACATAGTGCCAACTTTCTGCACAGTCAATCGCCACAGACCTCCAAACTTCATGTGGCCTTCAGATTAGCTCAGGAACAGCATGTAGAGAGCTTCATGGAATGGGTTTCCATGGCTCAGCAGCTGCATCCAAGCTTTACATCACAAAGCACAATGCAAAACGTTGAATGCAGTGGTGTAAAACACGCCGCCACTGGACTCTAGAGCAGTGGAGACCTGTTCTTTGGAATGAAGAATTACGCTTCTCCATATGGCAATCCGATGGACGAGTCTGGGTTTGGCAGTTGCCAGGAGAAGGGTACTTGTCTGACTGCATTGTGTAAAGTTGGGTGGAGGGGAGATTATGGTGTGGGGTTGTTTGTCAGGAGTTGGGCTCGGAAGTCTTAATGCTTCAGCATACCAAGAGATTTTGGACAATTTAATGCTCACAACATTGTAGGAACAGTTTGGAGATGGCCCCTTCCTGTTCCAACATAACCGCACACCAGTGAACAAAGCAAGACAATGAGCATAAAGACAATGAGCAAGTTTGGTGTGGAAGAACTTGACTGTCCTGTCCTGACCTCAACCCGATAGAACACCTTTGAGATGAATTAGCAGAGACCTGGAGCCAGGCCTTCTCGTTCAACATCAGTGTCTGACCTCACCAATGCGCTTCTGGAAGAATGGTCAGAGATTCCCATAAACACATTCCTAAACCTTGAGGAAAGCCTTCCCAGAAGAGCTGAAGCTGTTAGAGCTGCAAAGGGTGGGACGACATCATATTAGACCCTCTGGATTAAGAATGGGATGTCACTCAAGCTCATAGGCGTGTGAAGGCAGACGAGCGAATAGTTTTGGCAATATAGTGTATGTTTGTATGTATAGAATATCCACATATATTTAAGTACAGATATATATTCTGCTCCGCAGTGCAGGGCTTCATATTGGGTGTATGAGAGTGTTTAGCTGGCTGCAGTAGTCTCTCTATGCTTCCTTCTTTATGCTCTCAGAACAAAATGTAAGACATTTACAGTTCAGGTATCTCCGGGTTCTTAAACATGATCATGTGTAACTTCAAACAGATGATAATTTTTTTTTATCAAATAATCAAACTTAATATTTAAAAAAAGTAAAAGTTTTTATCCCTAAAAGCTATATTGTATACATTGTGACATCAAAGACCCTTTAACATGTTTATTTTTTAACCCAATATATACTGAAACACAAAGATATAACAGAATATAGACTTATCAACCAAGTTGATAACACTACTTATGAATATAGACAAACATGGGGAAACTGAATAATAACGTAAGCTATAGAAGCTATCAAAACTTTAAATGTGCATAAAATAATTACGTCATAATCACCATTTCATAATTGGCAGCCTTAGAATCAATACACAAATAAGCACAAACAAATACACATCTCCAAGAACAACACAACATAAGGTTGAATATTTAACAGTAACATGTACTGATGCAAATGAGGATCAACAGAACTGGATTTTTAATAAGACAAGCTAATTGGGTCCCTATTTCAAAACCTTAGAAGGCACACATGATCCTATAATAACAAAAGCACGCTATATTTTTAAACATGTTTTTTCCCACTTGTGATTTATTGAAACAAGTGTGGAAACATTTCATTATGATTTGAATTCGATGAAAAGTTAGTGTGTATTATCTTTTACATTATTGCCACTGTTTTGTCCTGTGCATATCATTTCTTTCTTCAATGGCTTTCGAATGGTGGTGCAATACTGTTTAATTTATTAACTGCAAAACTGTATATTATCATTGTTTGCAACCAAGACAAGCAGCTACCACTTGTTTTTTTGTGTGAAACTAATGTAGAACACTTTATGTGTTTGCGTGGACCGTCCACTGACAGTCATATACAAATCTCATGGCAATGGGCAATGAAAGGCAGAAAAGGCACAAGCAGATTTGTACACACTGACCTTTTGACCTATTGGTCTGGTAAGCAATGTCTAAATATCTGAAAAGCAGGACAGTTTTCCACATGACATATATTGGCATAGCTGTTAAAATCGATGAACTGAGTCACACATTTTTTTGCCCTGTATGTTATTCTCAGATTTCACATGAATGCTGCATTTTCATGCTGGAATGACTGAAATTTTTGGTTTTCTGAAAGTTTGCATGTCTGAATATGGTAGGTTTGAAATGATCCGTCTTGTGATTAGATGTTTTTACGAATAGTCTGCTACTGAATGTAAATGCCATATCTTATACTACATAGAATGAACTCTAATCGTAGTGTGCTTTATGCTTAATAACATGTTCTCTTTATAATAAATGTATTGTGAGATAACTATGAAGCTCTTAGAGCATGAATGCATTTGAATGAACTCTGGACGTTATGCAAAATCTGGCCCATTCGGCTGCTTCTTTAATATTAATCCCACAGTAATTAAGGCTCTTGAATAAGGAATTGTACATAATTAAGGCCCACAGTGGAGAATCTCTCATATCATTCCGTGCACTGTCCTTTCCATATGTAAAAAACTATTGCTCTAGCATACCTCCACCAGCCAAGCCACCTCAAAGTGCCATCATTGTGCTCCAGATTGAGAGCACTTCTCCTGGAAACAAACAGGAACATAGCCATCCAACCTTCTATTGTTTTCTTATCTCTTGTCTGCTCCTTCCATTTCAACATGAATATGGAGCAGAAAGACAGGTAGCTGATTTACCAGGACATGGTTGAGAGCTTTATAAAGTGAATTAGCCCTTTTTTCCCCAACCTTCAGAGGTTTGTGAGATATTCGTTATTCATTTGCTATTCAGATGCAGGCAGCATCTATTGGGATCTGATCAGAAAAGCGTGCACTCCGCCTGGCCCGGCTCTCATCATCACAGCCTCATTTAACTTGGTTTAAACAAAGCCCCGAAGACGGAACGCGTAGAAAGGAAGGAGACATCCCTTCTCAACAGCAAGAGAACACAACCGTGGCCAAAGACAGAGCTGATTACACACTTGACTGTCGCATCTGCAGAATCTACACACCTTCAATGTGACACTGGTAACACCTTCCAGACTAATAGTGGCTTTAGGTACAACAGAAGCTCCATTCTACCTTAATCGCACCTCTCTTAATACATAAAGTGACAGCACGGACAAAGGCAGCTGTCTCTGTAATACAAAGCAGGTGGGACCAAAAGCACAGTCAACTAAGGACAAAATAGAACCATAGTTAGGGGAACAGACTGGCAATGAGCCAAGGCAAATTTGACCTGTAGATATGAGGGCAGTAATGAAAAATTACAGTCATATGCGCTCCTGGTCTAAAGAATGAAATATTAAATGTAAACTGTGCCATAACATGAGTGCAGGCCACATATTCTGCAACCCCCCCCCCAACCCCACCCCCAAAAATAAATAAAAAAGCAAATAAGCAAATAAAGAAACCACGCAACATGGTTTCTAAGACATGGTCTTTTCTATAGGATGGAAGGTCTTTTCAAGTCGTTTCTTATATCTTGTCACGCTTCCAGATTTCTCCATTACCTCCGAACTCCCGAACTCCATCTTCCAGAATCCACCACCCGATGACATAAACATCACATGCCCACAACCATCCAATCATGTCCCGTTTTACCGTTCCTCATCTCCCCAGTACTGATTACACACACCTGTTCCTCGTTTACTCTGTTTGCTTATATACCCCCAGTTTCCACTGTCACATTGTGAAGTATTGCCATCCTAGTTGCATACCGAGCGCTTATCTCTTGTATTCTCTGTTTCCTGAGTACAGACCCACTGACCACTAGAGGGTGCTTTATGACCCACCGGTGGTCTGCGGCCCACAGGTTGAGAAAAGTAGATGTTAGATTAGGCAGTAATTGTTGTCTTGTTACAACCAAACTGACCACTTAGCAGAGTCACTAAACACATTCATGGTTAGGACACCCAAAACATGTAAAGTGCATCCAAAGCTGCATTTAACCCACATATAACATGTGAATGTGTTGTTTATTTGTAAGCAACATCTGAAGGAAATATAAGAGCTAATAAACAGAAACAAACTAACTTGCTGGGAATTTTTGCCCCGTATTCTCTTATTGCTTTGTTCTACTAGCTAAAATAAGTACCTTTGAATCCAGGTAGAGTGTTTGTACCGAGTGGCCTGGATTAAATATTTGCAAGGAAATAAGTTAATATTACTTGAACATTCAAGTACAAATAACCTTAGGGCTTTCAGTGTCTATCAGTTCAGGTCTCTGGGCAAATAATACAGTATAGCACAGATACAGGAATTATAGAGGCGGAGCATGTGAGCAGTGCGGAGTTGGAGTGGTGCGATGTGATATTTGCTCAGAGCGTGGAACAGCATTTCAGAAAGTCGGAGCATAAGTGCTCTCCTTTGCTTCGCTGGCTCCACATTGTGATGTCTGTCAGCCCTTGATAATGCACTATGGCATAGGGTCTATCAGCCAAACCCTAACACTAAGACTCACAGCTGAAAGTGTAGGTGTGATGGAGTTTGAGGTGCTGCTTCTTAAAAAGTGAAGAAAAAGCAGCGACAACAATTAGCTCTGATGCAAATGGTAACATTTCCAACAAAAAAAATACCTATGACAAAAATATATTGATACAGTTTGATTTGATTCTGTCACCCCTGCCCTACTTATATGGCACCACCCTGATAGCAAGTGGAAGGTAAGAGCAATGGTTGCATGTTTTTAACCATGCCACATTTTTTTATCCAGTATATCATACACTACCAGAAACAACTCAACACATAGTTTAGTGTGTGATCACTAGTCTAGGGTGTGATGACTTGTTTGGGAAGTCGTTTGCATGAACAAGCCAACTTACTGTTCTACATTCAACGTTCTACATAGACCATGCAGCCTATTCTCATATAAGTGGCTTGAGCTTTTTTACCCAATTCGACTGACAGTGTTTATACAGTGTATTCAGAATACTTTGTAATGCTTATATTACTACATCTTATGCTACTGCACTGTAGTCAATATACCTGGGATGGAATAGAATAGCAACAGTCTAGCAACACCTTAAGAACCACAAGGTAATACCATGGCAATGGCTGAGGAACACTTTTGCAACCACCTAGGATACCACAGCAATGGCTTAGTAACATCTTACCTGGGATTCCACAGCCAGCATCTTAGAAACTACCTGGGATGCCTTATTTGTTATTAGTTACACTGGCACCATTATGGCATTAGCGCTCCAGTGCAAAACTACAGAGAGATATGCAGATGATTTGAGGAACACAGTATATTGTGTAAATGTGATGCCTTGCTGAACTGTTCCCTTAATAGGTAGACAGAGCTAAAGCAGGAGCTGATCACTCGCTCAGCAGCATCTCCCCCTCGTTTGGCCTCAGGCTGAGACAGTATCGCTGCTACTCCCTGTCAGCTAAGCCCCAAATCACCTTCCTCAACCTCCACACTGTCACTCTTAGAGCCCCTCTGATTGCGTATTCTTGATTAAGGCATCGTGCTGGAAATCAGGACACCAGCCTGACTCAGTGATCTTCAGCTGTCCTTGCTAAGAACTTTGCCATGTCGACTTTGGTGAACAGAACCATCTGCATTAAAGCTGACATGATTTCAGTTCCAATGCAACAGAGGAGGCTCAGTTAAGGTCTTTTAACCAAGGGAATTTCTTTTATCGCCTGTTCATTATAGCCATGTCTGGTGTCCGACGTTTTTAATTTTGCACTTGAGTTATACCAGCCAGTCAGTACCCTATTGCAGTAATGGGGCAACCAACAGGTGCTCAATAGCAACACTGCCGACCAATCATCACTACATAGCACTAATGTCAACCAGCCAGTGCTCAATAGCAATACTGCCAGCCAATCATCACTTAGTAGCAGTAATGCCAACCAATCAGTGCTCAGTAGCAGTAATGCCAACCAATCAGGGATCAATAGCAGTAATTCCAACCAATAGGTGCTCAATAGCAATACTGCCAACCAATCATCACTTAGTGGCAGTAATGCCAATCAATCAGTACTAAATAGCAATAGTGCTGACCAATCATCACTTAGTAGCAGTAATGCCAACCAATCAGCATTTAGTAGCACTAATTCTAGGTAATGAGCACTCAGTATCAGGAACTCCAATCAATCAGTACTCAATAAATCAGTACTTATTAGTCATAATCAGCGCTCTTTCCAAAATCATATTCATAATATTTTAAGCCTTTTAGCACCATTCAGCATGCAGCTTCTAACAGGTTTCAGTCATAATAGGAGAAACAGGAAGTGACCAGGATCTAAGTGAAATATGTTCTGATAGAACTGAAGATTCTAGAACAGTCAAGCAAGGATAATGCTACAGTGCAGTATTTACCCATATGTTCCCATCCTGATGGTAAGGTTTCCAGTTCCTGCCTGTGTCGCTGTATAGTAGCCGGTAGCGTGTTGTCCAGTCAGAGCTGCTGTATCGGCCCTGGGTCGCTATGGCTGTGACTTGTTTCCTGCTGCCCAGGTCCACTTGCAGCCACTGGTAATGGTCACTGTCCAGAGGAGACCAGCCTCCAGCACCTACACAGAGCAGAGAGTGTGAGTGTCATTAGCTTCAGGTTCTGTGCCTTGTGTCGCACTACAGGGGAAATGAGAAAAGCAGAGGAGATTAAAGGGTTTTGCTCTCGTTGTAGCGCATATTTGTGTGAGTGTTTTGAGGAGGTGTAACTGAATCCCCTCTGAGATAACGATGTGAAACACAGCCCGTTTTACAAAAGCCTTCACAAGTCTTCAGTGAATCACCTGCTAATGCAAATTTGATTACTTATTTAATGGATTTTTCACACTTCATTTTTCCCCTTGAATTCTACAGACACGAGGAAACAGAATTTAACTTAAGATTTTGCAAATGCAATCAGTATCAAAACACAACAAAACAGGAGCTGTAATACAGGGGAATCCTAATTCTCATAGCTCATTTACTTGACGTAAATCATTGCAGAATAACAGGAGATCTAAGATTATTATGTTTAGAGGAGAATGTCAGTGTTTCCTGACAACTGTGACAGGCAGCATAACAAAGTCCTTGTATCTAACATATAAATAGCAGAATTTTATATTTTTAGGGCCCTATGTTCCCAGGTTCCCTAGATTCTAGGGTCCTATGTTCCTAATTTCCTACATTTCCAGCAGTCTGTGTTTTCGGGTTCCTACATTATTAGGGTCCTATATTTTCAGGGTCCTGTGTTCCCAGGGTTCTGTTTTTCCAGGGTCCTGTTTTCTCAGGGTTCTATTTTTCCATGTTCCTATGTTCCCACTGTTCTACATTTTCAGGGTCAGACGTTCCCAGGTTTCTGTTTTTCCAGGGTCCTATGTTCTCAGGGATCTTTTTATCCATGATCCTATGTTCCCACTGTCCTATATTTTCAGGTTCCCATGTTCCCAGTGTTCTATATAGGTTCCTATGATCTCAGGGGCTGACACTCTAGGGTCGTATGTTTCCAGGGTCCTACATTTTCAGGGTCCTACGTTCTTAAGGGGTTTTTTTTATTTTTCTTGGATCCTATGTTCCCAGAGACCTATGCTCCCAGGGTCCAACATTCCAGAGTTCCATGCTCCTAAGGTCCTTCATTTTCAGGATGCAATTGTCCCAGGATTCTATGTTCCTAGGGCCCTATATTTCCAAGGCCCTACATTTCAAGCATCCTATGTTCCCAGGGCACTATATGTTCCTTTGGAACAATGGAACTCCTTCACCATCTGTTATTAAAAATACATTTCTTCCTACTTACACAGTTTTCACAAAGATTCACCAATATATTCTGATTTTGGATCTGTTCTTAGATAAGAACAGAATCTACACACACTCACAAATCTATGGTTTAAGAAAATCATCAATATGACAAAGACTTTGCCTTAAGACCTTTCTCAAGAACACATTTAAGAATAAACTTGGGAAGATATGGATTAATGAGGCTCAGTATTGCTAGTTCCCAGTATATCTTGCTATTTTACAGCTGTGTGACTAACTAACCTACATTTTATTTTAATTTATTTTGTCTCAGTTGTGTGTATATTGCAAGTTGCATGATAACAGAAAATTGTTATTGATGAAAGACTGCATTCCAGGCTAAAACACCCATTTTAACTTCACTGTGATGGGGTCATGCAAACTTGCTCTAGGCAGATCTGTAAATGCACTGTTGTTTGTGACATTACAAAAAAACAAAATCCAAAAATTTGTTTTTGAAGCTTAGTATCTATATATGGATGGTATGAGCTGAGGAACTAAGTATTTTTCATACCACATTAAACTCATTTATTCAAAAAAAAAAAATGTAAAAAAATAAAAAATTTGTTTATAAATGTGCACGTTACCTTTCTTAAAGTGGGAAAGTGTAATGGCTGCTTTTTTAAATCCTATGCAATTCAGGGCCAATAAAGCACCAGTTTTTACTCATTTTATTCTGTGAAAACCAGTGGAGATGATTTTTACAAGTCCCCCGGTTATGCTGCTGTGTTCCTTGAAAAGCAGTGAAGTGTTCAGTAATGCTGCATAGCTGCATGTTTTTTCCGTTCACCAGTCCCAGGTTGTAAACAAAAAAAAACGTTACTTTTCTTGCAGCCATATGACAGATCTGCTCAGAAAGAGCACCTGTGTTGTTCTTTTATTCCACCTGAAGAAACTCTAAGCACTGTCAGAGTGTACTTTTTGCATAGCCGCGAGCTCTGTGCCTGTAGACGCTTGTCTCTTTCCCCGCTTGTGAGGCATACAAATGCATTCCTCGCATCTTTGGCTTGAGGCAGAAGCTCGGCTTTAAAAGCAGCTTCTCAAACATATATTTAAAAGCGTCCGAGAAGGACTCTAATGTTCAGGTTCCTTTACCAGAACAGAGGAACCAACCACAAGAAAGCAGTGATTTTGGACCGATAAGATGCCTCCGGTGGGATCTGATATCTGATCCAATTACACACCCATTACTTGCTGTTTGGCCCTGACCGGATAAACAAGGAATATCAGTGGAAAGTCAATACTTGTGAACTAGGATTTAGGAGCACTTCAAGGGGACACAATGCTATCTTTAAGGTGGACACATAGGCCACCCTTGTTGATAAGTGGATACAAATGGAAATAAACACAAAAAAGAGATGCTGTTTGACACTCCGGGTAGATTTACGGCCGCCCAGAGAGCGGAAGCTGACAGAAGGAGGTGGAGATGTGAGCGGAGCCGAGGGGACGGCGACTCTGACCGCCGCACAGGCAGATGTTCAGAGAAGATAAGAGGAGGAGAGGAAGGACACTGGAAGGACACTCCTACATCCCTATTCAATTTCTAGGCCTCTCAGATGCTCTAATAAACTGCTCTGGAATGTTTCACATTCGTTAGCATCCCGCCTGAAGACCCAACTTTTCTCTTTGGCCAGTGTTTCTCAATGTACTTAAATGTTATGTAATTAATCGAGCAAAGTAAAATAAACATTATCATAAACTTTTTATTATTATTATTAAACATAAACATGTATTTATTCAACATAGCATTAATCATATATTTTTAATGAATTGATTTATTGTTATTGTTTAGTTTTTCTTGGGAAATTTTTATTAGCCATTCCATAACTCATTTATTTAAATATGACAAACATTCTTCTTCTTTTGATTCTAATTTGTGTTTTATTTTACTATTTTATTATCAGTTCACTAAATTACTAATAATACTTAAAAATATTAACAAAGTACAATTCAGACATTTTCAAATGAAAAAAAAACAATAAAAGAAAAAAGTTGAAGTTCATAGTTATAGTAGCAACAGTATACTGATTAGGGCTCTCCTGCAAGTGTATTGAAGCACTTGGACTGCACTATGCTGAAAACATTATTCATGCTTTTGTCTTAACTTGTATTAAAGTGGACCTATTATGCTCATTTTCAGTGTTCATAATAATATTTCTGGGATCAACTAGAATAGATTTACATGCCTCAGTCTTTCCAAAACACAATATTTTTCTCATACTGAACACCTGTATTCACCCTCTGTCTGAAACGCTCTGTTAGAGCTCTTGTGTCTTTAAGCCCAGACTTCCGACCGACCAAGTGTCCTCTGATTGGTCAGCTAGAAATGTATGTAAATGTAAATGAGTTGTTTTTCTGTGACATCACAAAAACTGTGAATTTTAAAACAAGCTATTTCTTAGGGTGTTTTTACACTTGTCCCGAATACTTGAGTCGGCACCAAGGACAAGATATGGGCTTATTTGGAGGGAGGGGCTTATTATTGCTTGTTTGCTTTCACACACACAACAATTCCATCTGAACTGTGGATTGACGGGGCAATTCCATATGTTGCTGTTCTGCATGAAGGGCTGCAAAATGGTAGGTGGTACCTTCATCGGTTTGCTTATTTTTATTGCTCTCCTCATGTACAAACACTCAGAGGCTTAAGAGCAGAACATATTGAACTTACAGGGAAAGCGGTCCTGTGTTCAGTTTCCTTTAGTTTCTGTATATGGACTGTATAGTCTGGTAAGCAGGATGGCATGGTGGCACAGTGGGTTGTGCTGTCGCTGTACAGCAGGGAGGGCCTGGGTTTGATTTGAAGCCGGGGCATCCCGGGTCCTTCTGTGTGGAGTTTGCATGTACTACTGGTATGGTTTTCCTCCCACAGTTCAAAAACATGCAGTCAGGTGAACTGGAGATGCTAAATTGCCCCCTAGGTTTGTGTGGGTGAATGTGTTTGTCTGTGTGTCTGCCCTGGGGTGGATTGGCAGCCTGTCCAGGGTGTTTCCTGCCTTCTGCCCATTGAATGGGGTAATAGGCTCCAGCACACTCTGCGACCCAGAAGGATGAAGTGGTGTATAAAATGAGAGTCTGGGGAGATATGTTTTAAAACTTACATACAACGTCAAACTTTTTTTATTTAGCCAAAAAGGCAACAATTTCTAGGATATGAGCCTTTTAATGTAAATGAAGGAGTCTAACAAATTAAAGTGCATTCAAAAAGAGCAGGAATATCAGAAATCAGGAGGAAAAAAACTCGTTTCCACAGATTATAAACGCCACTGTCCCTGCGCAGGCTGAGGAGATTTAATGCACTGGGGTAATTGATGTGGCTGTGGCATGAGTACAGAGGGAAGAGACAGGGACGGAGAAGAAAGAGAAAATGAAGTGCAGGGATCACTGCGTTCATCCACGCCGCTTATTAACACCCCAATCTCATGCATGGCCACATTGGTATTCAGCAGAGCCCCAGTTACAGCCCGAATGCGGTACACCCCCCACCACCAAAACCTCCCTCACCTCAATCCCCTCTCTGTCTCTATCTCCCTCTCTCTCATTAGCGCCGTCGCTCTGCTCGGCCGTCTGTCCGCCCGCCCGGCCGCTCCCTCTCCAGCTGTGAGGGACAAACAGGTTTCCACTCGAGAGGGATCTGACCTTTTCCCTCTCTGGCTCCATCTCACAGATGAACTGCCGCTAAATGGACGCTGCAGCCCTCCGCCGATTGAGAACAGAGGAGCGGAACGCAAGTTTTAGATTTGATAACTGGATCTGAAGCCATGGGAGTGAATGCGGCACTACTGGATATCAGGACCAGGAAGTTTATATTGGAAACAACGCTCCATGTTTCTTTTAATGGGGAAAACAGAATAAAACAGCGGTTAAAAAAGGGAAGTAAAACAGTGTAAAAAGTCCGAAGAAAACAAAGGGCTTCTACAAAGCACTTTCCTCAAGCACTAAACCTGGGAGAAACCTTTGAGCCAGAACAGTTGCCAGGCTCAGGTGAGGCTCAGCCTGGCTCAGGAATAGTGCAAGTGGGTCGGCTTGAGTTCTGTTAGCTTTGTTGCTCTTTGGCACCCCCTCTGATGCAGTACAGACCACCTGTGGAGATTTCACCTCGGTAACTCTGAATTGTCAAGTTCATTGATCTCTTAAACCCTATTTGGACGGAACTGGTGTCACACAGGTAGGTGGAGTAGTGTAGTTTTACTACCGGACATCTGTAAAACGTATGACCTTTTCACACAGGATAAGAAATCTCAGCAGAAATCACTGCCATCTCCAAAAAACGTGCGTCCACCAACCAAACCAGTCCACCAACCAAACACATCCAAACAGCAGTGTCCTGTGGACAGCACTCTGTGACCACTGATAAAGTAGAGGACGATAACCAAATGTTACCTAACCAATAACCCACTAATATTAATAATTAAATTTAAGTTTGAAACACCTGAGGTTTGCCACAGACTTGAACGACCTGCTAAATGCCCCTTTTAGCGCCTCCACACTTGAGAAAAACTGTGAAAAACTCTTTTCTCCACAGGATATGATGCACAGGATTGATATAACCTGAGGTTATTTGTGTGGCTTGTTTTACAGAAGGAATCTTTACTGACGTAGGCGTGCACAATCTGTAAAAATGATTGACATGGCGCATTCAGACGGGACTAAAATCACTGACGATGATTACATTACTCCACCTCCCCATGTACATCTAATCCTGTCCAAATAGGGCTTTAGATTAAGCACCAGTGACACCAGTATTATTATATCCTACACTGTGGGTCATTTGAACTTTTGAACCGAATAAAATTTTAGCAGAAGGAGCACGATAGTTTTGTTACCGTGAAAAGAGCTTGTTGTGAGGCATGTAGGAGTCCTGCATTTTGGAGGTTAAGGTTAAAATCCCTGTTCGATTTGTATTGCTAGTGTTTTTATCAGAGCACTATATTTGTTCTCCCCTGAAAAACTAATTTCATTTTCCCTCTTAATAAGAGTGTTTGCAATATGCTGTAAACTAAAACGGGGTTCGTTTACATGAAGCCTGTCCTTTTATCCATTAAGCATCTTGCCCCCCTCAAAATGTCTGAGCACAGGTCTGTCCTACAACACCACTTCCCACCCCAATGATGCTCCTGTTTTGTACAGGAACGTGGGCATTATGAGTTAGATCATTTAATATCTGCAGGGGTTAAAGAACTAAAAAAAACAAGATGAGAAGATAATGTTCCATAGTTTCTCATAAATGAGAGCTCAGACAGAACAAAACCATATCCACCATAATTTATTCAGTGGAATAAATGAACCAGTTGTTGGGAGTTGATGTGCCGTAATAATGGAAGTGAAAGCGAGGGAGAAATGTTCTCTCATTACACTGAAAGTTTAGGGTCAACTAACATATATTTATTTTTCACCACTGCACTGACCTGTGCTCTCAGAGCGCCTGACCTTGAGTTCTGTATCATGAAGGACTTTATGATGCGCTTCGAGAGTTTACCACTATCTGACCTCTCTCAATAAAACACACGGTGTATTACTGTATATAGTATACACCATAACCAATTACTTCAGCTCCCACACACTGTATACAGCAGCAATACCTACAACATACATCTGGTATCTTTGACCCTATGCTGCATGTAGCTTATGTTAATATTACTATTATAAAAGGAAGTATCATTTTGATTTGGAGGCTAGATGTGAGGTGGTATAAAGAAGTGAGAACAATATAGCTGCGTTTGAATATATTTAATATTTAATATACTTTTCATACAGTTTTATGTCGATCTTACACTTGTGCTACGATGATGTTGGAACATGATCTTGGATCACTGAAAGCCACAATATAAATAAAACTATAGTTTATTTATTTATTATTATTATATTGTTTATTTATTATTAATACACCTGTGTAGAGCCAGCCAACATAAAAGTCAAAATTATAATTAAGAACTTTTCATAAACTCAAAAAAAAGAGATTAAATCACAGAATGCTCAACTTTGCTTCTGCAAAAGAGCATCAGCAGTCCTACAAGCAAATGACACTGCCAAGTTCTGTACATAAAATGTATTTACCAAGATATTTTAATGCTGAACGAACATAATTCAAATTAGAACCTCAATTATAATAGATTCAAGATTCAAGCTTTATTGTCATACGCACAGAGGAACATGCAGCTGAACTGTACAATGAAATTCTAATCTGATTTGGGTGAGATTTTGTTACTGCATTTTGGAATTAGGCAAAAACGATAAATGTCAACTGGCTATTACCTGTAGCTGAGCAAAGAAAAATGTCTACAGCTTTGAAGAATAAATTCTACAGGTTACAAAAACAGCTAAAAAATCCACAGCTTTAAAGAAAAAAATCTAGTTCTAGATCTAGAAAAATCTGGTAAACGCTGACAGTTATAAAAACTCCAAAGCTTTGGGTACAAATTTCTGCATCTTTGAGAAAAACATTCTGCAGCTTTAAATAAAATAATCTTTGTTTGAGGGAAACAAATACAGCTTTGAAAACATGCTACAGTTTTGAAGGAAAAAAATACGGATTGGAAAAGAAAAAAATAAATGAATGAATAAATTCATTCATTCACTCACTCAGCATCTAAGCTTCTTATCCTCTTGGGTTGTGGGGGTGCTGGATTCCACCCCAGCACTCATTGGGCAAAAGGCAGCAGACACTGAGATACGCATTTGCACCAAGGGGCAATGTAGCATCCCCAACTCGACTGCATGTTCTTGGATTGAGGGAGGAATCCCACTCAGAATTGGGGAGAACATGCAAACCCCACACAGAAAGAGCTCTGGTTTCCTAGCCACGGAATCGAACCCAAGCACTACCCAGGCTACCTACTGTGCCACTGTAAGTAAGTTCTACAACCAATAGAAGCTAAACCAGGATACATAAATCTCTCATCAGCATCAGGAATGATACAGCAGGCTAGACAGTCCTGGAAAGTTCAATAGCTTAGCAGTTTTACAATAAACATCTTTCAATATGAAAAGAAGGACAGATGAGGGTGGAATGTGAGGACAGTGAAGGTACTGTGTGTTTACTGTCAGACATGTATGGAAACTGGTTACGCTAGTCAGTGTCTCTCATTCTCTCTCTCGCTCTCTCTCCACACTGTCTTTCTCTCTCTTTATTGAGCCCCATGAGCGACGTTGCCCTGAGTGATCACATGGGAGCCACCCATGGGAGCTGCTAGAGTCACCAGAGCTTCGTCTCTCTTGGCTGGTCTCCTTTCCCTGACTGATTTCCTGTTCCTCCTGCCGGACTTGATTATGCTCTCCTGCTTGTCAGCCGGCCTGACTAAAATGACCACAATAGATCCATCAGCATCTGGCACTGATTACGAACTCTATCTCTCACTTTAACAGAGAACCTATGGGATGGTTCTACCTCCTCGAATAATCATTTATTGTATCTTGTCATACAATCTCATTATCAATTATCTTTCCATCCGGGATCGATCTGAGAAGGATGGGTTCGTCCCTTGAGCTTGGGTTCCTCTCGAGGTTTCTTCCTCTTACTTTAAGGGAGTTTTCCTTGCCACTGTCGCCTCTGGCTTGCTCAAGGGGGGCTTGGGCACGGGTTCCCTTCCTTAAGTCTATACATAGACTCATTTTTTATCTTTTCCTTACATAAACTGCCTTTTTGCAAAGCTGCTTTGAGACAAAGTTACTTGTAAAAAGCACTATACAAATACATGTTGATTGATTGATGGAAATATATGGAAATAGCTGTGAGGCTAAGCTGTGGTGTAACCAAAAAATGTCTTACTAGAGTGACTTGACAATAGGCAAAAGAAAAAAAAAACATTCCATATGCCGATTATTCCTATAAATGCCTGCAGATTCATTCAGCAAGCGCCTTGCAAAGACCACAGTCAAGGCACAAGTTGTTCATCAATGATAGAAAAAAAAAATAGAGAAACTTTTGAACAGGATGTATCGATCTTCCATTTCATGTCCAATAAAGCATGCATTTCTGCTGCTGAATGGAAGAAAGAAGTCAGAAACCTTTCAATTCAAACGGGAAAGCAAAAAAAAAGATTTTATAGAGCACTTCAAGGAAGATCTTGGGACGATGGTATGTGTAGTGCAGCTCAAGGTTTCCAAAATAGGCCTAAAATACAAAGAAGGTGAAGTAAAAAGACAAGCTGCTTTATACTTCTGAAAAGACAAAGAGCTTTCTGGGTTTATGGGTAGAGGCTTGCAGAGACTCTGCGGGCATCATTGGGTCATAACCAGCCCATCATTATGCCCATTAAATCTACTACTTTTTGTATGTGGCTCTACAGCTGAAAACTGTGGTGGTCCCTGTCACTTTTCAGGAGATAGCTCGTCAAAAATGAGAGTTATGTTGTGTCACTTTGCCTTGTGGTGTTTGAGGCGCTTGCTTAACATTTCTAATGAACTAATTAGGATGAACGAAACCTGCTAAACATTTTCCTCCTGTCTTTCTCCTTCAAAATGCACAATACCTGTTCATTTCTTTAGTCTGCATCAGTGAATGAGCTACTACACAACTGCATAGTCCGAGTCTGCGTAGGTGTGCTTCACGCAAATGCTGATTGGTAACACTGAGAATGTCTCAAACCAGAATCAGTGTTTCATAAGAATCTCTTACAGTACTCGCAGTCAGAGACCGGTGTCAGGCAAAAAGCAGTAAACAGATTTAGCAGAAAGCTATACAGAAGCCTCAACAATTAAAGGAGACCTATTATCTTCATCTTCTTTATTTTTGGGGTCTACTAGAATGGATTTATGCTTCATTTACGGCATTTAGCTGACGCTCTTATCCAGAGCGACTTGCAAGGTTAATCATATTACAGGTAGGCCAATGTGGTGTTAGGAGTCTTGCCCAAGGACTCTTATTGGTGTAGCACAGCACAGTCACCCAGACCGGGATTTGAACCCCAGTCTCCCACATGTGGTGGGTAGTGGTATTACCTGCTGAGCTACACCAACCACTTCAAACATCGTTAAGCTAAAACACCTTGTTTTCCTCTTACTGTACATCTTCTGATGAGCCCAGTGTGCTCTGATTGGTCAGCTCATCCACGCTATTCTGACTGATCAACCACCAGAGAGGTTGAAAGCCATAGTATTGTGTGAGGGAGTGCAAAGCTCACTGGTAGGCGGACAATAAGCATAGTGTTATGAGATGACATCATCTTGTAACAAAGGAAAAAGGCTGGAATTCCAAGGAGCTGTTTCCGGCTGCTGTGGAAAGTGGTTCCTGTTAGAAAGACTCCCTTTGGCAAGTACTTTTGGGCTTTACAATTTTGCAGACAGTTTACATGCATAAAAGCTCCATAACGCGCTAAAGAAAAGGAAAAAAAACAGGAAGCCCCCTTTAAATACAATATCAAAGTTGGATGTCCACTCGCTGTCCTTTATTATAACTTTCATCTTATTATGTCTTCTTATTATATCTTATTGACTTCTTCTTTTTTCATCTGTAGGGGTTTTGACACCTACACATCTTTTGAGACCCATAACACTGAGATGACATTAACATCTGCAATTTTTTATTCTTTTTAAATTGTTTTCTATTTTATTAACCATCATTTGCTTAAACAAATAGACACCTTGCCTGGGACTTACTGTCGCTCTGCTAATACGGGCTGAGTGAATGACCTAACCTGCTTACAAGAGTGAAATGAAAATGTTTTATGTGTGCACAGGCCTTACTCCGGTCCAACTGTCTTCTTCTCTAGGGAATATACAGTATATATAAATATATATTTTTATTTAATTTGTCACCCGTCTGTATATTTGGGCTGCATGATAAATCATACTATTTAATGAGATATGAGCTTTTGTACAATAGTGAATGGTGCTTTTGTAATGCTGTATATTGGTATTTGTTTAAAGATGAGGTTAGTTTCTGTTTACCCACAAAAAAGTCTATACTTGTGTTACATCCAGCCAGAGACATGCTATTTTAATGATAATTTATCAAATCTCATATCATTGTTGTGATACCAGATAGCTTTACTGAGCAACACATGCAGCCTTACTGCATATAGTGTACCTATAAAGCAGTTTATATAGTAGCCAGCGAATGACTTCTAACAAAGTGGACAGCAAGTATATAGTGTATATATCACCTGGCAGGATAAGGGGGTGGCTTACCCTATTCACAGTTTTCAGAGTCATTATGTCTGATTTGGACACATACTATACTAATACCGTATTTAAACAAGCAGCACATGAAATATGTGTGACTACAAATTTACTTTATTACTTGATAACTAACATTACCATCAGTAAAATATGTATTTTGGTGCTGTTACGTAAGAACTGAAGAAGTAAGGTGTAGTGAAAACACTGAAGAATAGCGAATAACAGATACTAGAAGCCATTAAAAACCCCTATCATCCACAGTCAGTCACTAAAACGCAGATAAATGTCAGCTATTGACTTTGTGCCATCTCCGTGTCCAGACTGAAGTTTTTTGGCTAAACTGAATCATGACTATGAATCCTCCAATTCTGAAAGCATCTTTTACAGGCCTGAGCAATGCGTCACTGGCAGAGGCGGAAAGCTGTGGCTGGCATATGGGCGTCCGGATCCCTTCATTAGCCGTGACAGACTTTTATGATGCTGCTTGTCTTACTGTAGCTAATGAGCCTGCGGCTGTGACATCATGGGATACGGTTGCGCAGGGGCGGTATCTAGTAATCTGGATTAAAATGGCTTTGTGATCTGAGTAGACTGCCTTTGAAAATATGCATAATCGGATTACACTTATGTTTTCTGGATAATAAGGAGGACCGTTTTTTGATTAGGTAATGTCAGTAAATCGGTATATATTACTGACTGAGTGTGCCCATAAATTGCACAGTAGCTCTGTTACATGCTATGACATACACTGTCAAAAGAATAGTTTCACCCAGAAGGAAACAACCGACAGGAATGAAACTTGCTGGGTAGGTTTGACATTGTGATACATGCGAATGATTCAAGTTTCACCCTCAGCCGTGCATGTGATATAAGCAAGGACTGACTTTTTCAGTGTACCTGACAAACTCAACAGCCAAGACATTCAGCAAGTAGTAATGCCCTCCATAAGTCATCTTGTTAGTGCCAGCACCATTGCCAGATGGCTGCACAACACAGGACGACATGCACGCAGGCCATTTCAACAACTGCCCTTAACACCACGTCAACGTCGCCAAAGACTGCAATGATGTCGTGCCAGACAGCCATGGAGTGATTCAGTATGGCAGCTGGTCATCTTTAGTGACGAGTCTGGCTTTTGTCTTGGTGGAGATGACCAACGAATCTGTGTGTGGAGGCACCAAGAAAAACGGTTTGTTGTCATGCATCACATGTCCAGATGGATTATTGCATGACATCATTAGGAACCTCTACAACTCCATGTCGAGACGTATGCATGTTGCATTAGCAAACATGGTGGCCCGACGCCATACTCAGAGACACTACTTCCTTATGTGTAGCTCAATAAATATTGCCCATATCAGTCTAAATTTACCATCAATTTTTTTCCTTCCCAATAGCATTGCAATCTGGCACTTACTTCTGGCTGCAACTATTCTTTGATGAGTTATACATTATAGTTCTGTGTGGTCTTAATAAGAGGGAAGAAATATTAGGATTGTATCTTTATATTCACATATAATGGAGCAGTCAGCTTTTGAACAGACAGGAAAGGCTGTGATTTGGATGCAGTAGATAATCACAGGCAAGCTTTTGTTCACCACAGTTCCACTGTAATTTAGGACCTCAGGCATCCTTTGTTTTTGATGAATAGTAAAAAAAAACTTTACAATAAAATACTGAAGACAAACAAAAATGCCTTCTAATGTCTTTAGCTGTACTCCACACCAAGCTCCGGCTACTGAATCCATTGTGTGCTCTGTGTTTTTAACATAGCAGGGTTTGTATGCATGTTGCTGCTGATTGGCGTACACATCAAACAAGATAAAACACCCTCAAAGCCCGTTTCGCACCATTTTGACAAAACATGATGTTCAACTCTGAAACCTTAGCAAAATGATGCACAATGACTGAACATGCCCTAGGTATATTTAGTGGAACGCTTTTCAGCCTGATTGTGTGGGTTGAATAAACTCTTGCATGAACTGAACTTGATAGGAATGAATAAGGAGGAAAAATAATTACATAGATAATGTACATACCTTAACATAACTGCATATCCATAAACATCTATAATAGCACCCTACTAGATTTCTTAAAGACGCCATATTCTATATGTATTCTTATTTAACTTTCTTTCTAAAGTCCACTTATGAACTTTTTATTGTTTATGCACCAAAAGCAGAAATAACTAATTTTCCTTATCCTTCAGAATCAGTTTTGTTACTGTACCTATAAGACTATACTCATCTCTCAGTCATCTTCTAAACCACTTAATCCTATCCAAGTTCTCAAAGGATGGAAGGCAGGATACACCCTGGACAGGCCATCAGTCCATCACAGGGCAGACACACTCACACCTAGGGGGCAATTTAGCCTCTCCAATTCATCTGACCACGTGACTTTACACTGTGGGAGGAAATCAGAGCAACTGGAGGAAACCCATGGGGACACAAGGAGAACATGCAAACTCCACACGAAAGGACCGTGCTACCCACTGCACCACCATGCCACGCTAAGATGGATAGAATGTACGTAAACTAGCTCTGTTTGGATTGGTTGCCCTGTATTGTGCCTCATACAGAAAGTTGTAACACTTATAATTTCTATGTGAACGGGTGGGGAAATATTGCTGTAGACTGAATTGGCAGATTTATGTAAATGGTTCATTCAATAACAGGCTGCAGATGGAATGGTATTTTTCCATACCTACATCAAACTTTATTGTAACCAAGAGTTTTCCTTGATACGGGCTCTTTAAGTGGTCTATCCAGCACTTTGGAGCAATGGATGAGAGAGAGAGAGAGAGAGAAGAAGGGGGAGAGAAAGACAGACAAAGAGAAGACACCCTGTTGACAGGTGCTAACAGGCTGCCATCAGCACCACTGTTTTTGAACCTCCGGTCAGATCAAATCCAAAATTAATTGCTTGCGGTGATCATCCTAAAGACAGCTGATATTAATTGGCTGTGAGATATTTTTTGACGTGATCTCAGAACTGCTGAAGGTTTGGTTCCAGTACATCCAGCGAAACCGGTGTGCACACGCCCTATCAAAAAAATTAGATTTTCATACTTTATTATCGGCGGTGCAGAGGTGCTGACAGTCTCTAATGTTTTAATAAGAACTCGCTGCAGATCGATAACGTTATTATTTCTTCTTGTTCCTGCAGGATTATTAACATTTGGGTCAGAGTGACACGTGTGACAAATATAACTTCTCTCCTCTGCAGATAAGACGTTATTAGCATACGCGGCTGCCCGCCACTTTCCCAGCGATAATGAGAATCCAAAGCCTGATAAGATGGAGCGAAAATGGCACATGTGATCCAGACCTGTGACAGAAGCTTCTCATCAAACTTCATACTTCTGCAACCTTTATAAGGCCAGAGTGGGCCAGGAGGACTGACAATGCAGACAGAAAGCACATCATTAAAGTAGGCAGAACAAATATTCAATAAACCTTACTAAATACGCTAACTAAAAAGCTTTCAACTGCAGGCTTATTCAATTCCCGCACTTAAGACTTTCTATGCAGTGTTATGAAGCTTAAATTAACAACATATATGCCATACGGACAACTGTATTTATATCGGCCGAGTTGAATAAGTTGAGTTCAGTGCACAGAACTAACATACTGTTAACCTAAAACAGTGTAGCTCCTCCTTCAAATACACATCCCATATATGCAAAACAGGGCAATGAAATGAGCTGATTCCAAAATCTGAGTGTTATAAAACACTCATTAATATTCACAGTCCTATAATTTACATACAACAACAGATGACAACAGAGCAACAGCACTGAAAGTGGCAAACTATGTGGGGCAATGTATGTTTCCGGGGATGTAAGCACTTTCCATACAATTTTCCAAGGTACCAAACTGTCATTTGAAATTGACTTCCTGTTTGCCAGCTTCTTAAACTAATGTTCCATTCCACCTTAAATGCTGCAATATGTACAGGTGCCAGAATGTAACTCTGGTACCATTTAATTTATAAAACAAACTGGTGCATAAGAGGAAAACTTCAGCTTCCACATCTTTAACAAAATCTTGGGCAACTTTCATTCAAAGTGTTTTCTCTGCACATTTCACTCCAGACAGCTTGGTCCAGATCAGGGTGTAAATGGGCATTTAAAACCGCTGCTAGGCTTTTTTCATCTCCGCTAAAGTCACATACCTATTATTTAGACATCAGAGAACAATTCAAACGCGGAATAAATGCATTCTATGGTGCCTTCAGGCCTATAAAATACTTAAACATATGGGTTTTGCAATTTAGAACATATTTATTGTGCAACCTCATCTCTCATAGTACAGTAGTAGATTAACAAAACAACATGTATTTACTAATCTGATAACTGCAGACAGTCAAATTTTGTCGGATGCATGGAAACCTTCGTGTCTACATGAGACAGTAACTGGATTTCTGCTTTGCAACCGGCCAGCAAACTTACAGAAAAAGATGTGGCGTAACTTACAACTCAAACCTCAGGTAGTGAATCACTTAAGTGGAAAACATGAACATACATCATGTAGAAGATGAAGAATATTTAAGACTTGCAGTTCATCAAACATGTAGGTTTTAGGGGCCCACAAGTGGCATAACAATTTAAGCATGAGATGAGTGAATTCATGCCTCATCAATGACACATCTGTCCTGATCAGGCAGTCCAGTTAAAAAAAAAAAAATTATATTGTTTTTCTACCTGAGATGCAGTACACTGAAAGTCCTGACATTGTCTCTGCTATAATAATCAAATTAATATCGCTTAATTTCTTGCAGTTGGTATTAGTATCACTTAATCCAGGCAAGCTGTTCATATTGTCTGGTTGAAAATTCAAGTGTACTTATTTTAGTGAGCGGAGCAAAAAGATAAGCAATAAGAGAGGATAGGGCGGAGTTACCAAGAATTCCTTCAAACGATCCACACATTCACATTATACACTCATGATCAAAAAAAAATGATTGGATGCACAAATAGTTGCACCCAAATTAATCAATTAACAGGAACTTGATGGGTGGGTTTGTCATTGTGAGACATGCAAGTTTCACACTCAGCCACACATGTGACATAAGCATAGACGGGCCTTATCACTGAGCCTGACTGACCCAACAGCCACGATTGCAGACATTCAGTGAGCAGTGATGCCCTCCACGAGTCATCCTGTGAGTGCCAGCACCATTGGCAGACGGCTGCATGATGCACGAGGACATGCACGCAGACTGTTACGACAGCTGCCCTTAACACCACATCAACGTCACCAAAGACTGCAATGGGGTTGTGCCAGACTGTCATGGAGTGACTCAGAATGGCAGCGGGTCATCTTCAGTGACGAGTCACGCTTTTGTCTTGGTGGAGACAACCAACGAATCTATTTGTGGAGGCACCGTGGTCAGCGCAGAGATGAACAGTTTGTTGTTACACATCATATGTGCAGAAGGCCTGGTGTCACTCCTCCTCCACCCCTACCGCACAATCTGCAGGAGCTGTGTGAGAATATTCAAGCTGCATGGGATGGATTATCACAGAGCAACATTAGGAACCTCTACAACTAGATGCTGAGAAGTCTGGTATGTTGCGTTAGTAAACATGGCGGCCTGACGCCATACTGAGAGACACTACTTCTGTATGTGTAGCCCAATAAATATTGCCCATATCAGTCTAAATTTATCATCATTTATTGTTCCTGGTAACCTTTATCTTCCTTCCCAATAGCATTGCAATCCCACACTTCCTTCTGGGTACAGCTAGCATTCTGATGATGAGTGTTAACTTTGAGTTTGGATGCACCCGAAATTTTTTATTTATGTCATGTGTTTTGAGCAATATTGCAGATTGTATGGGACTACAATTAACACTTTAATCATGTTTGTCCAGTCCAATCCAATATGTCCAGGTAACAAAAAAATGATACATAGGTCGACAAAAGTAAGTTGTATTGGTCTACAATACAATAATAGCTAAAATGCAGTGTTTATAGCTTTCATACTGTGCTAGGGTTTCTTTGGAAGGGTGACAGGCTGTATGAAACTGTATCAGGACAGTTCTTTGGGACCCCTGGTCTAGAGCCTGAGCTTTATTTCAGGCCAGTCTGAGATTACATGATACACTGATTCAAGAATCACAGTAGAATGTCATCACTGGGGGGTTAAACATTTTTACTCTCCCACACTGCAGGGAAAGTAATCACGTCTCTGTGACACACAGGGACTCCGTGTGGCCGTGTGAAAGGTTGATGAACACACTCCCAGACCCTGCAGACCTCTAGCACAGCAGTGTGACAGAGCCACGGCGCCCGGGGGCATGTCCCATTGATTATTTGCTCAAAGCTCGCTGGCCCGCTCTAAGGGAAGGTCATGTACAAGTGCAGGCTTTACATTCACCTGTGATACACTAAGACGTAGGCAGCTGCCACTTTAGTACACACATACTGTACTGTACACGGTCCAGCTGTGGGTTAGTAGTGGTTTTCTTTCATCATTGAACATCTATGTGACTATGAAAATGATGTTATACATAAACATGATTTCTGTGAAGTGAACTTACTGAAAAGTAAGTAAAAATAAAAAAAAACAAAGAATTTTAGGTGGCTCCGCCCCTAAGAACTGAAAGGCAATAAATCAGTGATTAACTAAAATAATATAAAAATGATTCAAATGAAGTAATGTAAAATAGACACACAAATATATGCTTATCTGCTAATGTTATTGGTTATTGGAACTTTAAAACATGGTCAAATTTGTATTTTAAACATTTGATGGCCCTGAAATGAGAATTCCACCAAAATCTCTGCATAATTCAGGTGAGATTTAAAGACATTCAGAGTGTTGTGATGTGAAATAGCGAAACAGAGAAACTTTATGGTGGCTGTGATGGGAACCTGGGGTCATGAAGTCTATAACACAAATATAGTCCTTTTGCTCTCCAAATGTAATTTTAATAATGGCAAATTAGTGATAAATCCGGAAAAAAGGTTTCCATGCTACACAACACTGCATGTGTTTCTCAAAAAAGACAGACAGGCAAGCTTCAGAACCACTTCAGGCAATAACTTTGTGAGGGATGTTTTGGAGCTTCAGATGTCTGGTTCCTATTACCACTACTGAGATCAAATCTGGGTGAGTTTATCTAGTACGCAGAATCAAATCACTCTGAATGACTTTGTTTACATCTTATAATGTTTGAACGTTATGTTGTTTGAGACCCACAGTCTACTGTAAAAGAACTATATGGCAGCTGCAAATATTAAAGACATTGTTTATTGAACATTGGATTATTGGTGGATTTTATTACATTCTACGTCCATGCTGTTTTATTGACTTAGTGCTGTGTTACAGTGATTTAACAGTGCTTCACATACCAAAAACAACCAAACTCATCTGCACTGCTTATCCTTCTGGGTCGCTGGGGGTGCTGGAGCCAATCCCAGCTCACTAGGCAGAAGGCAGAAAACGCCTTGGACAGGAAGCCAGTCTATCACAAGGCAGACAAACACATTCACCCAGACACTCACACCTAGGGGGCAGTTTAACATCTCCAGTTCACCTGACTGCATGTCTTTGGACTGTGGGAGGAAACGAAACACCTGGAGGAAACCCACGCAGACATGGGGAGGATATGCAAAGTGCCCTTGACGCTCCAGCTGGGAAACAAACCTAGACTCTTCTTGCTATGAGGCACTGGCACTACCAACTTTTAATAAATAATAAATAACATTTAAAAACAATAAATACTGCATGGATCAGAGTCCCTAAGTGACTAATTATGCCATTTCCAGAAACAAAAGACAGCCCTGCTGTAGGCAGATGTGGACATGACTCCATTACAAAAGCAAAAGTATAGATGTTACCAGTCAAATATAACTCTAAGTGAAAGTAGTTCTGTCAAATTTGCACTTTCAACACTGGAGTTACTCAGGTTTAAAAAAAATACTTAGGTATTCCATTTTTACATTTGCTTTTAAGGTCAGTAACGATAGCTTAGCATTTTTACAGGACCTGGCTTTATGAACCAACTGAATTCCAAGCTAAATGGCCCCTTTACGCATTTCCATAATGTGCCAACAGCAGCAGTTGCCTCTGGTTGCCTGTGTCTAAATGTGACTGCATAGGTGAGCAGTACATAACGTGCGTTCTCAAATTTCAAACTTCAGGAAATTTTTCAAGGTATCGATGATGCTTGTGCACAGTGACCAGGTTTAAAACAATACAGCTCTTTCATTAAAAAAATCTAAACACAAACTGGCTGATCACGTTTTAGAAAATTACATCTGTCCACTGATTTCAAAGCTTCAAATGAGTAACGAGAACATGCTTAGAAATGTAGCAGAGCCAATATCTGTTTTTCAAATGTAGTGCAGTAAGTCGTATGTTGGAAGCATGAGTTTCTTGCTAAATGCTAGAACCCAAAGTCTCCTAGCCTTCATGTCATTGTACCCCGACCTCTCACTATTAAGGAGTAATCCAGCTTGAAAATGGCATAAAAACGTGTGATTGTCTTGTGTAAATGTCATAGTACCTGAGCAAAACACCACAACAATTACCTAAATTCCCCCAGGGTTCTAAGTGTTGATGCCTTAGCATGCCTGAGATATTCACACAAAGGAAAAGAAACAAAGCCAAACGTACAGACAACTAGAAAACCAGAGACTGACAAACTGAGAAAACAAACACAAGCAAAGACAAGGTAACTAGACGAAACAGCAAAGCACAGTTCACGGTAAAGACCAGGCAGAACACATGGGTATAAATACACTGAACATAACAAGACACGTCTGAGCCTAATGATTAAAGGGCGGAGTTACAGATACAACACAGGTGAGCGGTGTAACAAAAGGGCGGAGCCAGAGGGGGAGAGCAGGAGAAACAAAAAAAACAGAAGCACATGACTAGACACACAAGGGAGGAAAACAAAGCAGACACAAACCAAAACAGAGGCGGGACATTACAGTGAAACGCAGCCTGAACCAAGTCTAATCACAAAGACGTGCTCAGCTTGTTTGCTGTTAAGGTTTTAGGGAGCTTGTCAGCTGGGGCCACCTAAATGAGGTCTAAGCACAACACAGGTCAAGCATGTCCTATAATAGTGTGAAGTTGAATGTGTCATCATGTACTGCGCTTAATTAAAAAGTCTTCTCAGCATGTACAATTTGAGAAATGCTTATTGTAGCAATTAATAGCAGGGTTTATTGCGCACATAACGGTGCAGTGACTTCATTATGCTGCTGGAAGTTGTTTACATGCTTTAAAAAAGCTTCCGGAGCCTCCTTGGAGTAAAGCTCTCATACATAAACCTCTCATTTGCGAGACCACTCTTGCCTCCACAATGTATCTGGGTTCAGAGAATGCATGAGCGGCGTGTTATTTGACATTGCGCGTTACCTCCCAAGCTTAATTTCTATCGCAAAATCAATCAGACCCAGACGCAAACGGCAAACCTGAACCAGGGAAGCATCGAACGAGGCACCAAAGACTCTTCGTTTAATTAAATCACCAGTGCAACGATAAAGCTCCAAGGAGTAGAGCAAAAATAATAACGGTGGCAAAAAGCTAACATACCTTAAAGCAGAAAAAGAATTACATTTATATCGACTAGAATTTCTCTCAATTAGTCAAAATCACATGGGTTTTATGAGTAGAGTAACTATTAGATGAATCACAGACAGTCATTGTGGGTCAGTCTATCATGGTAAACATTATAATCATTATGCAGGTAATGAGCAAAGTTTGCCGGAGTTTCAGAACAGTCGTGAGTACACCTTTGCGTGAAGGTGTTGCAGCAAGTTTTTGCTTGGTTTTTCTGCTCTTGTTTTCAACCTATAAAAATAACTGCACGTAAAGGCATCCCTGTAGTCTACTAAAGTGGTAGCAAATGCAGTTTGAAGGTTCTCAATATGCCATTGGTTAATGGGAATTTCCAAGTTTTATTAGCTCATCAGATTAAATGGGTAGTAAATATAAATAGACAAAGCCTTAAAGATCAGCCAGGTCCATGTTCCTGTTTTTTCATGGACTTTAAGCATTGCTTCATAATAATAAGTGAAATGTAGCATTGCACTGGCACTGTATTCTAACCTATAATCAATTATGTTGAAGGTCCTGCTCCTGGTTAGATCATTTAAGGACAGATAGCCAACGAAGGAAGCAGTAAACATTACAGCCCACTCCTGGCAAGAAACCACATTACAAAACAAGAGTTACAGAGTAACAAGAGTGCTGCTTTCCACCACTGGAGACTCTGTTGGTGAGTATATGGATGAAGTTTGATGCTGAACTCATGACATTTCTTCTAGACTAGTAAGGAGTGAAGAGGGAGAAAGAGGGACTGTGTATTTCCTTGTTTCTTACGATAGGGGTGGACGGCACAACTTTCTGATAATATGTTGCTCCCTATTTGTTTGGAATATGAATTTAACATGTTGTGTCATCTTACAAATTGTTCATTTTAGCCAATGATGACTTCAGACAACCACGTAGATATTTAGTCATTTAGTTTTCATTATCATCATGCTTCTATCCCAACCATGAAGTGAAACACCCACATACACACCCTCACTAGTGAACACACACACTAGGGAGCAGTGAGCACACAGCCCTAGCCACGGTGCCTGGGGAGCAACTGGGGGTTAGGTGCCTTGCTCAAGCACACTTCAGTCGTGTCAGTGTCACTTTCCTGTCAGTTTAGGGAATCAAACTCGCAACCTGGTTCCCTAACCTCCAGCCCTGCCCATTCCATTTCCCATTCCATCCCATTGCCCATTCCATCTTGCCCTATCCATTTTTTGAGCATTTTTGAAACTAGGCGTCCAGGTATCTAACTAGTCTGGTGTCATTACTCTTGAAGGTGGGTTTCATGGCTATTATATTTACGTGATGGTAATTTGGGGTAGGTCACATGCAAATTATATGTAAATAATATGGCTTAAATGCTTGCGCCTACAGCTGACTCATCAGCCGTGCTCAAATTACCACTAGTTTCAATGTGGTACAACATTTTCTTGAATCAATGTATTTATCATTCCAGACACTCCTCCTATTCTCCTTTGTGTGCAAGTTTGATGAGTAAGGACTAATGTGTTGGAAAGCTCTTACCTCCTCTCCTGTTAAGTTTGGCATATCCTGGAGCATAGCCACTGGTGAAAACAGATGAGCTGGTGAATGCACTATGGGGAAGGGGCGTGGCCAACGCCTCGTCACATTTTTCTGAAAACGAGACAGAAAACAATGGCACACAATTACAGCCACAACATATTATAGAACTTGTAATCAGAAGATTATGCTGAACTTCCATTCTGATACAACATAAACATCATCACTGTCCAAGGAAAAAGAAGTATCTACAAAATGGCAACTTTACAGCAGAGGGCAAAAACCTCATTTAATTTGAATGTAAGTCAATGGATTTTTTCCAAGTGATTTGGGGTCATTTCTGTTGGTCCGTTCATCCCACAGTCTAAACGACAGCTGCTGTGTTCAAATGATGCATAAAAATAAAAATCAATAAAAACGGAGATACATGTTTTTCGTTGGACAGCAACAATATAAATATCTGATGAGCTGATATTCAGAACAAATAACCCATGAACAGCACATGATATGCAACCTTCATATTAAAATTTCACAGAAAAAAAATAATTCAACAAATGAAACACAGGCAAATGCAAATGCAAATGTTGGAACGCAGGCAAAAGAATTTAAATAATGTTCACACAGGATTTTAGGTATCTGTCAAAGACACCTCTCTTTCCATAGATTTCATTGAAAACAACATGTTGGCGGACAGCGGATAATGCATGGCAACACGCTGCGTTGGAGCTTCAGTGAGTCACCTCAGTGTTGATTAAGCCGTCAGCTCACATCAAAAAGCTGAACAAAATCCACCTCTAAAGATCTAAAGAAGAACCAGAGAAGCAGTTCACATCCAGAGTGGTACAATCCAAATCCAAAGATCAAGAAGAACTAGAACTAGAAAAGCAGTTCACACAGCTGTATAATCGAAAGATCTGGGAGATTTTGAAGACCATCTCACATACCGAGCTGTACAGTCAAAGATCTATTAGATCATCTCACATCCACAAGTGTGTGATCTAACTCCAAACATCTACCACAACAGTTCACATCCAGAGCTGTACAATCCAAAGCTAAAGATCCAGGAGATTTTGAAGATCATCTCACAACCAGAGCTGTACAGTCCAACTCAAAGATCTATAAGATTGTCTCACATCCACAACTGTGTGATCACATCCAGTGCTGTACAATCCTTCCATAAAGAAATCATCTGTGAATGACTGAGATACACTTATTGTTTCTATGGAGGTTTCACATTTTTCCTAACAGCAGTTGAGTGATGTGAATAAAGAGACCAAGCCGGGTTGAATAGTTATTTACTGACCCATATACACCTGCACACAGATGATCTATGTAGTATGTAATGTGCAAAAGTGAAACGTCATTTTGTATTCAACTGAGCATCAGGTTGAGCATCAGGTTGCATATGAAACCTGGATTTTGAAACTTCAAATCAGATCGAAGCAATTGATTCTTTGTCCTTGGAGTACTTTAGATAATTCAGCATCAGCATCACTGGGGTATCTTCTACAAAGATGAGAGATGAGGGAGCAGGATGCAGGTGCGGGAGGGTTGCTTTATTACCGTCCATATTGCTGACGGTGAAATCCACAAACACAGAACCAAATAACAACACTATCAAACCACAGTAAGAGCACAAACACTGACTACAGATTCAATAAGTAATGCAAAACAAGGAACAAACACTGAGCAGGGATAACAAACCTTAGGAAACACAACAACAAGGTCTACAGAACAACAAATCCACAGCAAAACACATGACAATGACAAAGGGTACATATACTTTATAGGATTAACAAAAATACCTGGGACTGAATATAGCACAGTGTTACAAACAAGACACAAGTGAGCCCAATAACAAGGGGCGGAACTATAGGGTGGATCTCTGCAGTATATGTTAACTGTGCAATGCAATGCAAACAAGATGCAAACAATATCAAAACTCGGCCCTAAATTCCTCTAGTCTGTGCACCTTTATGTTCAGAGTATTGCACTCAATCACACAAGGACAACAAGCTAACTAGCGCAATGCTATCATCAACAGAACTGGCTTTTCCTTGCAGGAGGAGTTGAAAGAATTCAGACCCTCTTTAACCCTCCAAAGTACTACATTGAACTTGACATGTGGATACTTTACAGTACAAGTGGAGGAGAATTTATTTACAGTTATTTACAATAATGAAATAACTGCATGTCATTTCCACATGCAGCTGTTTTTTTGGGGAGCTGTGTTTAGCCATACTATATTATGTCACATTCAAGGGTTAACAGCAGATTAGCAAAGAGTGCACCAATGCCCCCGCCCCCGCCCCCACCCGTTTTGGGCTATGCCTTCACAAGCCGTTGGATTGGTATGGAAGCTTCTTATTTACCCTAATAAGTCTGAGCTTCCAATGCAATTAGGTCCAAATTTGTCTTGGCTTTCCCCAGACAATCCCATTAAGAGGTCGTGTCTGACCAGCAAGACTAATCATATGTGAACACTGGCATAGCGGGCAGTTTTTTCCAGCAGAAATAAGTGATTTAGTTCGATGAGTGAGATTTTCTGACCTTTATGCAAATTAAGTATGATGTGGTGAAGCAACAAACACCAAATAAATTCCTTCTGACCTTTCATTAATACTTCCTATAGCATCACACTATGGACAAAAAATGAAAGAGAAAGAGAAACTCCTAAACAATACATCCTAATTACACATAATAGATACTTCTACATTATCTTGTCAGAAGCTAAACAGTGTACACGCTCACACTGGACACCCAGCAAAGCCTCAAACACACCCAAGAGACAAATTTAAAGCATCATAAAAAGAAAATAAAAATTTCCACCACGTCCTAATGTGAACATACGGTAGAGAAGGGCAGGTAGAGAAGGGAAGGTAGGGAGAGCTTGAGAACCTGAACTGTAAGAGACAGTAACCACCAGCAGAGATCCACTGAGGCGTGTTTGTGGGCAGATGCCCTTATGGTTCTTCATATCTATCTACCTTATCTTGAAATCAACTGCAAGAAGTGCATTTTTGGCATCTGCAAAAGCATGCATATGAATCTCGCCTTATGCTATATGCTAATGCAGCCTCAGGCCACCGTGTAGTCCAGAGAGAAGCCTCAGAGAGAGATGACTGATAAAGACTGTTTATGTGCGTTCACCAAAGAGAGAGAGAGAGAGAGAGAGAGAGAGAGGGAACATATGAAAGAAAGAAAGAAAGAAAGAAAGAAAGAAAGAAAGAAAGAAAGAAAGAAAGAAAGGAAGGAAGGAAGGAAGAAAGAAAGAAAGAAAGAAAGAACCTAAACAGTGGGGAGACAGAGAGAAAGAAAGAGGAAACAGTAAGAGAAGTGGAGAGATAGAAAGATAAGAAAGAGAAAAGGTGGGAAAGAGACAAAGAGAGACAGAGAGAGAGAAGAAAGGGAATAGGAAGAGAGCAGAGATACAGAGAGATAAGGCAGAAATAGATATAGAAGAAAGACAGAGAGGAAAAGAGAGGAGAGAGATAAAGAAAAAAGAGGGGAGAGACAGAGAGGGGAGATCGAGAGAAAGAG
>CM067497.1:12834246-12894209 GCA_034552555.1 Semaprochilodus insignis
GGGGAGAGGAAAAGGGGAGATAGAGTGACAGAGAGAGAGAGATGAAGAAAAGGGAGATAGTGAGAAAGAGAGAAATTAAGAAAGAGGGAAAGAGGGGAGACAGAGTAAACAAGAGAGAGAGATATGAAGAAAGGGGGAGAGGAAGAGGGGTGAAAGAGAGAAAGAGAGAGATAAAAAAGAGGGGAGAGGAAGAGAGGGAGAAAGATAAAGAAGAAAGAGGGGAGGAAGAGAAGGGAAGAAGAGAAAGAGAGAGATAAAAACGGGAGAGGAAGAGATGGGGTATAGAAAGAGAGAGATAAAAAGGGGACAGGAGGAGAGGGGAGATAGAGAGAATGAGAGAGGAATAAAAAAGAGGGGACAGGAGGAGAGGGGAGATAGAGAGAAAGATAAAGAAAGAATGAGAGAGAGAGAGAAAGAGAGAGATGAAGAAAGAGGGGAAAGGAAGAGAAGAGAAGAAAGATAAAGAGAGAGAAAGAATGAGAGAGAGAGAGAGACGAAAATAGAGGGGATAGAAAAAGAAAAAGGAAAAGGAGAGAGAGGAGTCAGAGGAGTTTATGATGGTCTTAATGAGGATCTGTCATGTTTCGCATGATTACGTTTACTTCTCACACTGTCGTCCCCAGTCAAATCACTCTCTCCACTAGAAGTCTTGAGTCTGCTTGCATCTTGCGGAATCAGCCGCCGCTAACTAAGAGCTATGTCTTTTATTATTCTCATTTCAGCGCACAAACACCAGAGCCCAGAGGACGTCTGAAAACAACTCGCTGTCAGATAACACCACTCGGAGAGTTAGCACATGCCAGCACTTTCTCTCGCTGCGAATGGAAAAACAGCCTCTGAAGACAGTAAGCACTTTGTACTGTAACGCAGCAGAAGTTTGAGGCCTGAAACAAGCAATTAATGCTTCATGACAATAATGCACTCATTGCTTTTGCCAGTCGAGCACAATGTGCCTGTAAGACTTTCAGAAATTGGCCAGGTCAAGATTTACTGACGCAGTATTTGAAAACACTTAATAAGCATTATTTATCGCAGTCAGACGGATGTGGGTGTATTTGTGGAGTTATGATTATGTTTTTTTTTTGTAGACACATTTTTTGTAGACACTTTCTTGAAATATTGGCTTAATATCCCAAAACAATATACTTTCTCATAATGCGACTTTTATAATTAAAATACATCTTATTTTCTTATAACATTGGCTTAGTATCTCAAAATAATGGATTTCTTTTCATATCTTAAAATAATTCAGAATAAATAAATTATTTATGAAAATACTTTTTTTTCCTAAATAATAAATCATTTCTTTTTTATTATTAACTCAGTATCTCAAAATAATGTCTTTTTGAAATATTGACCTCATCTTGAAAAAAATATTTTCTTCTCATTGTGAGAAACTCAGTTATTATAAGATATTAAATATTTTTAGAATCTATTTTTTCAACAGGATAGCTTCAGTACCTTAAACAACCACTCTGTACAGCATCTCTGAACACGTTGAACCTTGGGGGGGGGGCATATTCCACTCCTCTTGGCCAAGATCAGGATCAGAACTCCAGTTACATCTAAAGAAACTACAGCTACGTCTGTTTCTTTGCATCATTCGTTATCCCACCT
Source organism: Semaprochilodus insignis (assembly GCA_034552555.1). Taxonomy (NCBI): domain Eukaryota; kingdom Metazoa; phylum Chordata; class Actinopteri; order Characiformes; family Prochilodontidae; genus Semaprochilodus; species Semaprochilodus insignis. Next base: position 12,835,864 of record CM067497.1, read on the forward strand.
TTACCCCTGGTCAGGGCCCCCACAGAGCAGGTATTATGTGGGTGGTGGATCATTCTCAGCACTGCAGTGACACTGATGTGGTGGTGGTGTGTTAGAGTGTGTTGTGCCGGTGTGAGTGGATCAGAGACAGCAGTGCTGCTGGAGTGCTTGAACACGGTGTCCGCTTACTGTCCACTCTATTAGACACTCCTACGTTGCTGCTTCTCCTTGTAAATTCTGAAATGACAGCTCATCTATTACAGCACAGTCTTTGTTGGTCATCCTTCACCAGTGGTCACAGGACGCTGCCCACAGGACACTGTTGGCTGGCAATTTTTGGCTGGTGGACAGTTCTCAGTCCAGCAGTGACACTGAGGTACATCTGCACTGCTGTGTCTGACCCACTACAACACTGCTGCCACCACCACATCAGTGGCATTCTCTGGGCCCACTCATCCATGTGGAAGGCACTCTCAGCCAATTTAGGTATGAATCCATCCTTGCAGATCACATACACCCATACATGCTGATTGTCTTCCCTGGGGCGGATGGGACCTTCCAGCAAGACAATGCGACATGTCACACAGCTAGAAATGTCCGACATTGGTTAGAAGAGCATATCTAAAATTTCCAAGTACTACCGTGGCCCCTTAATTGCCCAGACTTGAACCCAATTGAGCATCTGTGGGGCCATCTGTATCATGCACCCTCTAGCAGCTGTGGTATTGCACTGCAGTCAGCATGGCTCCAGATACCTGTGACAACCTACCAGGACCTTACTGAGTCTCTCTTAGGACATCTAGCTGCTGTCCATGCTGCACATGGCGGTTATTCTGGATATTATCTGGTGCTTATAATAATGTGACTCGACACTTAAGATGAAACTATGGTTGACAACAAACCTCTCCGAGAAATTTATGAATACGTCAACAAGGGCCAAAGTAGTTCACTTCATAGGACATCTTGCAAATAGAATGAGTCACCTTGCATGTTTAAAGTGGTTGGAACTTCAGGCTCCTGCAGATGGCATTGCATGAGGATGATGGGGCTATAAGGGCCAGCACTGGCCCTTATACGGGCAGCGTCTGAGCTCATGGCGAGTTTTGACTCTAACCTTATCCGACAGAACACTAAGCATGGTTGTAAGTCGCTCTGAATAAGAGCGTCTGCCAAATGCCTTAAATGTAAATGTAAATGCCTGGTGTGTGTGAGTGACAGGATTCATAGATTGAGAAGAGGTGATGCAGTGCAGTGAACGTTTTGTTCGACGTGCGGAGAACGCGTTGCAAAGCAGACGGTAATGATTAGCAAATAGAAGTGATTGCATTGGGGCATGCCAAAGGCCATAGTGTGAAGGAAGTAGGAGTCTACAGGAAATTCTCCTCAGAATTGTGCCAGGGTAGGCATCTACCAAATCTGGCCCAACAGCGCAATTCTTTGATGCAATAGTGGCTAAATATTGATGATGCCTACACCAAGAAACGTGTCCTGTCCATGCCAAATCGAATCACAGCTGTTATTCGTGCTCGTGGAGGTATTACATGCTATTAGGTACTTTTCAGTCCCAGGTGACTCATTTTTTTGCAGTCACGTTTTGCTTATGCTGGAGTGAATGGAGTTCCTTTGTAGGAAGCCTTCAAATAAAGCATGTGACTCACAGATTCTGCATAATTAATCACTGCAGAGATTTGAGAGGTGTGACAGACAGTGAAACGTCTTAGTTATAAAATATGTGTATCCATATGTTTCCAGACACATATCCATCCATATGTTTACCCTCCTTTTGGCAACAGTTGCGTTATGGAAATGGTGCGCACGTTTACATTCAGTGCATCCTTTCTTTCTTTGCAGTATTGCTGGGGGAGGGGGGTGGGGTTACATTACTGGGCCACCGGCAAATTGACGTTCAATCCAAAAACAAATTCCTCCCTATTCCAGGGAGGGAAGGAAACGAGCCGTGTTTCACCGAAATAGATTTACTCGTCCATGTGGCATTTTCCTCTACACAAATACTTCTGCCCTGAGCAAAGAGCAAGCTGTCTTTCTGCCACTCACTGTGGAGCGACCTAAATGGTGTTGTCGTTTTTACCCAGCTATCCATCTGCACCGCACACTCCGGCCGCAACTACCAGGAAGGAAATAAAACAACGGGGAAATTGTGCTTGAAAGCTTTGAGTAAATATACTGGCCAACCTGGGATCCTGACTTGATGTTTAAATCACTGTATGGAAAAAAAAGTACCTTGTTTGTTTGTTTACTTGTTTATTGTTTAATATCGAGAGATATATGGGTCATTCTACCCAATTGGTTTAAGCATATTTCATTTAAGACTTTTATCTAATCTGGACTTTAGACTGAAATCCTTGTGCTTTGAGTTACTCTCTGCTGTAAATAAATTATACTTATTGTATTCAAATAGCTGAGTGGACAATTGGACACTAAGCAAAACATAACCAAATGGTTTGGTATTGGCTGTTTCAGTAGTAAACTCAAACATTAGCCAGTATATGACCAGCAAAGCCTGCTTTGTACAGTTGTAGACGTATACAATCATATACTTTTTTCATTAAAACACAAGAAAGTTTATGTCATTGCAGTTAAGATGTTTGTGTAGTGAGAATTCTTAATGTTACACACTGATTTTCAGACTTTGTGACACATTTACTTCAAAACATTGGGATCTAACTGCTCATCATGTGGACATGAGGGAGGGACAGGGATGCCATTATGTGGCAACAGAATGCAAGGGTGTGCCTAAAATAAGGCCCTGCCCATGGACTAAAACGTACATGAAAAGTGTTACATTTAAATGTATTATGATTTTAATTACATCTATTAAGATCATGTATATATGTGTGCTTAAAACTATGCAATCTACTGAATTTTAATCAAATTGACCTATAGTCAAAAAAACATATATATTATACTTTTTTTTAAAATAATTATTATTATTTGTGTACATTTAGGGTTAGGGGTTGGGACAGACACCGCCCCAATATAAAGCACCCTATAAATAAGGATTTTGCATATATTTAGCATATATATTTAAAGGTTTTAGTCTTTGGACTAATATGTAAATTAATTTTAGGTGTTTAATTGTTAGTTTTAGTTTAATCTCAGTCAATGAAAAAAAAGAAACATTTTAGTCTATTTTAGTCAACTGAAATATTATTAAATAAGAGAGAGTGGTCTAATTTTAGTGAAACTAAACTGCTACTTCAGTATAGATCGAAATCATTTACAGGCTTACAGTAGCCTCGAATTTCGTTACATAAGGAGGAAAAGAGGAAGAAGGTTAGAAAGACTTTTTGTCAGAAAGCTCCGAAGGCCAACTTCTCCTATGCCCTATTAATGGTGCTAATCCTTTACTCTTTCCTGCTCAAGTTAATGTTAACTAACATTTAAAGTGGCTTCACATGGCTGATGTGCCTTGTCCCTTAGTTTCAATTAATGAATAATTCAACAGTATTTGAAAAGCTACAAAGGAGCTGTGTCTCAGTGTTAAAGGCTCAAGGCAAACCAGAACACAGTTATACTAGTGGACACCTCCCTAGTATAATAGAGTCAGTAGATTCTGATTTATTTTTTCATTTAGCTATATGACAAAAAATAATGAAGATATTAAGATAGAAGCAAAGCAAGCCCCACCCCTTTTTGCATATTTTTAAACACAGAGATGGATAGGATCATAATATGAAATTTATATTAACCTATTTCTGTTCTTACTTGGTCTACCAACATCAGACAAAAACTAGCACAGTGTTTAAGCGAGCAAGTTGACCTCAATGCTCAATGGGACTGTTTTTATGCTGTGACGTCTTAACCCAGCCTTTGTATTTGAATTTAATGACATACACAGCCATCTACAAAGGCAGGAGGGAATTCGTTTTGAGAATTAAGAGGAAATTATTGAAATAATATTATTATCAGTGTTAATATTAATGCTAATGCCTCCCTATAGTTCCAAATTATAATCCACATTTAGGACTTGACAAGTCAGCTGATTAGTTGACATTGGCTGGTGATGTTATGCAGCAGGTTTGTATTTTAAATCAACTTTGTTTTTTTTTTACTGTGGTGAAAAATCTCCTAATCACCCGTTTTTAATCACATGGTGTCTACAAAGAACAAAACATGTTGGCAGTGTCGGCAGTAGAGGAAAGGGGAAGCAAGTCATCCTAAATACTACTCATGCTTTAGGTATATGGACTAAGCTTACTGTTAGCATGTTAATCAGCTTTCACTTCTCTGTGTATATACATATGTATCTACACTCGTTATCCATTTTATCATCTTCACTTACCACAAAGTTGTAACCTTATAGTTCTACAATTACAGAATTTCAGCAGTTTTTCAGTGGTCAGGACCCCCACAGGACCACCACAGAGCAGGTATTCTGTAGGGGGTGGATCATTCTCAGCCCTGCAGTGACACTAACATGGTGGTGGTGTGTTAGTGTGTGTTGTGCTGGTACGAGTGTGGATCAGACACAGCAGTGTCAATGTTCACATCAGTATCAATATGTACTGATTATATATGACCTGCTCTGTGCTGGTCGTGTGGGGGTCCTGTCTATTACAGAACAGGGTAAAACGGAGATAACAAAGTATGTAGAGAATCAGATGGACTACAGACTGTAGTTGTAAAACTAAAATGTAGTAGAACTAAAGTGCGTGTAGATGCAAGGAGCTGGTTTTGTACTGACTGATGGGTACATACAGTGTATATACCACCTGTAAATATGTAAATATTTCTTTTTCCCTCAATCTTATTTTTTGGGCTTCTTTATTTAGAACTTAGTACTCATATTGTAATTGTCAGTACAGGAAGTAGTGGAGAGTAAGAATTTCATTATACAGTCATTAAGTATTTTACTATGGTTTCGAAGCCTTATATACTGGTGCTGGGCTCTACTTAGGACTGAAGAATTAGCTTCGTTATTTGCACTCTGTGGTGTTTTCGATTGGCATTAGTCCAGGCAGTGGTGCAGTCATTAGTGTGTAACTGAACAGGAGGAGCGTTAACAGGTCATTTGAAACAGTCCCTCAAGACAGGAAGACTAATCACATTTCATAACAAAGCAGCCTGAGCAGCCTCCCTCCTGCTCTCTCTCCCTCTCTCTCCCTCTCTGTTTGTATATAAGGCTGTTGCAGTATGTAAAGGATGTGCTGTCTGATTCACCTTGCCTGAGGTCTACTGATAGCACTGATGTGCACTGATAGCCAGCGCGATCATTATCTCCTTCCTCATTCACTGCCCGTCTACATTCTGCCAACACTGCCTCTTTCAAAACCCACTTAAGCCAATTTTATGCAGAAAATTAATTTCCCTATGCTTTCAGTGATAATTATGCAAGGGCCTCTTCAAAGCATTCAGCAAGAAAAAGAAAGAAGAAGCAGAAAACAAAACAATATGAAATCCATCAGCTCAGTCTTATATTTGGATTGAAACTGCTGTTCCATGTGGTATTTAAAGAGCTCATATCACAGACAAATGAATTTCCCTCAGTGTTTGGAAATTGAAGAGCATGACAGCATTTTGTATTCATTGTTTTTGTGATGTCATGACAACTAACACATTTACATACAGTATATTCAGCCTGCAGCAGTTTAGCTCTGGGTGCCTTCTTTTTGAATAAGGCACGATAGTTGTAAAGCAGTAGATAGAGCAGAGCTACAGAGCTAATGTCCATACAGTTGTATGCAAAAGTTTGAGCACATAGTTGCTGAATTTCACACGCACACATGCACACATGCACGGCCTGTGCAAAAATTATGCCTCAATTTTTTTAATTACAATATGTGAAAATACATTAAATAGAATTTCTGCATTAATTTGCAGCAAAATTGCCATATTTGAGTGTGCAATTTAATTTAGAGGTTCAAACCTGTATATCATTCTTAAAGGCACGGTACACCTAAATCTGTGTTTCTTTCTAATGAAGTTAATAAACAGTAAACATGTAGGAAATACACCATGTGAATAATGTTACAATGACCAATTGCACAAAAAAATTGCATCAAAAATTGTGATAATTTTTTTAATAACAGCACTTTTAAACTTCAATAAATCACCAAAACTTTACCAAATAAAATTCGGTTATATAAGGAAGCTGCAGTCCTCCACCTTACCTTTTGCAAGTTTTCTCGCAGTGCTCGCACATGAAATGAGCTGCCCACTTTTTTTATCTTGATCCTCAACAGGCATGCCTATGTATGCTTTGTAGGCCTCATTGTTCTTCGCTGCCCCCCTCTGGTGACTGTGCGGTACTGCACATGGCTTCTTTTCCTGCTCCACCCACTTATCTAGGACTCCATATATACCCCATTGTTTGCTCTGTGTGTTTGTTCTGAGCTGAGTTTTAACCCATGCCTATTCTGACAACGATTATATGCCACCCCTCAATAAAACCACTCTGCACTTGCAACCTGCCTCAACTCCCTTGTCACATTCGCACATCTTAGCAGATGATTTCACAGAGTACTTTTCACTCTTGTCTTGATAAATTGGCCCCAGGCATATTGATTCCATCTAATTTAAATATAGCTATGTTTTCACTACCCATTTACTCAGCTGGAACATAAATCGAAATGGTTGTTTTAACGCACCTGTATTTGTACTGCTATGTACACTACTGGACAGTCCCAGGCAGCTGTAGAAAGTTCTAAACAATTCTTGAACATTCTAGAAAATTCTGGACAGTTCTACAAACTTCTGGAGAATTCCCACAGTCCCAGAAGCTACTTGAAGTCTACTCAGCACCGAACGTATCACAAATGTTCTGGAGAATAGATAACTTCTCAAAACATCATTGTTCTGACCACAAAACCAAAGTTTATGGAATTAGGAAACCATACCTACTACGCAAAAACAAGAAGCATACTGTTATTGACCAATATATTTCACCATATTGGTCTCTTCTCAGTGTAAACTGGGCGCTCCTAATCTTGAGCAAAGCTTCCATAAGAATTCCCCTGACCAGTCACATGGTTGATGTCTCTTGCTCCGCCCACATAAAACAGTCAGAATGAGATAAACTTGCTTAAGCTAACCTAGTATAACCAAAAGCTAGCAAGCTAGACCACATGTCAGCCATTCCCTTTATACATACATCAACATTGTTCATTCGTCCATTCCTTCATTCACATGTTACATAGTCCATCCATTTGTTCATCCATCTGACTTTTTTTCGTCAAGTTACCATCAGATAAAAGCTGCATAATGATTTTAGCTGTGTATGAGTGGCGGAGCAGGCTAGGAGTGTTGGACAAGAAGCTGTCAATCAAGCTGCTTATTAGCCACGCCCACACAGATCTCAGATATAGTAGGTCTGATCGGTGGTATTTAAGCCATGGGCTGGAAATGTAATGAATGCTGCCTACTCGTACAGTATTCTAATGCAGGAAGGCAGCCAGTCATGTCTGAATCTAATGTTTGTATAAAACGTAGCCTGCTGTGGTTCCTCTGTTTGTCCGTTTTCTGAAGCCAGGATAGATGTATCCTTTACTGCTTTACATATCCCATAATACTCTGTGTTATTGCCGATGTGGTGAGAAAAAAAAATAGCTGACAACATGAATGCTGACACAGTGGAGAACACTGCCTTCTAAGGCACCGACTTGTGGGACAGCGCAGGCAGGAGGCTGCCTCTAGTTTCTGACACTGTCCCATTTTACCATATTTATATCTTATGTTTTTCATTCAAGCTCGGCTGGATGTTTAATATAACACTCAAGTTTGGTAAATGTTTAATGTTTTACTCTGCGCTACTCTGTGAAACATTACAAATATATCTGAAACAATAATCCCTACTATATATATTATTTACATTTCAAAACTATCGTATACAAGCAATAAAGCACTTTAAAATGCTTCATTCTCGAGGCGGGTTGTAATGATTTTCTCACTCACTTATCTTCTGCTGCTTCATCGTTATATGTATATGTATATGTATATATAAGTTAAGACTTGACTGATACCAAGGGGAAATTCGAATGTTACAGCAGCTTACATACTTGTGAGACACATAATACACATAGAAACTACAAAAATAATAAAGCAAAAATAGATAAAGAATAAATAAAATAAAATATATAAATCAAAAATGAAAAATAAAAATAAAATAAAATAATAAAAATGTAACAGAATACAATAAAATGGAGATGTGGTTGTTCTTAAAGTGCAAAAGTACAGGGTATAGCAAGATGTAACACAGATGTGCAATATGTAGATATATGGAATGAGGTATATGTATACATATATATGTGTGTGTGTGTGTGTGTGTGTGTGTATGGATATATTATCAGTAAATATACACAGATCAGGAATAACATTATGACCACCTCAATGTATCTACACTCCTTATTCATTTTATCAGCTCCACTTACCACACAGGTGCACCTTGTAGTTCAACAGTTACATCTGTTTATCTGCATACTTTGTCAGCCCCCCATCAACTGTTTTTTTCCAATGGTCAGGACACCCACAGGACCACCACAGAGCAGGTATCATGTGGATCATTCTCAGCACTGCAGTGACACTGACGTGGTGATGGTGTGTTAGTGTGTTGTGCTGGTGTGAGTGTATCAGAGACAGCAGTGCTACTGGAGCATTTAAACACCTCAGTGTCACTGCTGAACTGAAAATGATCCACCATCCACCCACCCACAGGGAGAACATGCAAACTCCACACAGAACGGACCCCGGACACCCCACCCGGGAATCGAATCCCAGCCCTTCATGCTGCGAGGCGACAGCACTACCCATTCCTTTCTTACAACATAAGAGCAAAATGTGCTGAGAAGTGTTACGGACTTTAAATTCACTGTGGATCCAACCAGCATTGCAGATATGAATATGCAAACAAAGGATATTAAAGTGCTAATATGCAACTATGGTCAAGTCTGAAACAGCTAAACTCCCTAATTACCAATGAATGTGAAACAATTACTTGCCAGAACACAGTTTCACAGTTATGTCCAGCAATACTGTTCCTCTGTGACGGGAACAAACCGCTTTATGCAAATGTTTTCCAGTTCCCTGAAAACTGGCTAGAGTACAGCTCATATTCCCAGGCAGTGACGTATCTAGAACATCCAGAAGAACTAGAGTGATGCTTTCTTTCACTGAATTGGTCCCACTGTAAACGCTTGGTTAATTCCATAGTCACTTAATGATGTTGGTAATTAATCTAACATTAAGGGCCTCCTGAAGTCCTAACCAATAGGAGAGCTCCCTTGGCTGGATCTATCTCACAGGATCATTATATCCGGGTTCATGCTGAGATTTTAACCCTTTTGTGTCCCACCAAATCTTAAAATAGGAATAGTACCACAATACCTGCAGAGTTGAAATGGCAATTCTATTATATGGAAATGTGCTTCTCTAAAGGCTTACAAGGCCCACTGCATTGTCCAATGCATGAAGCAGTAGCTATAATGGTAGATGTCTGAGAGGAGGTCATGATCAAGCACGTGTTTGAAAAGAACAACAGCTGCCAACAGTGAATTAAAGAACAATATCTAGAGAACTAAGTAAAACAATAAGATATTAAAATATTATTATTCACGACAGATGGACATTCAGGTTGGCCACTGTGAGCACTGGCCTTTTACTTCGCCGTCCTTTTCCACCTGTGGCTAATGACCTCCTTTCTTCTGTTCCTTGGCTGTCGACTGAACGTGCTGGAGGTGCAATTTTAACCCCAATCAGTATTCCACTGGCTGCGGCGTCCACTGTGATCAGCCACTATTCAAGATCAAATCTTGTTTTCGTCTGTCTAACTCACTGATCGTCTAACAAAGAGGTGTGCTCCCAGCGGCTTGCAGGCATATTCGCACGTCTCTGTGTGCGTTTTGCCGGTATCACAGGTGGAGATGATGGATATACTGTGCGGGGACTAAAAGCATTTTAAATAATACCGCTGTCAAGGTAATTCACACAGTGTGAAGGAAAAAGCACCACGAGAATAATTACAATGATTTTAAGCTCAGAGAAATGGTCCCTCTTTTTGCACTGGATGACAATTCGACAATGGATTATTATCAAAATAATTTCATCATTTATCTCTGCAGCGCTCGAACATTTCACTCTCAGCTACTGTTTCTACATGGGGAAAATAATTAATGGAAGAAATGAAACATGAAAAGAACGCACTAGTCTGAGTCATGAATGAATAAGGAAGCACAAGACATGAAGGACATTTTAATATCCATGCAACATGCACCGCTTGCCTTTGATTTCAATAAAAAAATGTGTTGACATATCAGACACCAACGCACAGCCATGTGCAGAGATTATGCTCCGTTATCCCTTATAACTGATATTTGTTATAATAGGACATTTCTATAACTTCATCTTTCTGCTGAGCATTGGTTGCTAAATCCTGACTAGCTTTGCGCTGCAGTTAGCGATAGTAGATTTCTACTTTAGCAGATACAAGCACAGAACATTGGGCATATTAGATAACTTCTATAAAGTAATGTTCAACCTGCTGCCCTTTTGTTTAGATTCTGAGAAGAGGATGACCAACGGACTACCTCAAATTCAGAACCTGTCCACAAATAAGCAATGGGAGATACTAAACTAACCGGAAAAAACGAACGGGGTGCAATTCAGCAAAGTGGACGGACTGAAGAGCGTTATAGACTAACAGGAACAAAACTTCAACGCCAAAGATCTATAAGAACAGATGAACTGGGTGCACATGATGGAGCCGGGGGTTAAGCTTTGGTAACTTAGCTGGTCACAAGATTGTAACATTGGTCAACTGTTGTAATCAACATGAATTTCAGATTGTTCAAAATAGGGATAGTACTATAATACCTTAATCCAAAATCCAGCTTTAAGGATCTATAAGAACAGGTCACATCTAGAGCTGTACAATCCAACTCTAAGGATCCAAAAGAACAGGTCACATCTGGAGCTGTACAATCCAACTCTAAGGATCCAAAAGAACAGGTCACATCCAGAGCTGTACAATCCAACTCTAAGGATCCAAAACAACAGGTCACATCCAGAGCTGTACAATCCAACTCCAAGGATCCAAAAGAACAGGTCACATCCAGAAGTTTTCTTACAGTGCCAGCCTGTTTAGAGTCATGTTTCATATATGTTACGTTTTTTTTTTGTTTGCACACTTTTTGCCACAATAAATTATGAACATGTTTAATATAGATCATATTACACACATGAGAACAGACTGAATGTATTAGATTATATGTATACTTGAGAATATGTATGATATTAAATCTAAAGTGAATCATCTAATAAAGGTGTTGGGGGGCGGGGGAGTGAACGTTGTTCCTGAGTGTGTGTGTGCAAGGCTGAGGCTGAATTTCAACAATATAGCATGCAAATGCATGACACGAGCGCTTATTGAGGTCATTCATAATTCATGCAGCAAAAGCTACATCTTGCAGCGGATGTTCTATTTAATCATTCTTGACCGTCAGAGCCAGTGCATGAGCTTGATGGACAAACAGCAACAAGGTCAGGAAGAATTTAGGACATAACTTGTACTCATAACCGAGTCAAATGCCTTGACGAAATTGACGAATCAGGCTGAATACAGTCTCAAAAATGTTAATAGTCGCTGATAACACTAATTATAGAAAGAAGTTCAAAAAGCTTCATAAAAGCTACAGTATTCATTCAACACTGACGGTATTCTAACAGGCTGAACACTAGTACCGACAGTGTAAGGGATGATTAGTTTATTTTTTCCCTTAAAAGACGTCACTTGTTGCCAGTGTTGGCTGTAATGTGGTACAAAGTAACGTGTTACACGTGTATTTACTTTCACTGTGAATCCATGACAGCTTATATCCCCGTAAAGTCCTCTTCTAAAGTTAAAGCAGAAAACGGTCTATTGATTTTTGATAACTCAATTGGAATTATATAGTACTTCCAGGTAGTTGCTGTGCCAAGAAATTGGTAAGGTATTTCAGATGTTGTTAAGGTGTTGCTAGGTCATTGTTAAGGTATTCCAGGTTTGTACTAAGAATTTGCTAAGCTATTGGTAAGGTGTTCCACATGGGTTGCCAAGGTGTTGCTAAGCCATTGGTAAGGTGTTCCAGATGGGTTGCCAAGGTGTTGCTAAGCCATTAGTAAGGTATTCTGGATGGGTTGCCAAGGTATTGCTATATCAGTATTGCTACTAAGGTATTCCAGGTGGGTTTCCAAGGTGTTGCTTGGTTATTGATAAGGTATTCCTGGGGGTCGCTAAGGTGTTTCTGGGACATTCGTATGGTATTCCAGGTGGGTTACCAAGGTGTTGCTAGATCATTGCTATGGTATTCCTGATCAATGATAAGGTATTCTAGGTGGGTTAACAAAGTGTTGCTAGTTCATTGGTTAGATATAGCAAGTTTGTGCTAAGGTGTTGCTGGGTATTTGCTAAGGTATTCCAGATGGGTTGCCAAGGTGATGCTAGGCCATTGCTAGGGTTTTCCAGATGAGTTGCCAAGGTGTTGCTAGGCCATTGGTAAGGTATTCCAGGTGAGTTGCCAAGGTGTTGCTAGGCCATTGCTATGGTATTCCAGGTTTGTGCTAAGGTGTTGCTAGGCCATTGCTAAGGTATTACTATGTCATTGCATGGTATTAAGGGTGGGTACTGGTGTTCCAAGTGAGTTGCTAAGGTGTTGCTAGGCCATTAGTATGGCATATCAGGTGGGATGCTATCATAGCTGGAATGCAATTCACATTGCCATGGAAACAGTAAAAGGTTATGCACTTGTTTTCTTGATGTAAATGGAAGCTATATCATATAGTGCCGTCCACAATTCTTGGCATCCCTGGTAAACATGAGCAAAATGGGATTTTAAAAACTTTCTTTAATGTTCTTTCTGTGAGACATTTCCACATCTAACCTTTATTAGAAGAACAATGGCTGAAAGAAAAAAACTAAATCTTACCAGAAAATAAATGTTTCTCAAAGCCATGTGTTTCTCAAAACCAAATTTTTGGAACCTCTAGAAATGATTATAAATAAAATCCAAGTTCAGCATATTCACATTCATATTTTACATAAAGCTCATCTGAGCAATTAGGAACCCTTCAATAGTTAGCTGTGACTTCCTGTTTCATTGGGACATAAACGTGGCACCAAGTCCTATTAGTCACCCATTCCTATGGGAAAGACCAGACCAGCAGTGAAATGCCATAAAAGATTGTTGAGCTGCACAAAACAGAAAACGGCTAAAAGAAAGTAGCAATTGAAATGCCCATTTCCACTGTCAGACCAATAATAAAAAAAGTTAAAAGCAACTGAAGATGTTAAGAATTTGCCACAAAAAGGATGCAGGTCTATAATGACTCCACACACAGTGAACAGGACGGTTTGAGTGACCAAAGAACCTCAGAGGACTACAGTTGCAGACATTAGTTAGGTCTCAGGGTCAGAATGTCTTGCAAACTACAATCAGAGACCTCCTACATCACCACAAGTTGTTTGGGAGGATTGACAGAAAAAAGTCATTCCTGCTAAGGACCAACAAATTCAGGCACCTACAGTTTGACAGACGTTACTGAAGCTTTCATTGGTTCAATAGTCAGATGACACCAAAATAAAGTCTTGATGGGGGAAGTATGGTGGTGGATCTGTGATGTTGTGGGGCTGTTGGGAGTTCTTTCAAAGGTTTTGAACAACTTGTTCAGATATATGGTATAATGGATTCATTTGAATTAAACTAGGCTATGGCTGGACCTTCCAGTAGGACAATGAAACCAAAACACACCTCAAAATTACCACAAAAACCATCACTGAATCAAGGTTTGGCCATCACAGTCCCCTCAATTAATTCCCTGTGATTACATCTATAATTAAGCTCTATAGGAGAATATTCAGAGCTGTCATCTTTGCAAGGAGACTGCACAAAATATTAAATGAATGTGTGCCAACAACTGTGGCCAAAATGATTTAAGAGAAATGTCATGATAGGGGGTTTCATGACGCTTTAATTCATTCAATCATTGTGCTTCAAATAAATGGTATGTTTTTGGGTTTTGAATTTTGAATTAAAGGTCAAAATAGTAAGTGGTAATAGTAAGTGTTTTATTGGCTGCTTTGCTCGTGTTTACCGTGATGCCGATATTTTTGGATGGCAACGTACATATCAACGTAAGTGAGACAACAGCCTCAGGAAGCCGTTATTAAAAGAGAAGAACACATTAAAAGGTAGAAACAGTCCACCTCTAACCTCAGAATTACAGGGTTACGCTTGTAGCAGCATGCAAAAGGCAAGGAACACATATCCTACAGCAGCACACCAGTGATCTCAGCCCAGGATGTGATGGGATTCGTCTTTATAGTCAAAGCCTGCAATTTAGTCTATCTTGTCAGGGTTTAATCGTCGCTCTCATGTAGAACCTCAGGCCACAGAGCAGCAGAGCAGAGTGCAACTTTGATCCGGCTTGCAGCGGGCAGCTAGCACAGCAGGGGGACTAACAAACAGCAGGGTCACTGATGGGCATGAAGTCTGGGTTACACCACACCAGAAGTGGACCACTATCTGCGTTTCAGGGAAGTATAACACATCAGCCTGTGTCTATATGGTAAAAATTTCTAGAGAGGGGAATTGCTGCTCAACAATGTAGTCCAAGTTGGTCAGATGCTAGAGGGTGCTGCTGTGCAAGTCCAAAATGAATGGATGCCAAATAGTCCTATAGTGTAAAATCACAGTTAGCAAATTTTATATAGAAAAATGTGCTTGTTTTCCCAACACAGAATATCATCACCTATTTTAGCACTGTTATATTACCAAGTAGTCAATACTCAGCAGCAGGGCAGCCAATCAGTCATTTTCAATTGGCATTAATTCTAAAGAATCAGCATGCCGTAGCAGTAATGCCAACCAATCAGTCCTCAGCAACAGTAAAACCAAAGACTCAGCACTCAGTCAGCAGAAGTAAGGCTAAACCAATGAGTCAGCAGAAGTAATGGTAATCAATCAGCACTCAGTAGCAATAATGCTAACCGATCAGCACTCAGCAGCAGTAATGCCAACCAATGAGTACTCTGTAGCAGTAATGCCAACTAAACAGCACTCAGTAGCTGCAATGCTAACCAATCAGCCCTCAGTAGCAGTAATGCCTATCAATCAGGCCTCAGCAGCAGTAATGCCAACCAATCAGCCCTCAGCAGCAGTGATGCCAACCAATGAGTACTCTGTAGCAGTAATGCCAACCGATCAGCACTCAGGAGCAGCAATGCTAACCAATCAGTGCTCTGTAGCAGTAATGCCAACCAATCAGCACTCAATATCAATAATGCCAACCAATGAGTAATCTGTAGCAGTAATGCCAACCGATCAGCACTCAGGAACATCAATGCTAATCAATCAGCCCTCAGTAGCAGCAATGCTAACCAATCAGTACTCAATAGCAGTACTGCCACCCAATGAGTATACTGTAGCAGTAATGCCAACCAATTGTCACTCAGGAGCAGTAAAACCACAGAAAGGTTTGTTTCCAGCTGATGTTAAAATAACACCCTTTTAAATTATATGTGAGAATGCAAAGTTGAGTGACCAGGAAAAGAAAGCCAAAACTGAACCCATTCAGTGCTGTGTAACTCCTAGCCTTTTAACACTAACCTATGTAAATAGGTTCTGTTCTGATTGCCTTGTTTTGTGCTTGATTCAAAAAGAAGTACTGGCTGAAACACTCCTTATAACTTCAGTGTGATTGGGCGGAGCTAAACTGCTGTAGGCCAAACAGACAGATATACAGTATATATAAATGTGAGCCGTGGTTGCATAGTGGTTAGAGTTCCTCAGCACAATGCATTCAGGAGGTTTGGGGCTTGCGCCTCAGCACTCTGTAACTTGGCCTCTGTACATGGCATGCCAATTTGTGGCTGAGCTGCTGTGGTTCCTAAACGCTTCCACTTTTCAGTAATAATAGCCCTCACAGTTCATCGTGAAATATCTAGGAAGGAGGAAATCTCATGAAGTGGCTTGTTGCAACGGCGGCATCCTAATACAGACCACGCTCAAACCTAGTGAGCTCTTTAGAATGACCCAATATTTCACAAATGCGATTGCTTGACTTTTATACACCTGTGGCAATGGGACTAAATGAAACACCTGAATTCAAAGAAGTCCCAATACGTCACCTCCATGAGTCATCTTGTTAATGCCAGCACCTTTGGCAGATAGCTGCATGACACAGGACTACACACACACAGACCATTATGATGACTGCCTTAACACCACGTCAACCTCTTCAAAGGCTCCAACTGTGCCATGCCAGACTGTCTTGGAGTGACTCAGAATGGCAGCGGGTCATCTTCAGTAATGAGCCCTGCTTTTGTCTTGGTGGAGACGAACAACGAATCTGTATGTGGAGGCAGCATGGTCAGCGCCAAGATGAACGGTTTGTTGTCATGTGTCACACGTCCAGAAGGCCTGGTGTCAATCCACCCCTACCAGAAAATCTGCACACCATTCTCGAACACCATTATGAACCTCTACAACTCCATGCCGAGACATCTGGCATGCTGCGTTAGCAAACATGGTGGCCTGGCGCCATACCGAGAGACACTACTTCTGTATGTGTAGCTCAATAAATATTGCCCATATCAGTCTAAATTTATCATCATTTATTGTTCCTGGTACCCTTTATCTTCCTTCCCAATAGCACTGCAATCCAAATGGCATTGCAAGACACTTCCTTCTGGGTGCATGATATATGTATGTAAGCACCTGTACTTGAAACTGAGAGTGTGTGCAAGCAGTGAGAGTTTAGAAAAGTAGACAATGTTGTTTACTTATAGGCATTTTTCAAGACTACTCAGAACAAAGCTGAGCCATTTTCCTCAGCAAAGGATAAATGCTTGTAAAAGTGCTGTCAAAGCCAGAAACGACTGAAGAACCTGCACTTCTGGTCGCTCTATGACAATGTGAACTGACCTGGAACGTCCTCTTATAAATAGACTTCTTGCAAGATTTAACAATTGGCCTTTCACACTTCGCAAGGGAACCGATAACAGAATAACCAATAACCGTCAGAATAACAAAAACAACTTGTTACACGGACTCTCTGCTTCATTAGACGCACCTACCTTGTGTTTCCGCTCACTGGGCACTTTATTAGAAACACCAGCCTTGGTCATCATTTGCCACTGCCTGATTACAGGACTGCTGATGACCATGTCCCATTTGGGTGTTGGATCATTTTCTGACATGGTAGATTTTCATGGTCACTCGGCCGAGAGTGGTGTACCACCCAATAATAGACAGCCAAGAGCAGCTCTGAGGTCAGAAATGGACTAATACTGAAGGGATAGTAATGGAGCAGTGAGAAGGAGATATGAGTGGCCAGTGAGTGGACCAAGTAAGGGAGCTCCATTGATGTTATTGGTATAAATATGACGGAAATTTTAATGTTCATCTGAATTCATGTAATGACCCATCCTCATTCTCCACAGCTGCTTGAAATGCTAGAATCTATGCCCTGTTTTCTGCTGCGGTCTGAACACTTTGTGAAATAATCCTGTTGCACATGCATTCCCAGCATTGTTTCCAAACCTACAAGAGCAGAAACTT
This sequence comes from Semaprochilodus insignis, assembly GCA_034552555.1. Classification (NCBI taxonomy): domain Eukaryota; kingdom Metazoa; phylum Chordata; class Actinopteri; order Characiformes; family Prochilodontidae; genus Semaprochilodus; species Semaprochilodus insignis. The sequence continues at coordinate 12,853,389 of CM067497.1, forward strand.
TGGTTTCATGAATCAATGCCCTACCTTTTTATGTGTAAACAAATGAATTTAGTCTACCACTTGTGTATATTACTCTGTAAAGCATCTGATATTTGGGATATCACTGTGGCCCAGACCCCAAGCTTCCAATGAATATTAAATTGTGTCCCATTTTGTCCTTCCTAAATTCTGCTTTTCCATCTTCCGGTGATAGCAGGATGACACATTGTTTGGCATGAGAACCCATGTGTGAAATTGTTCCTTGGTCACTGTGAATAAATAAGATTTGCAAAGATGGAATTAAAAATCACTGGAGGCGCTCTGCGAGAGGGGAACGAGGAGGTTACACAAACATGGCGGAGTTTCTCACTCAGTCTGCTTCGCCGGGGCATTCGTGCCATTTGTAATTACAAGAGCCAAGAAACCAAGAGTGCCTTTCTGACACTGTTGTTGCGCCAACAGAATCAGAACATATTCTTATAAGAGGACATTCATAAAGATGATATTCATATGCCAGACGCCAACTCGTTAAATTCAACTCTACTTGCAAACAATGAAAAAGGTCCAGCGTTTTGCTGTGGAGGAGTGTGGGGTACAATGGCACAGCAAATTTTGGTCTCCTGCTAAGTACATATTTTATACATTTGGGCAAGATTAACAATTGTTTTATATGCATCATTTATCTGAATTGGTATGCATGATCCTGCCACCTTAATTATGTTTAGTTTACTAAAATAAATGATTAAACATTCCATTTTCATTCATTCATGGACTAATACTGAAGGGATAGTAATGGAGCAGTGAGATGGAGATATGAGTGGCCAGTGAGTGGACCAAGTAAGGGAGTTCCATTGATGTTATTAGTATAAATATGACGGAGATTTTAATGTTCATCTGAATTCATGTAATTAAACATTCCATTTTCATTCATTCATTCACAGGAAACATTCCATTTTGTCACTATCAAAACAATCATAACACTACCAAAACTTTACCCAGTGTTTTAGTAGTGTCTGTTTTGGTAGAGTCAATTGTAGTTCATTTTGAGCAGAACGAAAATGCTAGCCAAATCAAAAATGCTAGCCAGCTCAAAGAAAGCCAGTACATGACTAAAGCACATATATAAAATCTTAATATTTTTCATTAAAACACATAAAAAATGTACTCAATTGCCAGAAACGTATATGTGCTGTGGCGGTGGAGAGGTGGCGTCACCACCTATCCCTCCAACACATGGAACCTTTGTTTTCCCCTCTGATCACACACAGGTGTACAGGATCAGAGTGGGGTTATAGCACAGACTCTTTAAAAACTGGCTGTCTCTCCAGTGTGAGCAAGGAGAACACACCTGAGAGGGAGAAACAAGAGAGAGGACTCTAGGGAAACGCTGAGTAAGCCCAATATTTAGACTTTAATGTGCAAATAAAGCACGTTGGTTGTGTGCTTGCCTCTGAGTCCTCAACGGTTTTCCCCTTCCTTGGCAGAGTCACAGTGCCTTAGAGGGGTAAAGTTAATGTTACAGTATGAAAAGACATTTTAGACAATTCTGTACTTTCAACTTTATGGAAGAGCCTTTCCTAAACAAAGCAAGGTCCATAAAGACATAGTTTGGTTGAGGTTGGTGTGGTCTGCACACAGCACTGACCTCAGCTTCACTGAACACCTTTGGGATGAAGTGAAATGTCGACTGCAAGCCAGGCCTTCTCGTTCAAGTGCCGGGCCTAACCCAAGCTCTTTTAACTGAATAAGCATGAATTCTCAGAGACACACTCCAAAATCTTTTGGAAAGCTTTTTCAAAAGAATGGAGGCTGTATTAGTTCCAACGGAGGGAGACTTTATATTATTCCACATGGTTTTGGGATGTGATAAATCTAGCAAGCTCCTACAGCTGTGATGGGCAGGTGTTCATTTGCTTTTGGCCATATACTATAAAGGTATATATCTGAGAGTCTGCGCTTGTGAGATTTCTCTTCTTGTTCAAGAAAGCCAGCAGTGAGAAGTAATATACACTTATCATCATCAATAAATAGTTGCTCCCAGAAGGAATCAAACAACAGGAATGAAATTTGGTGGGTAGGTTTGACATTGTGAGACACGCGAATGATTCAAGTTTCATGCTCAGTGACATAAACAAGGACGGGCCTTATTGCTGTACTTAACTAACCCAACAGCCACGACATTACATTCAGTGAGCACTGATGCCCTCCATGAGTCATCATGTTAGAGCCAGCACCATTGGCAGGTGGTTGCACAACACCGGACTATATGCATGCAGACTGCACAACGCCATACTGAGAATCACTGCTTCTGTACGTGTAGCTCAATAAATAATCCCCGTATCAGTCTAAATGTATCATCATTTTTTGTTCCTGGTAACCTTTTTTTGACGATGAGTGTATATAAAAGTAGAACATGCTTTTCTTATTGCCAGTAATAACTGGTCATAAACGGCCATAAAACTCGAAGGAACAAGCTCCTCAGACAAATATAGGTACCAGTCAACAGTTTAGGCACAGCTACTCATAGAAGGTTTTCTTATTTTTGGTTAATGCTTTACTTTAGAATAAAAGTGAGGACATCTATAAAATAGCACTCATTGAATTATGACCCTTAAAAAAACTCCAAAATTGAACTTTACAGGAGGATAAAACAACTGTCTTAATTTTTTGGACAAATTCTATTGGTCTGTCCATCATGAATATTCACAAAATTGAAAGGCTAACTAGAGCTATATACATAAGCAAGTATCTCCAAGATGGTAACTTTACAGGAGAGGCCAAAAACCTCATTTAATTTGTATGTAAGTCAATGGAAGCAGACCTTTTTCCGAGCAACTTTGGACCATTTCTGTTGGTCCATTCATCATGTTGGTCAATTTTTCACACAGTGTAAACAGGAGCTGCTGTATTCGAATTATGCATAAAAGTAGCAGACAACACCTAATGGAGATACATGTTTTTCATTGGACAGCGACAAAATGTGATACTTCACAATATTTCTTTTTTCAGACATCAGTTGGATCTGTTAAGCGTAAGGCCGTAGATGTCTTCAAGATGACCAAAAACATCTATGTAGTTGGGTGTGTCTAAACTTTTGACTAGTATCGTAAATGAGCACATGAAGGACAGTGGATTTGCACCTAAAACAGAGCACACTGAAAACAGATGGAAGTTCCTCAAATTAGCATATTAGAAAGCCGGAATTAAAAGCCGGAATGGTGATAGTGATGGGACTGCCATCCAGCTTATGTGTCTTGTACATGTAGAGCATGCAAACTGAAAACATACTGCTGTTCATCTCCCTTACAATGGGAACATCTACACCATGTTTTCCGTTATGCATGCATGTAATTTAGATCTGATTACATGTAGTGTGGATGTAAACTAAGCTTTCCACCGGATTGTTGAGCAGAGTGTGCACACACACGCACACCACAATCTACAATCATAATGAATTCAATTGCTAAAACTCTTTGCATATAAACACAGCCAACATCAGGTTGGGCTATTTAAGGGACTAGCTAATGTCAGTGGATTATTTTTGCCAGTGATGCTCCGGATGAATAAAGAATGATGCTGGATGATGATGATGATGATGTTGCTGCTGTGGGCAACTGCGTGGCTTCCCCCAAAGAAACAACCCCCACGCCGAGACACAATATGTCCTGTGCTGTCCGCTCGGCTGAGTGCAAAAAAGAAAAGCCCCAGTCAATAAAAGCCTTTCAGCCGCCTATTGTTGTGTCCTAACCAGTGACAGTTCAAAATTAACAAATGAATCCATGGAGAGAACAAGCTGGAGGGGCAGCGCATAGATCTGGACTCAGATAATCACTTTGTTGCGCTGGATCTGTCTCCCACACATACATACACACACACACACACACACACACACACACACAGTCTGACCCAGACATACTCCTTCTTCTTCTTCTCTCTCTCTCTGTCTCTCTCTCTCTTTTAGACTGTATCAGTGCTGTTGACAGTGTGAGGCCCAGGAGGGACGTGTTGCACTGTGTATCAGCTTTAGCTGAGAAAAAAAAAAGGACTTTCTCCAAGGCGTACCAACAAAGCTTTCTACTAATCCAGCACAGTCTACAGCACACCACATACTGTAAGCCCCTCCAAATGTAACCCTCAGAGTTATTCCCCTTACCCTTACACTATAATGGTATACTATTTAATTGTAATTACTAGAGCTGTCCAAGTTAGGGTAGTGGTCTAGTAACAGATGCACACATTGCATGTTGCTATAATAGAACCTGTGACTGTAGCCCTCAAACACAGATTTAAAATGGCAAAGGAGAACTATAGATAATTCAATGAGCAGCAAACTGACAAAAGCAACAGCAAAGTTTCTCTCGAGCTTCAGTTCCTCTTGAGTGCCTCCACTCTATCAAGAATCCATGAGTTGTATGAACAAGCGAGAGCAGCTACAGTCAGGGAGGATATATATGTGATGTACACCCCAGCCAGCCAGGTGTGCTGTCAGGGCTAGCAGCTTTCTAAGGGTCTACACCTGATGTCTAGTGTGGATATACTAAGTACTTAGTCTTTGGGAAGAGGGGTGATCTTTCTCTCTGGTTGGTTGTTCTGTGCCTTAAGCCATGCATAGAAATCAATCACTGTGTCTAGAAGCAAGGCTTCACCATCACAGGCATGTGATGTCACTTTCTAGTCAGCGATGGCCTGAATGGTCTGCCTCATAGGCCATGTGTCTCTAGTGTCTAGAAAGTCCTCTGTGCATAGTTGTGCTTTGCTTCTGCGATAGCCTGGGACAGGCTAGCCTTTGAGAACTCCCTTGTCATTTGATTGGATTTTCAAATGTGCACGCACCGCTGCCGTCACCCAAGGCTTCTGATAAGCATCTGGATATTGGTGTAAACAAGTTCCAATGTGTTTACTACGTGAATCACAAAATTAGCATGCTGGTACAATACAGGTAGCACTGAATTAAATTAAATGTGTACTGTTAGCCCCTAGACTTCATTCAGCACTAGGATTTAGCTTAGCTCGATTCCCCCAAGTGTCGACCATGTTTCTCATTTCTGGCACAGTGTTTCATGGGGTGTGCTAGTTTTTTCAGCCTGCAGCCTCACACAGTCCTGCAGAACGAGGCCTGATTTGCAAAGTAGCATAAATGAGGAGACCGGTCACTGGTTGTAATATGAATGGGAAAGTTTGTAGTGCTCAACATGATGTAGGGTGGCCAAACGTCCAGTTTTACGCCAAACAGTCCAGTGTTTCAATTCCCAGTCCTCCGTCCAGCCCAATACCTGGACAGACCTATTAGTCCTCTTTTCGGGATGAACTATTTAAAATATTCACTCGCAAACAATATTATGTGTGCCATTGGCTCATATCCGTGTCCAAAGACATGTCTTACATTTCACTGGTTTACCAAGGTCATGTGACATTGTGACTCGCCTACCAGCTACCTGCAGGTCAGCCCTCTAAATGCTAGTCAGTTAATAAGCTCTCGTCTGACTGATCCATTCCACCCAATTAGGTGTCCTCCTTCTGGGGGGTGGGATGTCGTCCTTTTCGGGGTTATGAAAGTGGCCACCCTAACATGATGTCTGTTTATGGAGAAAGTCCTGCCCTTTAAGACAAAGAGCCAATTGGCTTGGTGCTCACACCTTGAGCATGGAGGAGTCAACGATATCGCAGAACATGTGGGCAAAGCTCATATTTGTATAATCATTCATGTAATTATTTAATGCATTACCTACTTATTATATTTTTATTATGGACATGCATTATGCAATACCTTTTTTGGTGGTCAGTTGTCCTGACAAACCATTACAAACCCTAAGTGGCTTTGGTAGAAGCTGTTCCTAAGCTTGCTTGTAATGAGAAAAAGTGACCTGTGCCAAAGTCAATAGAGAAAAAGTCAAAAACATACATCTCTCATCCTACATCCATTCGCCTGAGCTCCGATTGAAGGTAATTAAAGGTAAACTTCAGTTTCTAATAGCCTTCCTCTCTCTGCCCCCCAGGCTACAGCTGATATATAATGAGAAAGTGCTCAGGGTCAGCTTGGGTTAATGGGAGCCAGAGGGTGCGGAAGCTAACACGCTAACATGCTAATGTATGGAGTGCTAAAGCCACGAGGCTTTGTTAGCATGCCTGTCACTATTTACAGCAACAGCCTTACACAGTCCTGACATTAAAATCCCCTCCCTGTCTGATTCACCAGCACATGCTTAATTCAGGAAGCGAACCACAAAACAAAGTATGCGCTGGCGCCCTCTGCACTTCTCTAACACCTTCCCTCTCACTGCGGAAGCTATTAGCGCTGGACTGATTGTGCCAGAGCTCAATTTCCTTCACACTTCTTCAAAATTTCATGAAAATAATTGCTGCGTATATAATGGAACTAATTACACTTCAAGGCGGAAGAAAAGCTGAAACGTAACATGCGCTAATAAGAAGCGCAAATTCTAATTAAAATCCTTGACAAAGCTGGAATATCAAGCAACAAAGTGGCAATTAATTTTTCCCGACAACACAAAAATAAATGGCCCCCATATCATTCACAGGAGCTTTTCCACCAGCTACAGCCTTTGTGCTTGGCCAAACTGGGTCATTTTACAAAGGTTCCTAAATGGTTCTCGGCTTGGATGTATGATTCCACAAAAATCTTTCATTCTGCTTCACATTATCCGGAAGCTCTTTAAACCTTAAAACAGGTTCATCACATCTACACCATCATTAACAAGACTTTTTTCAAATAACTATCAAATGAAATGTTCATAAGGGAACCAAAAATGGTTCTTCAGGGGACAACCAAATGGTCCATATAAAGAATGGTTCTTTATCGAACTAAAAGTAGCCCTTATACTGGGATCCAGAAAAACAGTTTTTTAGGAAACCAAAAGTAGTTGGAATCAACCGGATAATGAACTACTATAGGGAATCAAAAGTTGATCTTGTTGCTCTAGTGAGATTTAAAAGAACAATCTAAAGGGCCATACCTTGAAACCATTCAGTGAAAGGTTCTGTAGGGGAAATAATAATTCTCTGAGAAAAAAACACCAAGTTTCTTGGTGAGAGCTAAAAGTGATTCCTCTTCTTGGAACCAAAGGAACCATTTACTTAAAGGTTCTTTAGGGAACTAAAAGCCCTCATAGTGGGACCCAACAAAAACTGCTTTTTTAGGAAATCAAAAGTAGTGGGAACCAAGTGGATCATGTTATGGGCCTTTCACTGAAATGTGATTTAAAGTGGTTCTTGTCCTTCTAGTGAGAACCATCTAAAGAGCCATACATTATAACCATTCATTGAAAGGTTCTGTAGGGGAAACAAAAGTGATTCTTTCAGTGGAAACAAAAAAGGCTTAAAAAGAATTTTAAAAAGTTGATTCATCTTTTTAGAAATAAAAGTTGCTTTTCTCTGGGGAAAAATACTTTCTTTTGGGATCCAAAAAACTTATTTTAGGAAACCAAAATTAATGGGAGTCAAGTGGACCATGTGAAGAACCATTGTCTGAAATGTTATTTAGGGAACCAAAAGTAGTTCTTGTGGTACTAGTAAGACCTAAAAGAACCACCTAAAGAGCCATACCAAACAAAAGTGTCTTTTTCAGTGGGAACAAACAAAGACCTAAAAGTGGTTCTTCTACTATGAACCAAATGAGACAATGATTCATTGAAATGGTTCTTTAGGGAACGAAAAACAGCTCTAGTGGTTTATCAAATTCTTTTTGGTGCTTTTTTGGAGATCTGCATAGTGTAGCATGAGAATACCTTCTGCGATATTACAAGCCTAAATCATGTGTTCCAGTAGTGTATTAACAACGCCTAACAACACCCAACAACGTATATTAACAAAGCCTATATTAACAATGCCTAATCTAGGTGTTCCAGTAGTATATTAACAAACCCGTCCAAATAGAATTCAGAAGTTTTTGTGGTCCTGATGTGTTCAGAAAAGAGCCAATCCCCATCATCATTTATGTTTAAAGACCAATAGCCAGAACTAGTAGCTACAGTCATGTGTCTTGAAGATCTGCCTACACAAAGTTCATGTCAGAAAAGATAAGCCCCATATATAGAACAGTCCAGTGAGTAGACAGTGACACAGTTTCTGATATGAGCCCAGCACATCAGCCCTGAAACAAAACAATGACTATGAGGTTAAGGTAGACACTGTCAACATTAGGTCAAGTGTAATTCATTGCTTATTACATAATAAACATAATATTTTATTGCAAGTAATTTTGGAACATTTCTATTATTTGAATTCATTAAAAGGCATGCACATGCACAACTTGTATAATCTCCATAGAAAAGCATTGACCAACAGACAGATCAGGAGCATCTGTACATGAACACAAGCAGTGCCCAGTCTGTGCCCAATGCTAAGCATGGGGTAGACTGGTATAAAGCCTTCTGCATTTGTCCATGGAGCAGAGGAACTGCGTTACTGGAGTGTTGAAGCTCCATCCAATACCTTTAGAAAGAGCTGGAGTAATCCTGACCTCACTAATGCTCTTGGGGCATAATGCAATCAAATCCTCAAGGCAATGTTCCAACATCTAGGATAAAGCCTTCCTAGGAGACCAGAGTGCCTACAGTTTCTGATATATAATTACACATGCAAGGAGTGCAGCCTATGCTGCTGTACATGCAGAGCATTGTTTTGCGGCTAGAGAGATTCACAGCCATCATTCAGACAGAAGTGGACCAGCGGGGCTGAGAGACAGAACCTTTGTTTACTAATAACCGCTGTCTCCGAGGGTGTATAAGTAAGAGGAACCTTACAGGAGTGCATTACGGATACATAATGCGTTCATTATGAGGCCCAAGCGCATGCATTAACGCTGCATCCCATAACCCCTTGGCATCGTTTTATTGATGTTGTTTGAATTGTGTTCCATTTATTCGGCTCCTAGGGTGGAAGATCCAAAAACCGGGGAGCTATTATTTAAAATGAGGTATACATATTCAGAAATAACTTCCCTATAGCGGTCAGAACTACATAGCCAACTAGGGCTCAATTTATGACATTTGAATGAATACATATTTATGCACGTATCATCTGATTCATGAATGAACCAAAATCACTAAAGAAATGTATATACAGTATATAATATATCCTGTGACCACTGATGAAGGACTAGAGGATGACCAACACAAACTGTGCAGCAGCAGATGAGCTATCGTCTCTGACTTTACATCTACAAGGTGGACCAGCAAGGCTGGAGTGGACAGTGAGTGTCTGCTGTGTACCAGCACAAGACACACTAACACACCACCACCGTATCAGTGTCACTGCAGTGCTGATAATGATCCACCACCCAAATAATACCTGCTCTGTGGTGGTCCTGTGGGGGCCCTGCCCATTGACGAACAGGGTGAAAGGGGATTAACAAAGTATGCAGAGAATCAGATGGATTGCAGTCTGTAACTGTAGAACTACAACATGCACCTATATGGTAAGTGGAGCTGACAAAATGAACAATGAGTGTAGATACAAGGAGGAGTGTATCTATGTATATGTGTATATACATGTGTATCATATATACACACGCGCACACACACTCCTCTTTCAGTCATGTGAATTTGTATGTGAGAGACTCTATGAACAGTAACTGCAGTAGCCTTGCTGGTGGATATCTGTCTTCTCCAAAGGTTAAAGCAATGCTCTCCCCTCGCCCTCTGTGGCTGTCCAGTAATTGATTGAGGTGCAGATCCACTGGGCTGCAGTTTGAGACTGAGACTAGAGACTATACATGCTGAATAATAATCCAGCTGGGTGGGAAACCAGAGAGAACATGGTGCCTCACTCATCAGTAAATCTCCGTCTGTAGCTGCTGCAATGCCTGTGTCTCAGTTCAGACATTGTGTGCCATATTGTTACACTTTACATTGTATTCTTACACAGCAATCTCTAACCTTCATACCCAGGTATGTGACAATTTGGTGGAAAAACGAGTTGCTATAACTTTATCAAATGGAGTCAATCAGTCAAGAAGTTTTTACTGTATGAAGTTTGCTTTTGTAGTTTCGCACTTGCTTATTCCGTGCCAGACACTGTATGACTAACTGTTCGATATTAGCTTTATAAGTCCGCCTACTTTAACAGGAAGAGGCCGTTTGACGAACATGCAAAATGACCAACCACACCGGAGGCAGCTGTTAATTATTACTGACTAGAAAAAAACAAATTGTTTTCTATTGGATGGAGAAAAAACACTGCAGCCAAGTGCATATAGAAGGATGCGTGCATCAGAATACAACTGATAAAATCCCAACGGTCAGCTTAACATGCAACTTAACCAAAGTTTGAAATGTGTGACAAGCATCTCAACCTAACGTGATCACCAGTGGTACTTGAACATTTTACTAATGGTAGCAAAGGGGTGGCGGGGAATTTCAACAGAGTGGCAGTGCGAATGTTCAGGAGGTAGTCATTTGGATGGGGAGCAGTGGAGTAAGCGATATACCACGGATCGGTGATACAACTTGAGCTGAGACAGTGCGAGCAGGGGATTGAGTGTTCCACCAATGGCTGATCGCTAATTACTACTGCCAAAAAGCAAGCAGGACAGATGTACTTGCAATGAGTGACGGGGGTGTGGTTGTAAACATCCGAGCAATGGAACGGTGTGTGGTGTCAACAACTCCTCACAAAGGAGCCCACAACGAGATGGAAGCCAATGACATGGCAGAAATTTTGAGGTGCCAGTCAGATTTCAGGGAGGCACTGTGCAAGCTGGCCATCCCTTTAGAACTATGCGTGGTGATTTCTGGATATTTAAGTTTGAGCTATTTGATATATTTGAAAGTTCTAGATGAAGTGTGTGTTTATTATTTTGTTATTCCTTTATCTGTTTGTACGTTACAGATAGAGATTAGACTGAAAACAGCTGGTTATTCCATGAACAGTACACTACATTCCACTGTGTGGACACAAAAAGTTAGTGCTCCATAGAAGCAGATGATTTGAGATAGAGCTTAATTGATATAGCACAGCCATGGTGAGATGGAGGACTTTGATTGTCTTGTACTCTTGAATGCTGTACTTTTCAGAGGTTTCACATAACAGTTAGTAGAGTTAGAGGACACGGCCAGCACCTCCATGAGTCTAATGGTGGGCACTTTTCACTATTGATCCATGCTGATTGCGGCATGTCTGGGACCACTTCACAATGGAAGAATATCAATAAAAAAGTTCCTTTATCTCAACACCAGTTAAGTGGTAAACTTGCTGTGAAATATGTTATTCACTTCTGGCCTTCTGGGGCGTGTAGTGCGAAAGGATAGTTTGGCTAAAATCTAGTTTTCTAGTGTTTTATTAAAGTTGCCTTCTATCCCAAATGTAATCAATAGATACTGAAGTTCACTTCCTTAGTTTTGTACTGGAGCTAAGAGGATGATGCAGCTCACAAGGGTTAAGTAGACAATTTAACCTTGTTCTAACTGCATGCCTAAATCGCATCATGTCTCAAACGATGTTATGGTGTTAAGTAATATAATACACTTGTCTTTGTGGTTTCTGACACTTTCTGATATACTGTTATCTATAAACATGGACTAAAGTCACACAACTAAAACAGCAGTAGCAGTCGTCTGAAAGTTGGAATTGTCTCTGTATTTCTACAGAGATAAAAATAATCAAACCTGTTTGAGATTCCTTAACATGTTTTTTTAAACATGGTTTGAGGCAGGTGATGATAAAGGCATGCAGTTAGTACAAATGGCGTAGCCAGAAATTCATTTTAAGGTGACTCACAGGATGTGGGAGGCAACAGGCAAGTGTTTTGTCCCATCTCCATGTTGACGTTGACAACCACAAGCTAACCTAGTTTATTAAAGCTAACGTTGCCGGAAAGACCACTACGCATGACCTTTGACCTTCCATGTAACTGGCTATTTGCTAAAACAGCTGACCGAATACATCAACAGGTAATGTTACTTAGCTAGAATACTCCCTTTTATAACACTAGGTGTAGATGTTTGGGGGTGAATGGTTGAAGATTTCTCTTTTTTTCACAGAACTGAACTTCATTTTCTCTACCACTAGACGTTTTTCCAAGTGATTTGGAGCCATTTCTGTTGGTCCATTCATCATAACATTTTCACATGGCAGCTGCTGTGTTCAAATGATGCATAAAAAGTAAAAATCCACAAAAATGGAGATACATATTTTTCATGGTACAAAGACAATATCCTGGTTTTGGTGGTGATGAGCTTATCAGTTTCCATTGCTGGTTGACCAGCATACCAGCATCCAAAACACAACATATGCTGATGTATCTGGTGACCCCCAATATTGGTCTAAGCTGTTTTGTCTAGCAGGGAAAAGCAACATATGTTGTGTTTTGAACATATGTCTGTGCTGGTCAGCAGCGGAAGTTATGCTGATCACCAGCCAAACCGGCTGCTGTAGGAAAAAAATCTTGTCTTCCCAAAATGATACACATACAGGAGAAGCATAAGTCAACCAGGAACCAGACTTTTTTTTTGGTTTACACACAATGTAACAGGCATTTTCAAATTCTGTCAAAAACTAAACAGCGAAAAAATGGAGTTACAAGCAGTTATATGTTGTGCTTTGGCACTGCTATGCTAGTTCACCAGCTAAACCAGCACCAGAACAGCATAAACCAGCTTGGACCAACATGGTAAGGCTGTTTTTTGTCAGCAGGGATGCTTGCTAATGCTGCTATTGGTCTTGCTGCCTAAATTATATTTTAAAAAAAAGCATTGTTCTGTTTATTAGCTTCATTTAGTTTATAGTCAGTTTCACGATTGTAATGATCTCCAAACAAAGGCCACTAGCAGCGTGCATGCTGGGGTTTTGAACAACTATTACTTTGGCTCTCTTATTTATTGAAAGTAGGAAAAAGGCATGAGGAGGATGCAAGGAGTTCAGCACCTTTGGGTTCTTCTTGTTTTGCCATAGCATAAAAGTATTTCTATTGCCATCAGAGGATGATGATGATGATGATGATGATGATGATTATTATTATTATTATTATTATTATTATTATTATTTACCACATACCTGCAGAGATTAAGGACATTGCTTGTCTTGAATTTTCAAACTCTCTTCTTTGGACACTTCAGAGGTTTTACATAACAATTAGTAGAGTTAGGAAATGGCCATCACCTCCAGTCTAATGGTGGGCACTTTTCACTATTGATCCATGCTGATTGCTGCATGTCTGGGGCCACTTCATGATGGAAGGATACCAATAAAACGTTCCTTTCTCTCATCACCTCTTGTAAGTGGTGACTATAAACCGCTATTACTTTTTATCTACAGTTGCCTCGTAGCTCCAGTTCAAAATGAAAGAAGCAAACTTAAGGCATCAAACATGTCCTGGCTGATCAACGCCATTTGGGATAAAGAGGAAAACTGCAAATTAGGTTTTTTTGCCAAAACATCACGTTAACTTAACCACCCTGTCCCTTACATTTGGAGACTTCAGCAAAATCGTTGACCAATCAAAGATGCAGGAAGCTTCTGAGGAGTTTGAATGGCCATTTAACTCTAGCTTCTACAGTGGTTTAACAGGTCAGACACACAGGTTTGAAACTGAATGATAAAGCCAAACGACTTCAGATAAGCATGTGGCTCAGTCATGTTTTCTGTTTGTAGTGCTGCTGTATGAGCTCTGCTGTGCGTAAATGGGATTAGATACCTTCCATTAAAAATGCACGAGGCTGCATTTTTTATTACAAAAGATTCGCACTGGCATTAGCCATACAATTAACAAGAGCAACACACACACAGAAAGCTGGAGAGAGGAGAAAAAAAGCTGGAATGGAGCCAAAATAGTTATTATTCAAAACATGTGTTTTGGTGACAGAGGGGGGAAATGTGTTTCTTTCACACAAGGGATGCAACTAGAAGTGGGCAGTATACCAGTTGAAATTCTCATGCATGAGTTTTGGGTAACACAAACTGGGTACTGGTACTGCTTACAAGGTTATATGACACCTACATAAGCTTGTCATGACAACTGACATGACCGTAAATAAAGGTTTATAAATGGTTATTCGTATAGATGCCATCTGTCATAATGGTTTCAGGGTTTCTTTTGCCATTTGCCATTTAGCTAAAGTAGCTTTTATGACAGATGATGCCTATACACATAGGCATTTATAAACCTTTATGTAGGGTTATGCATTGTCATGACAAGCATATGTAGCCTTATGAAAAGCACTCCCTCCTAACACTAAAGTTTTAGATCCATCAAGTCAAGTGGTCTTTATTGTCATTCCTCAATATAACTTGCATACAATTGAATGATATTTGAATTTTCAAGCCCCATGATGCAACACACAATAGCAGCACATTACGCAGGACTACACAGAGTGCACATACATACAACAGTGTGAAATGACAATAAATACACTAAACAGTAATGCAAAAGACAATAAACACCGGAAGGGACAGAAAAGACTATATATACAAATGGGCATCATATACATGTGTATACACATATACATAAATGTTGACGTACAAGCAGTGCAAACCACATTAACGTTAGTCTGAGCCAAGGATGTTGGCCAGTATGAGGTTGTATGGAGGAGCAGGGTTGGCAGTGTATCTGAAGCACGTATATGAGACAAACGACTTGAGAAGTTCTATGAATCTGCCATTGGCTTCTTATTCGAATTTTCCATTCCACCTTAAAGAAAGCAGCAGTTACATTCAGGAATTTCAGCTGTTGCTCCATTGAAATGTGATGGAGAAATGACACCAGAAATTTGCTCAGTAGTAAGCTAACTTTGTGGCACAGCAATGTAGACGTAAAACGACATTGAAGTGTTTTTGCTGGGCTTATGGGGTTAGTATGAGAAAGCACTACTGACAGGTTTATCTATAATATTGCTCAGCTTTGTTTTTATGTTTTGCACAATAAAATTAGGTTTTAGTTATTAAAAATGGTGGTACTTATTTAAAAAAGAGTGAAGAGTTTCCCCCAAAAAATAAGCCACTGTTAAATTATAGGTTTGTTGAAGCATCCAAAGTGGTTTTATTGTTATAAAAAAACACTTATAACGGTATGTACTGTGCCACATAGCGAAATTGTCAGGAGTTGTAATTATACTATGACATCGCCACTGTCTGAAGGAAAACAATTATCTCCAAAATGGCAACTTTACAGGAGAGTCCAAAACCCCCATTTAATTTCAGTGTACGTCGATGGAACCACACTTTTTTCCAAGCCATTTTGGGCCATTTCTGTTGGTCCATCCGTCACAAACTTTTAGCACAATGTTAACAGCAGCTACTGTGTTCAAATGTACAATTGTCAAAAATGGGGATACATGTTTTTTTTTTACATTTTTGAGCATACTGGCCACTACTATCTGCAGGTTGCAGGTACTGAATATTCTATAAGTATAAGAAGCACTCAAGGCATGTTTCATAGCAATAATTAGATGGAAAAACAGAATATTACAATTCATTCATCATCTAAACCACTTATCCTTATGGGTTGCAAGGGGTGCTTGGAGCCTATCCCAGCACCCACTGAGCGGGCAGTAAACACCCTGGACAGGTTGCCAATTGTGCTTGTACCTAATTATTTACCGCATTTAACCCATTCATGAAGTGAAACGTCTGCATACACTCACAACTAGGAGGCAGCAAGCACAGTTGCCCAGAGCAGTGGGCAGCCCTATCTACCCGGGGAAGCAGTTGGGATTAGGTGCCTTGCTCAAGGGCACTTCATTCCATGCCCTGTTGGTTCAGGAAATCGAACCAGCAACCCTCCAGTTACAAGGCTGGTTCCCTTACCTCCAGCCCACAACTGCCACAGTCCATCACAGAGCAGACACACAGACATACACATTCACACACACTCACACCTAGGGGGCAATTTAGCATCTCCAACTTGCCTGACTGCATATCTTTGGACTGTCGGAGCAAACCGGAGATACTGAATCAATTCATAACTGAACTCCTTTGCTTGTTTTTCATGTTTTTTAACGAACTAATTGAAAAGCCACAGGGTAATGACAACAAATTGATTTTAAAAGTCATTTATATGTATGATCACAAAATGCTAATCTGGGGAATGTTTCACTGACATGTGAAAATAAAGCGGTGTCAGGTATCTGAATGGCCGTACAGTGCCTTAATGTTCCCCTCTATATTCATATTTATACAACACAGAGACACAAGCAGTCCAGTGTGCTGTCAGCCGGACACACTGCTTCACTGTGACGGGGCTGGAGGATTTAAACCATTTTTGCACTTCTCCGTGTGAAAAAGCCTGAATTCAGCTTCTGCTCTAACAGCTGCGCTGCATTCATTAGAGACAGAGAGAACAGGTCAGCTTGGCCGATCGAGCTGTTTAAACACTCTCTCTCTCTCTACACTCTCTCATGTCCTCAGGACAGGGACACACACACACTGACCTTCAGGTAATTAGGACTTTATAGTGCATCCAGCAGCCACTGTCTGGAGCACAACTTCACTGCATCACGTGCATTAGCATAAGCATAAAGACGAAATCTGACAGCTTTTCTTAATGTTCACATAACAGAATCTTTGGAGCATTCCGATTGGTTTGGTTTGAAATACTCCAACAGCAGAGAAAGTGACGGAGTCTGTGTTGTTTACAGTGGTGGTGATGGGTACGAGACCTCTAAAAACTTCCTCGCAGAAAGTTATTGCATGAAATGCACTGCCTGGTGTAATGTTATTCGCTCAACATCAAAGGAATAGTTGCATAAATAGTTGCAACCAGAAGGAATCAACTGACAGGAATGAAACTTGGTGGGTAGGTTTGACATTCTGAGATATGGGAATGATTCAAGTTTCATGCTCTGCCAAGCATGTGATGTCAGCAAGGATGGGTCTTATCGCTGTACCCGGATGACCCAACAGCCATGATTGCAGACATTCAACGAGCAGTGATTCCCTCCACGAGTGATCCTGTTAGTGCCAGCACCATTGGCGAATGTCTGCACGGGGCAGAACTACATGCACACAGACCGTTATGACGACTGCCTTTAACACCACGCCAACTTCGCCAAAGACTGCAATGGTGTCGTACCAGACTGTCATGGAGTGACTCAGAATGGCAGCGAGTTCCGCTTTTGTCTCGGTGGAGACAACCAACAAATCCATGTGTGGAGGCACCGTGATCAGCGCCAAGATGAACAGTTTGTTGTCACACATCACATGTCCAGAAGGCCTGGTGTCACTCCAACTCCACCTCTACCGCAAACTCCACAGGAACTGTGCGAGAATATTCAAGATTCATGGAATGGATTATCACAGGACACCATTATCAACCTCTACAACTCCATGCCAAAACATCTGGCATGTTGTGTTACCCAATTACATATATTGAAACTTAGCTCGTTTTGAATGAACTCTTTTTGTGACACCACAAAAAATCGCATAGTCATGTGCTGTATCCCCTCGTTCAGCCTACCATAGAATAAAACAGGCTGTTTTGTTCTTAAAGATAATGACAGCTAATTTGTGTATAAATATGATCTAACCTCACGCTGTGAGTGGGGAAAAAGTAAAATATGCTGGATAAAAAAGTCCTGAAGCACTGATGAGTTATCAGACCACTTTATGTTCATATTTCAATTCATTTAGAACACAGACTCCACCTGATCAAAAATATTGCACCTAATTAGAACCTCTCATTGCTTCAAAAGCCTCGTGGGACTGTGGCGCAAAACTTAGATATATATTTCCTGGTTTTTTTTATTTTCTAATGTTACACTGGAGCTACACATCTAATAGTGCTAAGAAGTAATGGAAGCCTTTGACATATACTTCTACTAAATTAGCCTTGTAGCTTTGGTGCTAAAGAAGCTTTAGACACTAAACACATCTCGGCCGATCAGCTAAGTTTGAGGTAAGAGGAAAATTGTGTAAATTAGATTTTCCACTGAACTCGTCTTAGCAATAAGTCTTCCCCAGCTTCATACTATGTAGCCGGCAAGCCTGACATCCATGTAAATATATACCACATACAGAGAGCTGTTCAGGAAGCACACTGAATATATTCGAAAGTCTAAGCAGAGAATGGGGGCAGCTGAGGGGTGCGCTGGCAGGCGAAGGGCGAGAGATGGCCTGAATTATGATGAAGTTCAGAGACAGCAGGCAGTCAGGCCTTTCTCTTCCCCCCATTATAATCCACTGAAAGCCTATCTGTGTCAATCGATATGTGTAATCAAGGGCTATTCACAATCTTCAGAATGCAGCTGATTGAAAGCATTCTCCTTGCTCTGGATGGAAATACAATAGAGGGGGCATTAACGTTGGGACGGGTGTTAATATGAACTTTAATGTGTAATTTGTCTTTGTAGACATCCGAAAGGAAAAAATAGAAACGTATTCAGTAGCCTTATTAAAGTCTGAGTTAGGAATCACTGTAATCTGCAGGCCACTGATTCTAAACTGTATTGATGCCTGCGCGCAGACTCTCCACCACTGTGTTATCCTCTCTCTCTCGGCTTCGCCTAGCACTGCTGGGATGCTGCTCAACTAATCCTTTTCCCTCCCACCTTCAGACACTCAGGTTTCCAGTCACATCTCAGCATGTCTGCCTGACCTCCCACCTACCTACTCGATGGCAATGGCCAAATCCTGATCCCTGCCCAAGACCTGTTTCACATGTAGTTCTTTTTAAATGAACCAGCTGCAAAACCACCATGGTGCTTTCTGTTACTCAAAAGATACGCCAATTGTATTTGTAGGTGCATATATGGAAACTAAGCTCACTGACATCACAAAATCCTGCACAGTCACATGCTGTATCCCCGCGCATAGCCGACAGCAGTTATGCCCTTCCCACTTAAGCTTAAGTTATAAGAAGCGTTTCAGCCTGGACTGCATTTTGACAGAAGCACAAAACAGGGAGGCCAATCAGAAGAGAGCTCATTTACAAATATCAGTCTTAAAGGTACAGTAACAAAAAAAAAAAAAAAAACAGGCGTTTTTATGCTTAGTGATCATGAGAGCTCAAAAATCGGTGTATACAAATGAACCATGGCTAGAGCCTCACCAACATCGTGAGTGGGAAAAAACATTTTTTGATCTGAATGTTGCTTTTATCTAATGCTATTTATTATATAGTGCTTACTATGGCTCTTATTAAAGCAATAAGCATCTAGAGTCTGTGATAGTGATTTCAGAGAAGACAGGAGGTTAAACTTTGTGTTGCACGCATGCCTAACATCCCATTAACCCCTTCAACATGGCAAATCATATGGGTCAGGGGCGGCCTTTGTACTAGGCAAGGGTAGGCACCTATGAGAATACAAATTAGATATACTGTTTGTGTTGATTTCATATATTGTATATCCATATATCATTGTGTCCAAAAAACAAGTAGCTCCAATGTATTAATGTTACAGGAGAGGGCAAACACCTAATTTAAGTTTAATTTAAGTTGAACTTTTATGAACCAGACTTTTTCCAAGTGATTTTGGGCCATTTCTGTTGGTCCATTCATCATTTTCACACAGTGTAAACAGCAGCTGCTGTTTCAACAAAACATGGAGATGCATGTTTTTCTTTGAACAGTGATGATATGCATTTTTAAAACGGCTGTAATTTTAATTGCAACTCTTCTCAGTGATTTCAATGCTGCCCCACCCACCTGTCCATGATTATAATGGACTTCCTTATTGTTACGTGACGACACATCCGCATGAAGAGTTTTTCAGTGTAATTTTTATGTGCTAATTTAATTTCATTTATCGTGTGCAATTTATCCAAGCACAGCAGAGAGAAACAAAAACAACATCAAGTAAGCATTCAAATGAAATATCTTAAAGCCACATGGATATCGATCAAAGGAATCTGCAACTGTATCAACCTAGACAAACCACAGACTTATCAGAGAACAGCTCAGGACTTCAGCTAAAACGAGTGAGGTTCATTGCTACGGTTTGGTGATGGGCAGTTCGGTTTGGTCTGCTAACTTGTATCTGCTATTTAAGTATCCTCATCAATCAGTGACACATAACAAATTGCTTTCTTTCTGTTCAAATCTGAATTTGTACTGAGTAGGCCATACAGGCAGAGAGGAGTCAAACACAGAAACTGATTTTGTCCATCAGAACAAATTACATCACATTCTGCTGCTAGCAGGTGGAACACAGAGAGCTCGGTTATTTATAACATGAGCGTATTGGTTTTGCTGTTGCTCACTCTTGATGAAAACGGTAGAACCAGAAAAGTTTGTCACTGCACTCCCAAAGTTAACTTTTTCAGTTTTCTCAGTCAGAGCAATGCTAATGTTGTGTGAATGTTAGTACAGATAGCTCCAGTGTTGGGTAGTTCCTCAAAAATGTAATCAATTGCAACTTCTCCTAAACTCTACTGGCATTACATCGCTCACTTCTTCGCGGTAAACCAAATAAATAAATAAAAAACACACAACTGATTTACTTTTGTGTTATTCTGTACCTAATTAATCCACTGTACTGGCATGATTTTGTTTCAACCAATAATAACCCAGACCCATTTACCTTAAAAGGAAAATGATGAGGGATCAGTTATAATATTATAAAACATCTTATTAACGTTTTATTGTGACAAAGAGGTCACATGGCATCTTCTGTAACTATTTTAGGGTCAAAATACAAAATACATATTTCATAATTTAGTTCTAGAAATTGAGTTAGAATGGGTTCTATGTAACAATTATATGTAATATAGAACATGTTAGACTAACAATTTTATGTGTAATATAAAACATGTTAGAAATCCATTAGAATTGTTAAATTGGTTTATAATATAAATATAAATATAATATAAAACAGCAAACTTTTAAAATAAGCTGGTTTTGCCTCATGCTCTACCCAAGCACATTGCCATTTTGGAAATGAGGTCACGTGTTCACAAATTCTCAAACTGCTATGTGACTGCATCCAGGATGGTCAGTCACTGAGGGACTCAGTGAGTGTAAGTGAAGGATGAAGTTGTTTCTTATATTAAGATAATTTTGCCTTTTAATTACAATTAAAATGTCTGTACATACATTAATAAAGATTACACTGCTTTTATCACAATGTCAAAATGAGAAATATGACATTTTATCAACTAGATGATTTCAGTAGCCAAGATTGTTTTAGCAGTGTACACAGATATGTGTCAAACCCTGCTCTGCTTCATTGCTTCTCTGTTTCTGTCTTTGTTTACCTTTCCTTCATGTAATTGCCATGTGCTTCTGTTTTTGTTTTGGTTTATTGCTCCTTCTTGTCCCCGCCCTGGGCAGCATGGTGGCATGGCGGGGAGTACACAGCAAGAAGGGCCTGGGTTTGATTCCCAGCTGGGGAGTTTGGGTTCCTTTCTGAGTGCATTGCTCTCCTTGTGTCTAGTTTGCATGCTCTCCTTGTGTCTGCATGGGTTTTCTTACCGCAGTCCAGAGACATGCAGTCAGGTGAAGTGGAGTGTGTGTGAATGTGTACGTCTGTGTGTCTGCCCTGGTGGCCTGTCAAGGGTGTTTCCTGCCTTCCAACCATTGAATGCTCCAGAACCCCCGACAACTCAGAAAGATGAAGCAGTTTCAAAAGCGACTGAGTGAGTGAGTGAGTGAGTGAGTATCTCCTCCCTCTTATCACTCACCTCACCTGTCTCTTGTTTGTCGCTCCTAACCTTCCTAGGTGTTCTTTGCCCATCCTTGTGCTTATATACCCCTTTCTTTGCCTCCAGTTTTTGTCTGGCATTAAATGAGTGTAGGTATGAATGTAAGCATGTACATGTTTGCAGTGTATTTAGGCTTTATTTTCTAAGTTTCTTTGTCTGGAGTTTCTTTATCTACCTATTTTTTTTATCAAGGACCCTCCTGTGCTTCAATAAGGAGACTCAGCATATGTATCCATCTCGATGACTGCTTGCTCATTACACTATGCTTCTCGGGAGTCCAAACCTCAACTAATTTAAAAATGTGAATCCAGGGGGCCCCATTTCCTGTCCTTTACCCACAGCCCCAGAATCACTAAATCCACCCAGCTTGTGTCTTATTGCTTTAATATGTCAGCTGCTGTCTCTTAGCCAGATCTTGGGCAACTGTTTGTTTTACCTGCTAACTGCTGGAGGGGCTGTGGCAGCATTTGCATTGTATAGGCCACAGCACGGTCATGCCCAGCACCATGTCATGCAACATCTCAACATGTTTCAGTTTCTCATTATGTGACAGTGTAGAGTACAAAAACGAATGATGTGAACTTGACGTTTATCTCTCACTGCGACGCACTCTAGTTATATAGTGGTACACAGCTCTGTGATGCTATGTGATGCTGTACACTTCCATAAGTCTTGGTGTGCCAGAACCCTCAGCCTCAAGGCTCCTTAACCTTTTGAAACAGTCCAAGTGTGAAAACACCTTAAGAGCCCTTTAAGTTTCAAGTATGCCTCTACTTGACCCGCCATCCAGTCCCATGGAAGACAAGCAGCAAGTCTCTTCTCTGTTCTGGCATGCAGGTGGTGGTACAAACCTACACTGGCTGTCTGAACACAGTCCCTTGCTACCTTCAAAAGGCAATTGAAAACCCCTTTTTCCCTTAAACGTTTAAATGAGCATGTGTTTTTCTCCAATGGTGGACCGTGACTATAAATTGGGCTGTCATTTAGGGCCAAAAAATGCCAAAACATGGTCAAAAACTGTGTATAAAAACAGTCAGCTATCAGGTTTCTCATAGCATGTTAGCACTTACTAGCTAATATTGGTGCATATGAATTTTTTCAATTTTTCACTTTAAATTAAACTCAGACATTTGAGGTTTGCAAAACACATTGTGTATGTTTCATGTGAAGCTCACAAGCACTGTGTGTTAGTTTTACAGTGACTCTTACAGTGACCCTGTCATCTGGTAAACAATGACTATTTACATAACTTACAAAAAGGTTCTAGAAGGTCTAGAATGACGTTTTCACTAATGAAATTGGTCCCATTCTAAAACAAACTGCGACTCATTGATTCCTCCGTCACTTCCTGATTATTCTGGTTATTAATCTAACATGTAAGGCTTCCAGTCCAGCTCCTCACATCCTAAACAATAGAAGAGCTCACTTGGCTGTATGTATCCATATACTATAGAGACAACATTCTGACTGGACAATTCAAATCAAGCCAAAGTTTATTTGTATAGAGCTTTTTATAACAGACTTTGTCGCAAAGCAGTTTTACAGATCATCCGGGTTCAAGCCCCCAGTGAGCAAGTCAAGGGCAACATTGGCAAGGAGGAAGAAACCTTTAGAGAGACAGAGACTCAGAGAGGGGAACCTCTTCTTGTTGACACCATATAGCAAGACAAAAACAAGAGCAATATAGACAGAGGATAATACATTACAATTAATATACAAAATTGAATACAGAGAAAGAGAAAAATGAAAGCAGCTGGACAGTATTTAGATTAAACAATAACGGATGACTACTGTTAACAGATGACCATGCCTATCAGAGTGACTATGAGAAATAGATCTCTGAAAGTCAGTGTTAACAATGAAAACCAGTGGCTACTATTCACAGTAAAAAAACGATGAGCATCAGTGACTGCTGTTAGAAGCCTATAGTGATGGTCTGTGTCAGGAACAAAGAACTTTGCATGACGCAAGCAGAGCTAAAAGCCAGAGGAGTTTTATTTAACAAACTGGTACCTGAACACAACAGCAAAGAACGAGCACACATCAAAACAGGGCAATGCCGGGTCATAGAACGGGAGACAAAAAGAGGTCAAAAGTCAGGAGATCAAACAAGCCAGCAAACAGAATCAGAAGGGAAATCCGAGAGAATGGTCAGGAAAACAGAAGGGGAGTCAATAACCAGCGAGAATAGAGCAGACAGAGCCCAGGGGGAATCGAGAGAGCAAGGGTCGAAGACAAAGGGAAGTCAGAACCAGAAACAGCAATAAGAAAGTCACAGGGAAACCACTCGGAATTGCAAACAGAGTTTGGCAAAACTTCGCAATGTGTGTGTGTGAGGGGTTTATAAGCAGGTGTGTAACGGGTGTCAGGTGAAGCAAATCACTACTCGGGTGAGCTAGACCATGAATAATTGGTTGACTGGGGACATGAGTGTGACGTCATCAGAGAGTGCACTCTGGGAAATCCGGGAGATCGGCGGTGTCAGGGAGACCCGGAAGTGTGACAGTCTGTTAGTATGAATAAAAGAGGAGTGTATTTTTATCTAGTTATTTTGTTCCTTTATTTATTATTTATTGTTTTATTATCATTCATATTACTTCTATTTTAATTTTCAGTACTTTTTATATATATTCTTATAATTTTAGTACTTCCCAGCTCTTTTTTTTTTTACAAACGTCCCAGCTTGTCATTGAGCATCTGATGAAAATACACCTGCAGTTTTCTGTTTTTCAGTGGTGTCCAGTGTTTGGTCTGGGGAGAGAACCCACTCTCGCTCTGTTACGGCCTGAACTTAGACTGGGCCATAACAGGATTTTCTAAAACGTTTCACTGCAGTTCTATAAGTTACTCAGTACTTCAGTAGTTTTTGGAGATGATACTTTTACTCAAATTGTTTATTTAAAGGTAGTTATATTTGTATGTTATATGTTACATTGTTACTTGTGTATTAATTTAGACTACTCTACGCGCTGACGTTGATATTTTCTTTCTTGTACCAAAGGATAGACTCAGGAGACAGGCTGAAGATTTTGGAGTAGTTTATTTCAAGGCGATCACAGTTGAGTCTCAGCTCTGTCTGAATACAGTGTCTGGAAACACGAGTTTTATAGACCGTTTCACTCCCCCTTAATGTACAAGAGGGTGTATTCTTGTATTGTTTTACCAGATGGTCAACTCTCCTCCAAAAGCTGTTTGACCTATAACCTGCAGAACCCTGATGACAACATTTTCCCAAGGACTCAGACCCTGTTGTAAATGCATAAAATGCAAGTTCTCTTCCGGGAAAGCAGCTGTTCCCCAGATGGTAAACTTATACACACTTATATACATACACACTTATACACAAACATTGATATCCAACAGCACCTTTGGAAATTACATGTATTTTTGAAGTGAAAGGAAAGAAGAAAACCTATTGTGTGGCCTGTTATGACACGTTTTATGGTTTTACCCCCCAGTATGTCAACCTTCATGTAAATAAATGGAAATTGTGTACTAAAATTTAATTTCAATCCAATTTTCTTCTCTAAAAAGTGGATATAGCCTAGCAAACTCTTACATTGGTTAGGAGTTCAGAAGCTGGACTGAAGACTGTACGTGTTAGATTAGCTATCAATATAATTAAGATGTTACAGAGGACTTAGCCACAGTATGATTAATAACAGGATTGCAGAAACTCAGCAAAATATGGAATCGAAACAGGGTTGTTCACTCACTAGCATATAAATCAGAATCAGGTTTATTGGCCAAGTATGTTAGCACACACACAGAATTGGTTTTGGCAGTTTGTGTCTCTCTAGTACTGTACCAGCATACACATAACTAACTGACACGTACAATATACACAATGACTCCACATACATACAATAAATACAGACACTGTACAATACACACTCTACACAGTGTACACAATATACACAATAAATACAGACACTGTACAATACACACTCTACACAGTGTACACAATATACAAACAATAAACAAACAATATATGGACAAATAATATACAGTTTACAGATTATTTACAAACATAATATAAGGCAGTAGTGGCTATATGACTACAGGCTACCGAACATTCATCAGTCTCTGAAGACATGCAAAGCTACATTTGCTAATAAGCACCTTACTGTGCTAAAGCTCAAACAAGGCATTGTCTCTGTTGCAGGTTTTTGTCAGAGCTGGAAGCAAAATTCACCAAAGACAAGCCTATTAAAATGTCTTCAATGCATGCCTTATGATGATTCATTACATCTATAATCTCTCGGCGCTCCTCCACACTCCTAGGTTACATTATTATATTTGATGGCTGTTAAATGTTATGGGCATCTAATTTCATTAACCTGTCAGTCACTCTGTGGCCACGTGACCAGTCCACTGAGCCAAAACATGAGACATGTGGTTATTGCTTTTAACCGATGATTTATCATTGATAATCATTCAGGGCTTCTGAAAAAGCACTGCAGTGCAAGAATCAGTGATTACATGGTAGCGATGCTACACAGCACAAAGCTTGGTTGTATGTATGTTTTGAAAGCCTTGTTGTGTCTGAAACAGGGACTTTACAGGAGAAGGAAATGTTCTTAAATGATCTTAATGCTATCTACAGTATAAAAATGCTTTATATAAATTCATCTAGATTGTGTGTGTTACCATTTCATTCACTCCCCAGTCTGAAGAGTCTATATATGTAAACTAACTAAACCCCCACAAAACTGCATTGAGATTGTAGCTAATGATTAATTAGTATTATTTCAGCATTCTAACAATTATTACATTGATTAATCGAATAAGATAATTAATAGGGCAATAGTAAATATACTAATCACTGAAAAAATAGTCACACCCAAAGGGAATCAACCGACAAGATGAAACTTGGTGGGTAGGTCTGACATCAGGAGACATGCGAATGATTCAAGTTTCATGCTCGGCTGCACATGTGATGTAAGCCAGGACGAGCCTTATCTCTGTAAATGACTGACTATATAAGGTCGTCCTGTTGCGAGTGCTTTCCATTCTGACTCGTCCTGTTGTGTTGGTAGCATGCAAGCAAAGTATGCCTCAGAGAAGAGTTTGAGAGAGGTCGCATCATAGCACTCCAGGAAGCAGGATGGTCGTATCGACGCATTGCACGCCATACCAGTCATGCGGATATTACCATAGCACACTGTTGCCGGCAATGGATAGAAGAAGACACGCGCCAGTGACATAAAGGATCTGGGAGACCTACGCGAACCACGGAGAGGGAGAACCGATAAATTGTACAACTTGGGCAGACTGACCCAACAGCCATGATTGCGGACATTCAGCGAGCAGTGATGTCCTCCATGAGTCATCCTGTTGTGCCAGTACCACTGGCAGACGACTACACGACACAGGACTACATGCACACAGACCGTTACGATGACTGCCCTTAACACCACGTCAGCGTTGCAATAGACCGAAATGGTGTCGTGCCAGACTGTCATGGAGTGAGTCGAATGGCAGCGGGTCATCTTCAGTGGCGAGTTCGTTGGTGGAGACGACCAACGAATCCGTGTGTGGAGGCACCATAGTCAGCGCCAAGATGGATCACACATCACACGTCCAGAAGGCCTGGTGTCACTCCACCTTCACCCCTACCACAAAGTCTGCAGGAACTCTCGCAGAGAACTATCATTTATTGTTCCTGGTTACCTTCCTCTTCCTTCCCACACATTTCAGCACATTTCAGCAAAACAACCTGCATCCCTGGCTATGTGACAAAACGTATGTGGTGTGTCCAGTATTTGCTTGCCCAAAAGTATGAAGAGAGGCAGAAGGTCATGTAAAATGAATTACATGACCATTAATGTTTTTGGGTACATTATACCACATAGCAAAATAGGCCAAATGTTGTATTGTCATCTGTTCACAATGCAAAGCAAAATGCAGCTTACAAGGTTTTCTTATGACTTAATACTTAGCCAACTGAGCAATAGGCATCCAAGAGTATATCACTCCAGTTCAACACTCCATCTCACAGACACTCAAGTCTCTGCAAAGAAACAGAGGGAAAATGATGCCTGCTCCAATGATCAACAGTGTCTAAATTCAAAGGTAATGTGATGTGTGCGACCCCAAACTACGTCAACGCGCATGCAAACCCATCAAAATGAAATGGAAATTGTGTCACCGAGGAAAATGAGATGCCTAAAAATCAACAGCTCAATGGCAAGGTTAGTTGAATTTGTTTACAAACGTCTCCACAATATTATCCACGGCGCGAGTTGTGGGATAACGCAGCACTCTGCCCGGAGGCAGTGCCATTTAAAATGCTTAAATGGTTCCCACAGCAGAGATTGATTGACTCTTCCCGTTTTTTTCCAAGCTTCAGGCCATTTCCAGATGAAACCTCATTCCGAGAGGTAATTATTTCCCTTCAGATTTGCTTTGTTTTGCTTAAATGAAGCAACATTCGTGTTATTTTTGGTCCAGGTCTGCGGAGCAACTTAACAGACTGAATAATTACACAGCTTCACAGGGTGACCCGACAGACACGCAGCCATTTGATCAGAGGATTCAATCTCTTCCAAAACAACAGACACCTGTCTCCTGCTTAGAGGAGAACAGATGTGTGCAGAATGAGTAAGCTTAGAGTCGCACCACCTCTGGGACACTGCTTACTTCACTATAGGAACGTTCATGCTTTGCTAAATCCTGAAACCTTGCAGGGACAACTGAACAACTTAAAGAAGAACTACAACTAAAGTTCCCTGATGTTCCAGATCCCTTGTGTAAATGTTCCAGCATGTCTTTAGCTTGTGTCTTATTATGTTAAATACAAGTTTATAATGTGTTGTGTGTAATTGGCACACAGACGTGTTATGAAATGCCATGCTACATGTTTTGTTCATATGTTTTGAGGGTGCCGGAGATATTTCCTGTAGTCTGTATGGCATGAAATTAGCCTTTTCCCAATGAGATCTAGGTCACATTTGCATGCATCAGATCTGAGCCACATGTACATGCAAATGATATGCATATCTGATTCATGGTCAGGTGACCCTAATAAGAACAATCAGATCAGAAGTCATGTGTTGTTGCACTGTAAACACATGTAGGCCTACAGTGTATTCGCATCAATGTAGTATGTGTACATAATGTTTTGTGTTTTTCTCCTACTGTAGTATCAATATTTCCCTGGGGGATAGATAAATAAATAAAGAAGTAATCTTGGTTTTCATACAAATAGCCAATGTACTGCACAGGTGATAAATAAGTAATCAGTAATATAAGAAGAAATAAAATATATAAAAAAAATAAAACAATAAGAAAAAAATATACATAATTTATATAGTTATACAGATATATTTTGAAACATTTTTTTAAAGTATGTTATACTGAGACATACCTAAAACACCTGGTTAGGCTGCTTACACTCTTGTTTTTCAGAAGGAATGGAAATATGGTATTGGGTATCATCAGTCTAGCTTTGAAAATTGATCTTAAGCCACCTACAAAAAGAATAGCAAAGGCCCTAAAATGGAAACTTGTGGGCCTCCACAATAACTTCTAAAATTTTTCTTTCAATATGTTTGTGTCTGTTTTACACCAGACGTCAATGTGCATGCAGATCACCGTGGACATCATCCAGTGTGGACAGCAGGTCTGTAGCGGATTTAGCTTGCCAATAAACTGTGGGCCTCTGGGTCTTTTCATAGCCTAGAGTTGTGTTTACACTAATGCCAAATGCGAGGCACTTGCAAACACACAGAAAGATCGGACCTGAGCTTATGGCAGAGGTGTCACAGTGCACCGGAACATCCATTTGAGATTGATTTCACAAAGACTTTCAAAGCATTTAGAGCACTAGGGAGAAAATCACTCAAGCCTCTTACTACATCACTGCTGTATTTCTACCAAAAATATGAACATGACTGAAAGTCCCTGCTTGCTTTTTGCAATAGTGAAAACCAATATCAAAAGCACGTCTGAGCAAATTTCTCCAAGTTGTCAGGCCAGCAGAAATGTAAGGGTCAATGATTAGAGCATTTAATCGGTCTAGAGAGGCTTGGCTAATTGCTTTCTGAGGCTAAATGTTCGACATGATATACCACTCCCTGCCATAGCGGAGCTTTTAGCAGCGAGCGGCTATCATTACACAAAATCTGACGTGAAGGAGTTTATTTAGCCGCTGTGCCCTCGTCTACACATCCTGAGGTCAAAGAGAAAAGTCATTTGATGAAAGATTGAAGCCATTATTCAGCCTGAGTCAAGCGAGCGGATAATTGAGCTTTTGTGTGTTTAAGAGGGTAGCAGCTGACAATTTAATGGAAACGCTTGCTTGGCTCACTTTGCATGATTCAGCTTGTGATTAAATAGTGAAAAAGGAATAGCTGCGGCTAATGATTGCCGTAAAAAAACATTGTATCTGATTCAAACTCGTAACTTTGTCACTTAATTGCCAGTATGACAAAGCCGCATTTTTGTTAGCACTCTTTGTTTTTTCCCAACAACACGGCAAGTGTATAACAGAGCACACTGCTAATGTACGTAAACAACGTCTCAGTGGAAGGCGAAGGAAAAATAAATGGTATAGGAGAAAGTGGGCGTTCAGATTCTCAATAGATTACGAGTGCCTGGATCAATACAGCCAAGACAGCTGGGCACCACAGACTTACAGCATGAAAGCACTGCATGTTTAATACTGCCACCAAAAAAAAGACTGTTTCTGAAACATTCTGGAATTTTAAACAGTGGCTATAAACAGCACCGTTAGTGGCCGTCCTGTTGTAGATAGCGGTTTGAAGGTAATGCGCTTGAGCTCTTGCTAGACGACCACTAAGCCAGAAATATTCCACTGTTCCTTATTGCAGTTAAAAAAAAAAAAAAAGTCGTCTTTCAAGCGCCTTTCAATTATCCAAATGTGCTCCTTTTTTGTTTCCACCATTATAGAAACTGCCAGAAACCCTAATTGACATCCTTTACGTTCATTTTTGTCCTTCTGAAGATTACTGTCGTCATTGTGTCCCCGAGTCCCCCAAAGGCAGCGCTCTTATTATGATGTAGGTAGAGGGTCTTTTCAGGAAGTCTCTTTTAAATCAAAACTCTAGTGGGCCTTGGCCTATAAAGGCTGGCGCTTAATCATTCTTAGAGTGTCCCGAGACAAGATGTGTTAACGCGCCGAGGCACAAAATATATACGAGCGTGGTTTGCAAAAAGAGGGAAATGTCCTTGGCCCTCTGAATCAGGAGACATCGTAACGATTTCTGCATGGATAAATCCGGCCCCCAGTGGGGACCCCAGATACCTCACAATGGGCTCAGAATAAATATTATACTATCAGACTATTATACCTTAGAGATAGACCTCAGCCTTTAACTAGCAATAATATATTACTATATTACTATAATACTATAATCTCACTATACGTCGGTGCTTCAGCATCTCAGCAGAACGTTATCATTTAACATACAGTGGTGCTTGAAAGTTTGTGAACCCTTTAGGATTACCTATATTTCTGCATAACTGAAACTGAAACGTCATCAGTCCTAAAAGTAGGTAAAGAGAACCAAATTAAACACAGGAGATAAAAAATATTATACATGGTCATTTATTTATTAAGGGAAATATTCCAAAAGAGAATTTATGCAGGAATACATACAATTCTAAAGGGTTCACAAACCTTTAAGCACCACTGTAAATCAATATGACTGCTAGTTGAGATGAAAGCTAATAAAATATGTGCATTATTTACAGCTATATGTAAAGGCTAGTTAAGAACAAAAGTCAATATGGTAGCTAGTTATGATGTCCCTAATGGTCTACGCTCCCCCTCACAGTGATGCATTACATATTTCAGAAAGCAAAATATCAGGTGGCATAAGTAGCAACTGGAACCTAAACTGCACCAACTCAGTACAGCAGATGTATTTTGTCTAGTCTGATTTCAGTCGGGTCAGCAGGTGTAGGGCAGCCCTTCAACATAGTAAACACATGTACATTAACCCAGGATGTAATATGGCAGTCATATGGAGTAAATGGGCCTAGTTTTGGTAGTTTTGATAATAGTATTGTATGCACTTTAAAATCAATTAAAATCATGATGTTTCTAAAAACGAAAGTAATTAGTTCATTGTAAGAGACTGTATTTTCTCTTTTGTAGATTTACTATTTTTCTTTAATATAGCAGAAGTATCTCTTATCCGATTATCAATTTATTGAAAAATCAGTAGAACACTCTAATACTAATATAACTGCTAGCTGCAGCCCTATGCACATCTACATGTAACATCCTTCATTAGTGTGTGTCCACTCTTCGCCCTTATCACAGCTCATCTGAATTTAGCGTGAAAATGAAATCGGGTTGACGTTAAAACCCAACGTTGGCTCGTCATCACCTGACAATGTTGGACAGATTACTTGACTACTAAAATAACTGATAGCTGCAGCCCAATATCCGTCTAAATATAACATCTTTCTTTAGTGTGTGTCCACTTCTTATCCTTATTGCAGCTTCCATTCTGTTCATGAGTCTCACTTTCAGTTTTTCAAACAAATCTGCAGGGACATTTTTCCACACCTACATAGTGTTAGTCTTGGATGCTTTTCCAGATCTAGGGTCTCGTTTTCTTTTTTTCTTTTCCTTGTTATCTTTTGACTTCACTCTTCCATATGTAATGCACAATTGAACATGACAGGCAGACAGACAGACAAATGAGTTTGTTTGATAGCTCAGTTATGCTTAGCTTTCACTACATTATTAGTGTTTACATGCTATGTTTATCTGATTTAGAGAGTGAGAGAGGGAGAAAAGAGAGAGACAGTAATGAACACACAGTTCTGTTAAAGCTAAGTGGGTAGGATGATTGGTGAGGGTAATGTTTTAGCTTTGCTCAAGATTAGGACTGCCCACTTTACACTGAAAGGGGAGTTTTTTTGGCAAAATATCAATCAATCAATCAATCAATCAATCAATCAATTTCATTTATATAGCATTTTTTGCAACTAATGTTGTCTCAAAGCTGCTTTACAGAAAATTCTATTCAATTCAATTCAACTTTATAGCCATTATACCAATACAAGGTTGCACAGTATAACAAAACTACAGGCTATTTCTCCAGTGCAGTGATAAAAACAGTTAAATAGTAAGTAACAGTGCAAAGACAAATAGACAAAGGACACAACACAATATGTGCATAAACAGTAAGCCATGTGCATAATGTGCAAGAACAGTAACCGTATGTCAGAATGTTACTAGGACTGAGGTGCAAACAGCAATTAGCATATGCAGTAGAGCTAAATACAGCTTAGTGTACATACTGGAAAGTACAATATGTTAAGGTAGCAAAGTCTGTAGTTATGTGGTTGTAAACAGTAGATGCATATGTGATAGCGTACAGTGTAAGTTGTGAAAATAGGTAGCGACTCAGTGTTTTGATATACAGTCAGCTTACAGTTTTGTTTACAGTATGTAAAATACCCAGCTCAGATGTTCAAGTAAAGAGGTCTAGTTAAAGTGCAAATATATATTTGTGTGTGTATATATAAAAAAGGACTCCATCCATGTATAGACAACATAAGGAATGGAATCTGGGTCCAATCCTGCCAAGTGCAAGTCAAAGGCTACAGTGGCAAGGAAAAACTCCCTAGGAAAGCTATTCATAAGACATAATTTGAACCCTATGTATGGTCATATTTAAAAGTTTGCTTTTGTCATACCTTCCTCTGGCTCAGTTTTCTAGCACGCAGGACCCCGATCTCCTCATAGACTTCAATTCCCAGAATGCCTTGGAAGATCACTGTGTTGCTAAGAAGGAACTTTTTTTAGGGGGGGTGTTGTTTCCTGCTCTTATAGAAAGTACTGCATTCTGCTTTCAAGTCAGGCAGACACTGAGGAACAAAAATGGCCCTAAGGCACAATGCTGTTAAACAGCTTATTTGCTTTTCAGGCTGTAAGAACACTGTGAGAATAAACTATTCCTATTGGTTTTTCCTCAGAAATGAGGCATGCTGACAGTCAAATACGTTTGTTTAGAAGTTTAAAGAACTCATATGTGGGCAAGAAAAACCATCTTAAACCCATCTTCAATCTAATAATGTATCTAATACTTCTCATTATGAGACTGCTGTAAGAAAATTAGAACCCACTTATTTCTGAACATTGTAAGTAGACGTGTAAGTATTTTTATCTCGTATAATGATCTTATTCCTTGGGCAGATAAGCAAGATCCTGTTGTCTTTTGCAGCCAGACTGTTAAATCAGGCAATCTAAATGATAAGAAATGATCAACGGATAATCATCTCTCTATTCCTATGCCTAAAAACCGGAAGCTTCTTGAGTTCATTTTAATACGCAGCCTTGATAACACAAAAGATATTGATATCGGAATTCACACACGGCCGAAATGATATCTAAGCCTACTGGAGTTATAATTATCATGGAAATTAATTTCATACCATCGCATGGTGCCATGAATGGCCTCTCCTGTGATTAAATTTACTTCAGGAATGGAGCAGCACTGCGACAGAGTATTGATCATTAAAGCAAATTATTCCTC
The DNA here is from genome assembly GCA_034552555.1 of Semaprochilodus insignis. NCBI lineage: Eukaryota > Metazoa > Chordata > Actinopteri > Characiformes > Prochilodontidae > Semaprochilodus > Semaprochilodus insignis. Next base: position 12,887,474 of record CM067497.1, read on the forward strand.
CATGCTTTCATTTTTGCTCTCTGTGATCCGTTTTGCTATCAGATTATCTTAAAAGACTTCGCTTGCTGTCTAAATTTAATGGGGGAGGGGCAGAGGTAAGTGTCTATGCACTCTCTCTATTACATAGATTTAATGGAGCCTATGGAAAGGTGGTGTTAGAATTTGAATTATACTGCCTCGGTTCTGAGCTATGCAATTCTAGATAAATGACGATTCTCAAAGCTGCTTGAGATAAATGGAGACCACGTCAGTTAAATTGCTGCCACCTCAGGATATCCTGTTTCAGTCCAATCAATCTAAACCCTCTTTATGGGCTCTGAATAAGGTCCTCCAAATATATGCAGCGATATCTGCTTTCACTTCATCACATAGCACTGTTGAGAAGGTGTGGGATGCTGTAGAATCTAGAGAAACACTCTTACGAAGCGGTCTCTGGCCAGTTCATTACAAAAACTTGGCCTTATTTATGCATTTGGAAACCACAAAGACAGCACTACTGAAATAAGCCTCCCATTACTAGTTAAAGCCCACCCCAGCAAAACCAACTTGCTGGAATCCACACAGCATTAGCCTGAAAATGAACCTGTGGAGCTCCAGTGGTGGACGAAGTAGCCAAACCATGCACTTGAGTTAAAGTAGAGATACCCAAGGTAAAGTATTCCTCCAGTAAAAGTAGAAGTTCCTCCATTTAGACCTCCACTTGAGTAAAAGTACTAAAGTATTTACCTTCAAATGTACTTAAGTATGGAGAGTAACAGTAGCATGATTTATTATGGCTCTAATGTCCTATTATCATTTCTGGAACAAGACTCTTAATCAGCTCATTTTAGGTGAAGACACTGATGTCTATTCAAATGATCATAAGCACAAAACACTGAAGGAGAACAGTTTGCATTAGCTAGAACCAAGCTCTGTCCAACAGGTCAACACAAGTTCAAACCAAAGTGACCACTGTACCCTGATTGCTGGACTCACTTCACGCTTCTTACATTTTGACATGTTACATTTTTACGCATACATAAGCTAATAAGATTTGGCCATAATGTAGTGGAGTTAATGTAAAAAGTCTACCAAAACGGAAATACTTCAGTATAGATATACGGAAAAACTACATAAGTACAGCAACCAATCACACTTACTGAGTTACTGTCCAACACTGCAAGGACAGAGGCAAAGACGAAGAAAAGGCCACAGCTGTCCACATTGAAAAGCCTTTTAGAGAGAACTACACTGATTGGGCCCAGCAGCCAATTAGGTCCAAGCTTTCCCTCTACCTTGGAGCAAAACAAACAAGACGGTCAAGAGAGTTGTCACAACATGTACAGCTTTATTCAGGTACAAAGGTTAAGATAAGGTTTCATTTCTAATGTTTATCTGTTTGAAATGCTACAGGCTCAAATTGTCAGAGGCTACCCCGGGTATTAGATTGTTCGACTGGGTCAAAGCTCAGTCAGAAAAAAAAGTAAGGGAAACCCCATGTATACAGCAATGCCATATTCTGCTTGTCTCCCTGAGATTTCAAATAGTGTGTTAGCACTAAGCTATTACCGGTGCATTGTCTGAGAGCTCTAGATTAAACATGGACATTTGAAGTTGTAAAAGACATATGTGTTATCTGAAGCTTGACATTAACATATATTAAGCACAGTGTGTGAAGAATCTAAGAAGCCCTAGAGTGGCATTATTTCTCGCAAAGTTGGGCCCACCTTTTGTAAAACAAAATGTGACTGGATTGGTTGATTCCTAAGAATACAAGAGCTCCCTCTTTTGCATCCACCTAAAGACCACAAAAAAATCTGTTTGGGCAATTTTAGATTTCAAGAATTTAACTCTTGTTTGCAACTAAAGTTGCAAAAAAAAAAAAACTACTGCAGTGATTCTGTTAAATAATCGTTCCAACATTATTACCATGTATTTTTTAGGTTCCCAGAAAACATTAAGCTTTCTCTAAGGGCCTCATATAGGTGTGATGGTCAGATGTTCTTCCACTCACTGGTTACTTAATTAGAAACACCAACCTTGTACTTCCACTAAGTGGCCACTTTATTTGAAACACCAAACTTTTACTTGCACTCACTGGTCACTTTATTTGAAAGAGCAAACTTGTACTTTCATTAACTGGCCACTTTATTAGAAACACCAATGTTGTACATCGACTCACTGGTCACTTTATTAGAAACTCCTATTTTGTACTTCTGCTTACTGGCCACTTTATTATAAACACCTACTTGTACTGCCACTAACTGGCCACTTTATTAATAATCCCCGTCTTGTATGTAAACTGACAGGCCACATTATTAGCAACAGATGTGCTAGAGTCTCTAGCTGTACTCAAACAAGTACATACATCTTTCTAATGAAGTGGTCAGGATGTTTATTAATTTCTGCTCTACCAAATTGTTTGCTAAGAAGAAGCAAAATGTATGTACTAATATAGTGTCAAATATAAGAGATTGCATTACCCAGGGTGATCATTGTTTTAATACCTGATAAAGATCAAGTCTCTGTGGAAATAAGAGCATAATGAATATGCTGGTATTTAGATTTACACAGGAAGAAGTCATATTCAGCTAAGATTGTTGAACTTCCACATATGCTGCAAAGGTCAGGCAAAACTACCGCATTTCAAAAGTTTAACCAACTTAAGAAAAACAATACAAAACAATGTAAAATAGATATAACAGTGGAGGCGGACTGACATACTGAACAGACAGATCATCATAAAAGGGATTGTATCAGGACAGGATCATTCTTCCGGTAAATGTAAACTGCACTTATAAGTTTCTTATTTATATGACCTGATGGACTCTTTTGCTGCCACCATCTCAGCCTCCATTCTTACTTCCAGCTGGGTCAGTATGGGCCTCAATAAACAAACTTTGTTTGTATATCCACCCTCTCTGCCTGCTCATTCATCACAATATACAGCACCCCAGTGATCTCCTTTCAAATTTCTGACCCAAAAAGGTAAGCCTAAATTATATCAGCACTCGTGCCTATCACCAAAAATAACTGCATGAGCTCACTGGACCATGAACAGCATCGAAGCAGGCCTCAAATACCGCTCAACACTGGTATTTACAGAACACAGACAACTCACATTCTGTATAGTGGGATAAAATTATGTTATATATTTTCGAGGAGTTTTTGTTGGCGTGTCATGAAAAAATTCCTTTTAGGTTTGAGGCTGTAGGACAACAGAAAGCTATTGCTAATATACAGAAACACAAATTCTCAAGCTCCATGTTTCATTTATTTATTTATTCACACAGGAAAACCATTTCTTTTTGATTACTAAGGTTAAGACTAGGGTTGGGTTTAGGATTAGGTGTACATATGAATACACTGACCAGCCATAACATTAAAACCACCTTCTTGTATCTACACTCACTGCCCATTTTATCAGCTCCGCCTACTATATAGGAGCACTTTGTAGTTCTACAATTACAGACTGTAGTCCGTCTGAATCTTAGCATACTTTGTTACCTCCTTTTTACCCTGTTCTTCAATGGTCAGGGCCCCCGCAAGACCACCACAGAGCAGGTGGTATATAATTCTCAGCAATGCAGTAACCCTGAAGTGTATTCGTGTGTGTTGTGCTGGTGTTAGTGGAGTGTCCACTCACTGTCCACTCTATTAGACACTTCTACCTTGCAGGTCCACCTTGTAGATAAAGTCAGCTCATGTGTTGCTGCACAGTCTGTGTTGGTCTTTACTCTTAGTCTTTTGAAGCACCAGGACTGAAAGTTCCCATGAATGCCCTTCCAGCTGTATAAGGGCTTGTTTTAACTCTTTTTCATCTCCAAACTTCCACCAGCTGCATCCAACAAACCTGACAGAAGAGTGTCAACCTTTCCCTCTCTCTCTCTCTCTCTCTCTCTCTCTCTCTCTCTCTCTCTCTCTCTGTGTGTGTGTGTGTGTGTGTGTGTGTGTGTGTGTGTTAGAGAGTGAGTGGTCTAAGGCTATCAAAGTGAAAAAAGAACACCCACCAGTTCTAAAAAATAGAGGTGGGGGTTGGGTCAAAGATGAAAAGCAGCATATGAAAAGCACCTCTCTCTTTCCCTCTGTGTGGGTGTGTTTGATTGACAGAACCTATAAAATCACAGGTTTGGAGGAAAACACACCCTATTTCAGCATTTACTTTGAATTTCATCTTCAGAGATCCTTCATCTCCTCCAAACTCCACCCTCCTGAATAAACTATCTACTATACAAAAATCTATTTCATTTCATGTTGTCTTTTAGGTATCTGTTTCAGGTATCGGTCTACATTTGCCAGTTAAGTCAGGTCAATAACCTGTATTTACTGCACAATTATTCTATTCATTGTAATTATTTATTCATTTAAAGCATTTATTTGTTATTTGTCATATTTGCTACTATCTATCTATCTATCTATCTATCTATCTATCTATCTATCTATCTATCTATCCTACTTTATTCTTTATTATCATATTGACCGTGCTTGGACCCCATTTATTGCCACTTGCAATGAATTCTGTAGCTCTCATAGCAGTTACAACAGAAGTCAACATGGTCTACATCAGTTTCAGACAAAATGAAGTGGCTGATCGTCCTAATTGTAAACAATGACAGGTCACACATCATCTATTGATAGATAGATACATTTTATTTATTTGAGGGAAATTACAGCTGCTGCAACAGCAACAATACTGGATTTATCACATACATTTGGAAACCTAAAAAGCTTACAAGAGATGTAAACAACATTATTGGTTTACAAGATGTGCTTTGCAGTCTACAGTCTACTTACAATCAAACAACAACACTTCATAAAGGCAAACTATGAGCATGACAAACCAGACTAGATGAGATATATGGCTTAATAGCTTTAAGGAACGTTGTGTAATGATGGTGCTTCCAGGTGATCATATTCCTTTAACATTCACAGAATCTAAAGGGTTTTAGGGTAGAAAAGCACCTACCACTGAGTGCCAGTGTCAGACTTCATCTGTCAGTTTACGAGAGGGAGAAAGAGAGAGGTGACCTTATCTGTGACGTGTCCATCTGCTGACGGTCACCTTCTCTGGACTCTAAGATAAGGTCATTTTACAAGCTATTTAACAAGCTATTTAAAACATGCACCCTTTCTCTAAAAATGTTACGTCTAAAGGATGAGCAAATGTAAATCAATTAGTAAATACATTAATAAACAAACAAGAAAATATTAGCATGTATATATATATATAATATAAGTCATCAATCTGGAAAATTGAGGTTTTGTTCCAATAGCAGATGAAACATATAACAGGTACATGTGCTTTATTAATGTTTGAACGATTAACCTTTTATTTAGTGTGATGAATAATCCACTATTATACTTTTTAATAATGACTTAGTTACTTAATCATGATTGGTTTGTTATGTAACTAGAAATATTACTTATTATGGATATTACTTATATACTTATATTGTAGATTATATTATAATAGATTGTCTACATATAAAACATGTATGAAACCTTTTTCTAATATTTTTTCTAATAATTTTTTCTAATAATCTTTTCTAATAATTACTTTAATGCAATTAAATAAACTGAAAATTTTTCATATTAGCGCTAATTAATGCACAAGTAACACATGTACAATTATTTACTATGAAAAAACAATGATTAATGAAGTACAGTATTTATAGGGGCCTGTTAATATAAAGTATAGCCCTAATATACTGTATCTTGGATTAAATGTCTAGATTTAGCCAAGTTCTCCTTCCCCCAGGACAAGTACCAAAAATAAATACTAATAAATCTGTAAATAAACAATTTATCAATTTATTAAAAATGACAACAAAAGTTATTAATTCAAGTGCAACCATACTGTAATAACACTGTAATAAGACAATACACCCACATCTTCCAGTCACGTTTCACTTCTTACATCCTCTTGGCATTTTACCAGCTTATAGTCATTGAGTCCATTCATCAGAAACAGCCCTGAATCTAATTTAATTACTCTGATGGCCTTTCCAGGAAACCTGTATTGGATTTTTGTGATGACAGGGTGTCTTTAATGAAACTAAAGCTAGCTTTATTGCAGTGTACATCAATTAAACAGTGCGTTTTGTTAAGCTAAGCTTACCAGAATAGTGTAGCTCAGACTGTCAGACAGTGTTGTTTAATGCATTATTATGGCTGGTGATGGATTTAGCTGCCTCAGGAAAACACTTCATTTTCACTTACAGCTGTATGCATACTCTGTATGCAGTTTTATACAAGGTTGACGCTGAACTGGCTAAGCTGCATTATTTATGTGTTTTGTTTGATTATTTTTCCCCATTAAATCCTCAAAAATATTCAGTTGGACAAAATAAAAAGAGTCAGTATCACTGAGCTAATTTAATAGCTTTTATAAAGAAAGTAATTCCAATCTTTTAAACAAGCGGCTAACATGGAACCCACAACATTTATGACTTATCTTTTTGGTGCTATAGACATATTTTTTTAAAGGTTCTTTAAAGATTCAAGATTGAATAGTTTATTGTCATATGCACAGAGAGAAACAAGCAGTTGCACTGTACAATGAAATTCTTACTTTGCACTACTTCCTGAACTACAAGTACTAACAATTATAATATAAATAGTAAGTACTAAGTACACAAAAGAAGATTAGAGAGCAAAAAAACCCAAAAAACTATATATATATATATATATATATATATATATATATATATATATATATATATATATATGTGTGTGTGTGTGTGTGTGTGTGTGTGTG